>CM026402.1:32391372-32504397 GCA_014843695.1 Archivesica marissinica | reverse complement strand
TCATAGTCATAATCGACTAATGCTGGTGTCACATCAATAAATGGTGGTATACTTGCATCTTCTGTTTCCAAAACAATGGCATTAGTTCTGTGATATTTCAATTTCCTATCAGCATAGACCTGTATGTTCTTGACTTCATTAGGTCCAAGAATAACCCTATTAGACAATGCACTTTTGACTATTGCTAGTCTATCCTTGTTTTTCCTCAACGACTGTTCTTTTATCACAATGGCTCTAAAACTGAGATACCATGGTGTAAACAATTTGGCTTTCTGTAAGTACTGATTGCCAAAAGTAGCTTTGCAATCCTGCAATAAAATTTGTAAAATATTTGTCCCCAATATAATTGGTGTGCGTGTAGAATACCTAGTATCAGGTGCCACTAAAAATATACATGACTGTGGTCGAGCTTTCTCTAGACCTTCATCAATCACAACCTCGGCCTCTATACAACCCTAAATATGGCAGTTGCTGACCATCAGCACATTCAACAGAAATAAAATCCATAAGTGGTTCCATAGTCAAATCAGATAATTGCTCTCTATAAAATGACTCTGAAACAATACTTACACAAGACCCTGTATCTAGTAGGGCTGTTGTAGTACACATGTTAATTTTAATATTCACTTCACAAATATCTCCAACTAATTTGGGATCCTTTAAATCTGGAGTACCCCGGTTCGATCCCGCTACAAGGGCACACTTTAGTTTTTTGGACAATTCGATTTGTAATGACCTTTCTCACCACACTTGAAACAAGTGGGTATATAGGTACCGGTACTAGTAAGTGACGGACAATCAGCTTTGTAGTGTCCCCCCCCTCCCACTGCAATTAAAACAAGTGGGCATGAAAGTATTTGTACCTATAGGTCTGGTTGGTTTAAAATCATTCCCTCTATTACCTCCAAACCCTCTATTACTTGATCCCCTAAAACCTATATGACCACGCCGTGCACCCCTACTAACGTATGGCGTGAATTGGTGTGCGCTACTGCCACCATCAGTCTTAAGTTCCTCTAGCTTCTGTATCCTATCAGATAATTGTTTAACTAATCCTGTTAGTTCTGATAATATATCGTTCTTCTCCGGTGCAACTACTGCAGGCTTGCATACCGGTAGTTTCCTTTTGTCATCTATCTCATCCTTGTTCTCAGCTTCAATTTTTCTAAGTTCAATCTTAAAGCGGTCGTAATCCAGTATCGTCTCGCATTTATAAGTTGCAAGATGTTTCAACTCTCTCCTAAGACCCTGATATAATACACCTTTCAAGGTAGTGGTGTCAGTCCTCCTTATTCCTCAACAATATGGCCTTATCAAAGTAATCCTCTAATCTCGCTGTAAAACTTGTAACAGACTCCTGAGGTTTCTGTGTACAATTGTAAAATTTCCTCATTATGGTTTCTCTGGTCTCTATATTTCCATAAGTACTATCCAGTTTATCCAATATTTGTTGTACAGTTACTCCTGTTCCAAGTCTCCTAAGGATTTCTGCAACTTCTCCTTTTGCAGCTTTCCTTATACCATGCTTGATCTGCTCATCCGTAAATATGGCATCTGTATTCAATGACTCAATTTCAAACTTAAAACATTCCCAAGTCACTTCTCCTTTACTACTCTCTCCTCCAAAACTTGATATTTTGGGGTATGTATAGTTGGCACGTGTAACTGTATGTGTGTCATGCCCATCAGGTCTGCGCATGGTTGGTAGTCCATGTCCATCACCCGGTTCAGTCTTCAAACTCCCAAACTTTCGCATAAAACGAACCAAATCCTCTGTGTTGTTGATCTCCGGCAACACATGTAAACTGTGGAAGGCATCTAACAATTTCCTATCTGCCTCTTCCGTTTTGTCCATGCCTCCAGTAGCTCCTTTTTCCTCGTCCGAGCTCATATTTCTAATAGGCTCGTCTCAAAAATACTTTTGATACAAATAAAATACCAACTACGTATCAACAATGTTTTGTTTTAAATAAAACTTAGAATAAAATACATAAGTCACAATCGTTCCATCTTACTCCAGAATCTTCACTCAAGTCAATAGTGCATTAAGTCCAAGAATCAATAAGTTAATTCACTTTCGCAGCTAACTCAAAATAATTCGAAGTTAATTCACTATAACACCAACTCAAAATAATTCAAAGTTAATTCACTATAACTCCAACTCAAAGTAATTCAAAGTTAATTCACTATAACACCAACTCAAAAGTGTAAATTAATTTAATTCCTTTTTTTCACTAACTCCAATATCAATGAATTTAATTATTGATTTTAACACAAATCACTATTTGTACAAACTCCACAGTCAACAAATCCAAATCAGTTTAAGCACAAACTCACAAAAAATGCACTATGTAAAAATAGAAATTCACTGTATAAAATTTTTTGTATTTAACCAAATACAACAATGTGATCAATCACTAAGTACAATGGATGTCTGTATTTCATCAAATACAAGACACATGTACAATTAATCACAATATACATTACTTAAAATTTCACTTTCAAAAACTTATTTGATAAAAGTTTACAAGTATTGACCAACAATTATCTCTAGTAAATTATTACCACTATGCATAAACTAATAAACCTTGTATCCAGATAATAATAAATTGTCAATCAATTCTTACCTAACACATCCAAGATGGTTTGTTTACAAGTTATATCGTTCTGTATGTTGACCTGTAACAGAGTCAAAACTACAAATTCTAACTGCGCAATAATATGTGTTAACTACCAAATATGGTTACGCTACTATACACTGTACTCTAGCAAACCCAATACGTCACTGGACCAGACAATTTGAACCAATCGTGAGCGTTGTCAGTGACCTTAGATTTTTACAGGAATAAAATAGTCCCGTCTTCGTCAAAACATGAGCACATGTTACCTAAGTAGGTCAATGTGTTAACTTAGATTACATATAGCCTGGCAATGTTTACAAACATTTGGGAAATGCATCATGGTACTATTAATTTAAACAGACTGTTTGCACTCCACGTGTTACTAAAATTCCAGATATCCTTAAAAACCAATTTAGCAGCATGATTATTAATTAAAGATCAGAGGAGTTAAAACTATGCAGAGTTTATGTTAGATCTATCATCAGAACCACAGGAGTTAACAAAACTGTGCAGACTTTGTTAAATAAGAACCATCACCTTACATTATATAGTTAGTAACAGTTAGCATGCAATAGTGAATAACTATTCTTTCTTTCTACAATGTACTCACGCTCTCTTCATGTATCTGTACTCTGTGACCTGACACTGAACTTGACTCTTCAATTAACGTCAATATTAACACATTTATATAAAAATTGCACTGATAAAATTCTCAAGGAAATGGCATATACATAGTTACTGTCCAACACTTCTGTTTCCGCACTCCACGTCTTCTTGGTTACTTTGCACGAATACTCCAATACTTCTGTAATCTGTTTCGCAATCCACGAAACACGCGAAAAGACGCAACGCTGAGAATTGTACGTTCCAGAACATCGTACATAGTCCAATATAAACTAATTTAATGGTATACATTCCAAAACACTCTACATAGTCCAAATTAAAACTGTATTCCTTCGGGCGCCACTGTAGCATCTCGCATTTTCCCTATCCTTTAATCTTGGACAGGTACCCCTTCCGACTAGCTCTTGTTCGTATATGTTCTGAGGGGGGTGGATTCACTACAGAATAATAATTTGGAGACAC
Source organism: Archivesica marissinica (assembly GCA_014843695.1). Taxonomy (NCBI): domain Eukaryota; kingdom Metazoa; phylum Mollusca; class Bivalvia; order Venerida; family Vesicomyidae; genus Archivesica; species Archivesica marissinica. Next base: position 32,500,690 of record CM026402.1, on the reverse strand, counting down.
ATCTGTAATCGTGGTTGGAATGTTTAATAACACTCTGAAATATATTATAACAAGAAAATATGACAACAATTGTTGCCATAGCAATACTCATCTGCTATAAATAACAATGTAGGGGTTAGAGAATGGATGTATATAACATCTCAACCCCCATATTTAAAAATCGCCATCGCATTTGGCGACTAAGTTTTCTAAAACGTTTAAAATAAACATCATCTAAAAGTGATGAGCCTGACCCTCTCAATATAAATCTTTCAGATGGGACTATAAACGAGAGACTCGCTCGTTGCTTACAACAGGCATATAAAACAACCAACGTGTGACACCATTTAGTGGATCTGTAGTCCAGTGGTAACACGCTCGACTGGTAATCCAGGATCACAGGTTCGATCCCCGTCTGACCATAATAAAATTAACAGTCTTTCAGATGGGACGTTAAACCGAGGTCTGTGTCGGTGCTTTACACTGTGCACGTAAAGAACCAGAGGAGACTCTGGAATGGGTCTTGTTGTATCATTGCACTATCAACAGCAATGAATAATATGTCTTATCCATCAATCCTCCTGAAAGACATTATCTATATATTCAATTCATACATCATATGTCACAGTGGCAATTGTTAATGCTGGCATAATCATTTCTCAACCAATCAATGAGTCCAGTGTCGTCAAAGACTCAGAAGCATGACTATAATCTTCTATAACGAGATATCCAACAGACATCAACATATTCAATAAACATCACATATTCAATCAAATAAATATATATGTAGCATTCAACAATTTACTTCTTCAATGTACATTTAATTACACTCTTTCTAAAGCTTACCATTTGTGGAACGAGTGTTTCCTTTCTCCCAATGCATTCGCCCTCAACGTTTAACGTGGTTGTTAGACAAACAATAAACCTGTAAATAAGTATTACGTGTGAGTAAGAGACGAGATGCAATTGTGAATGTCATATTATTATTAATAACTATTAGAAATATTAGAAACAGAATTCAATGCTGCTAGCTTGACCTTTACCAGACAATGCAATGCTGCTAGCTTGACCTTTACCAGAAGAACATTCAATGTAAATGTTTTACTTATTTACTGCCAAAATATGTAATGCCAACACAAAACAAGTTCACTTTAAACATGTATATTATCTTTGTGCACTGAGTGCAATAACTCCCAAAACATTTGAAAGCATATTTACCTTGTTAAAAATATAAAAACTGTCCCACACAAATAAACATGTGTTCTTCTCAGTGACTAATATCTTGTGGCTCTGAACAGCTGTTTGGTCACATGACCTTCCATGTGTGACATGGGATATATTCTAAATGATATATTCTAAATATATCCAATATCCCTGAATTATGTACATTTCAGTCAAAGGGACATAACTGATAACTCTGTTTAATTAACAAACGGAGTTCACACTGTTACACACACATGAGGCTTAACTATCTGCACACCATTGAAGTCAGGTGGCTAAACTGTCATACAACGCACACTTGATGCTTAACACTCTGCACACCATTGAAGTCAGGTGACTAAATTGTCATACAATGCACACTTGATGCCTAACTCTCTGTAAACCACTTAAGTCAGGTGACTAAATTGTCATCTAAAGCACACTTGTGGCTTAAAAATCTGTACACCATTGAAGTCAGGTGGCAAGCACACTTGGGACTTATTTATCTGCACACTATTGAGTCAGGTGGCTAAACTGTCATACAATGCACACTTGGTGCTTAACTGTCTGCACACCATTTAAGCTAGGTGACTAAATTGTCATCTAAAGCACACTCGAGGCTTAACTATCTGCACACCATTTAAGTCAGGTGATTAAATTGTCATCTAAAGAACACTTGAGGCTTAACTATCTGCACACCATTGAAGTCAGGTGGCTAAACTGTCATACAATGCACACTTGATGCTTAACTATCTGCACACCATTTAAGTCACGTGACTAAATTGTCATCTAAAGCACACTTGAGGCTTAACTATCTGCACACCATTGAAGTCAGGTGGCTAAACTGTCATACAATGCATACTTGATGCTTAACTATCTGCACACCATTTAAGTCAGGTGACTAAATTGTCATCTAAAGCACACTTGAGGCTTAACTATCTGCACACCATTGAAGTCAGGTGGCTACACTGTCATACAATGCACACTTGATGCTTAACTATCTGCACACCATTTAAGTCAGGTGACTAAATTGTCATCTAAAGCACACTTGAGGCTTAACTATCTGCACACCATTGAAGTCAGGTGGCTAAATTGTCATCTAAAGCACACTTGGGACATACTTATCTGCACACCATTGAGGTCATGTGGCTAAACTGTCATACAATGCACACTTGACGCTTAACTATCTGCACACCATTTAAGTCAGGTGACTAAATTGTCATCTAAAGAACACTTCAGGCGTAACTCTCTGCACACCATTGAAATCAGGTGGCTAATCTCTCATACAATGCACACTTGATGCTTAACTATCTGCACACCATTTCAGTCAGGTGACTAAATTGTCATCTAAAGCACACTCGAGGCTTAACTATCTGCACACCAGTTAAGTCAGGTGACTAAATTGTCATCTAAAGCACACTTGATGCTTAACTATCTGCACACCATTGAAGTCAGGTGGCTAAACTGTCATACACTGCACACTTGATGCTTAATTGTCTGCACACCATTTATGTCAGGTGACTAAATTGTCATCTAAAGCACACTTGAGGCGTAACTATCTGCACACCATTGAAGTCAGGTGGCTAAATTGTTATCTAAAGCACACTTGGGACTTATTTATCTGCACACTATTGAGTCAGATGGCTAAACTGTCATACAATGCACACTTGATGCTTAACTGTCTGCACACCATTTAAGCTAGGTGACTAAATTGTCATCTAAAGCACACTCGAGGCTTAACTATCTGCACACCATTTAAGTCAGGTGATTAAATTGTCATCTAAAGAACACTTGAGGCTTAACTATCTGCACACCATTGAAGTCAGGTGGCTAAACTGTCATACAATGCACACTTGATGCTTAACTATCTGCACACCATTTAAGTCAGGTGACTAAATTGTCATCTAAAGCACACTTGAGGCTTAACTATCTGCACACAATTGAAGTCAGGTGGCTAAACTGTCATACAATGCACACTTGATGCTTAACTATCTGCACACCATTTAAGTCAGGTGGCTAAATTGTCATCTAAAGCACACTGGGGACTTATTTATCTGCACACCATTGAAGTCAGGTGGCTAAACTGTCATACAATGCACACGTGATGCTTAACTATCTGCATACCATTGAAGTAAGGTGGCTAAACTGTCATCTAAAGCACACTTGGGGCTTAATTGTCTGCACACCATTGAAGTTAGGTGGCTAAACAGTCATCAAAAGCACAATTGAGGCTTAACTATCTGCACACCATTGAAGTCAGGTGGCTAAACTGTCATACAATGCATACTTGATGCTTAACTATCTGCACACCATTTAAGTCAGGTGACTAAATTGTCATCTAAAGCACACTTGAGGCTTAACTATCTGCACACCATTGAAGTCAGGTGGCTACACTGTCATACAATGCACACTTGATGCTTAACTATCTGCACACCATTTAAGTCAGGTGACTAAATTGTCATCTAAAGCACACTTGAGGCTTAACTATCTGCACACCATTGAAGTCAGGTGGCTAAATTGTCATCTAAAGCACACTTGGGACATACTTATCTGCACACCATTGAGGTCATGTGGCTAAACTGTCATACAATGCACACTTGACGCTTAACTATCTGCACACCATTTAAGTCAGGTGACTAAATTGTCATCTAAAGAACACTTGAGGCGTAACTCTCTGCACACCATTGAAATCAGGTGGCTAATCTCTCATACAATGCACACTTGATGCTTAACTATCTGCACACCATTTCAGTCAGGTGACTAAATTGTCATCTAAAGCACACTCGAGGCTTAACTATCTGCACACCAGTTAAGTCAGGTGACTAAATTGTCATCTAAAGCACACTTGATGCTTAACTATCTGCACACCATTGAAGTCAGGTGGCTAAACTGTCATACACTGCACACTTGATGCTTAATTGTCTGCACACCATTTATGTCAGGTGACTAAATTGTCATCTAAAGCACACTTGAGGCGTAACTATCTGCACACCATTGAAGTCAGGTGGCTAAATTGTTATCTAAAGCACACTTGGGACTTATTTATCTGCACACTATTGAGTCAGATGGCTAAACTGTCATACAATGCACACTTGATGCTTAACTGTCTGCACACCATTTAAGCTAAGTGACTAAATTGTCATCTAAAGCACACTCGAGGCTTAACTATCTGCACACCATTTAAGTCAGGTGATTAAATTGTCATCTAAAGAACACTTGAGGCTTAACTATCTGCACACCATTGAAGTCAGGTGGCTAAACTGTCATACAATGCATACTTGATGCTTAACTATCTGCACACCATTTAAGTCAGGTGACTAAATTGTCATCTAAAGCACACTTGAGGCTTAACTATCTGCACACCATTGAAGTCAGGTGGCTACACTGTCATACAATGCACACTTGATGCTTAACTATCTGCACACCATTTAAGTCAGGTGACTAAATTGTCATCTAAAGCACACTTGAGGCTTAACTATCTGCACACCATTGAAGTCAGGTGGCTAAATTGTCATCTAAAGCACACTTGGGACATACTTATCTGCACACCATTGAGGTCATGTGGCTAAACTGTCATACAATGCACACTTGACGCTTAACTATCTGCACACCATTTAAGTCAGGTGACTAAATTGTCATCTAAAGAACACTTGAGGCGTAACTCTCTGCACACCATTGAAATCAGGTGGCTAATCTCTCATACAATGCACACTTGATGCTTAACTATCTGCACACCATTTCAGTCAGGTGACTAAATTGTCATCTAAAGCACACTCGAGGCTTAACTATCTGCACACCAGTTAAGTCAGGTGACTAAATTGTCATCTAAAGCACACGTGAGGCGTAACTAGCTGCACACCATTGAAATCAGGTGGCTAAACTGTCATACACTGCACACTTGATGCTTAATTATCTGCACACCATTTATGTCAGGTGACTACATTGTCATCTAAAGCACACTTGAGGCTTTACTATCTGCACACCATTGAAGTCAGGTGGCTAAATTGTCATCTAAAGCACACTTGGGAATTATTGATCTGCACACCATTGAAGTCAGTTGGCTAAACTGTCATACAATGCACACTTGATGCTTAACTATCTGCACACCATTGAAGTCAGGTGACTAAATTGTCATCTAAAGCACACTTGAGGCTTAAATCTCTGCACACCATTGAAGTCAGGTGGCTAAACTGTCATACAATGCACACTTGATGCTTAACTGTCTGCACACCATTTAAGTCAGGTGACTATATTGTCATCTAAAGCACACTTGAGGCTTAACTAACTGCACACCATTGAAGTCAGGTGGCTAAACTGTCATCTAAAGCATACTTGAGGCGAAACTCTCTGCACACCATTGAAGTCAGTTGGCTAATCTGTCATACAATGCACACTTGCTGCCTAACTCTCTGCACACCATTTAAGTCTGGTAACTAAATTGTCATCTAAAGCACACATGAGGTTTAACGATCTGCACACCATTGAAATCAGGTGGCTAAACTGTCATACAATGCATACTTGATGCTTAACTATCTGCACACCATTTAAGTCAGGTGACTAAATTGTCGTCTAAAGCACACTCGAGGCTTAACTATATGCACACCATTGAAGTCAGGTGGCTAAATTGCCATCTAAAGCACACTTGGGACTTATTTATCTGCACACCATTGAAGTCAGGTGGCTAAACTGTCATACAATGCACACGTGATGCTTAACTATCTGCATACCATTGAAGTAAGGTGGCTAAACTGTCAACTAAAGCACACTTGGGGCTTAATTGCCTGCACACCATTGAAGTTAGGTGGCTAAACAGTCATCAAAAGCACAATTGAGGCTTAACTATTTGCATACCATTGAAGTCAGGTGACTAAATTGTCATCTAAAGCACACTTGAGGCGTAACTGTCTGCACACCATTGAAGTCAGGTTGCTAAACTGTCATACAATGCATACTTGATGCTTAACTGTCTGCACACCATTTAAGTCAGGTGACTAAATTGTCATCTGAAGCACACATGAGGCTTAACTCTCTGCACACCATTGAAGTCAGGTGACTAAATTGTCATACAATGCACACTTGATGCCTAACTCTCTATAAACCACTTAAGTCAGGTGCCTAAATTGTCATCTAAAGCACACTTGAGGCTTAAAAATCTGTACACCATTGAAGTCAGGTTGCTAAATTGTTATCTAAAGCACACTTGAGGCTTATCTATCTGCACACCATTGAAGTCAGGTGGCTAAACTGTCATACAATGCATACTTGATGCTTAACTATCTGCACACCATTTAAGTCAGGTGACTAAATTGTCATCTAAAGCACACTTGAAGCTTAACTAGCTGCACACCATTGAAATCAGGTGGCTAAACTGTCATACACTGCACACTTGATGCTTATATTATCTGCACACCATTTATGTCAGGTGACTAAATTGTCATCTATAGCACACTTGAGGCTTTACTATCTGCACACCATTGAAGTCAGGTGGCTAAATTGTCATCTAAAGCACACTTGGGAATTATTGATCTGCACACCATTGAAGTCAGTTGGCTAAACTGTCATACAATGCACACTTGATGCTTAACTATCTGCACACCATTGAAGTCAGGTGACTAAATTGTCATCTAAAGCACACTTGAGGCTTAAATCTCTGCACACCATTGAAGTCAGGTGGCTAAACTGTCATACAATGCACACTTGATGCTTAACTGTCTGCACACCATTTAAGTCAGGTGACTATATTGTCATCTAAAGCACACTTGAGGCTTAACTAACTGCACACCATTGAAGTCAGGTGGCTAAACTGTCATCTAAAGCATACTTGAGGCGTAACTCTCTGCACACCATTGAAGTCAGTTGGCTAATCTGTCATACAATGCACACTTGATGCCTAACTCTCTGCACACCATTTAAGTCAGGTGACTAAATTGTCATCTAAAGCACACTTGAGGTTTAACGATCTGCACACCATTGAAATCAGGTGGCTAAACTGTCATACAATGCATACTTGATGCTTAACTATCTGCACACCATTTAAGTCAGGTGACTAAATTGTCATCTAAAGCACACTTGAGGCTTAACTATATGCACACCATTGAAGTCAGGTGGCTAAATTGTCATCTAAAGCACACTTGGGACTTATTATCTGCACACCATTGAAGTCAGGTGGCTAAACTGTCATACAATGCACACGTGATGCTTAACTATCTGCATACCATTGAAGTAAGGTGGCTAAACTGTCAACTAAAGCACACTTGGGGCTTAATTGTCTGCACACCATTGAAGTTAGGTGGCTAAACAGTCATCAAAAGCACAATTGAGGCTTAACTATTTGCATACCATTGAAGTCAGGTGACTAAATTGTCATCTAAAGCACACTTGAGGCGTAACTGTCTGCACACCATTGAAGTCAGGTGGCTAAACTGTCATACAATGCACACTTGATGCTTAACTGTCTGCACACCATTTAAGTCAGGTGACTAAATTGTCATCTGAAGCACACATGAGGCTTAACTCTCTGCACACCATTGAAGTCAGGTGACTAAATTGTCATACAATGCACACTTGATGCCTAACTCTCTGTAAACCACTTAAGTCAGGTGCCTAAATTGTCATCTAAAGCACACTTGAGGCTTAAAAGTCTGTACACCATTGAAGTCAGGTTGCTAAATTGTTATCTAAAGCACACTTGAGGCTTATCTATCTGCACACCATTGAAGTCAGGTGGCTAAACTGTCATACAATGCATACTTGATGCTTAACTATCTGCACACCATTTAAGTCAGGTGACTAAATTGTCATCTAAAGCACACTTGAAGCTTAACTATCTGCACACCATTTAAGTCAGGTGGCTAAACTGTCATACAATGCACACTTGAGGCTTAACTATCTGCACACCATTGAAGTCAGGTGGGTAAATTGTCATCTAAAGCACACTTGGGACATAATTATCTGCACACCATTGAGGTCATGTGGCTAAACTGTCATACAATGCACACTTGAAGCTTAACTACCTGCACACCATTTAAGTCAGGTTACTAAATTGTCATCTAAAGCACACTTGAGGCGTAACTATCTGCACACCATTGAAATCAGGTGGCTAATCTCTCATACAATGCACACTTGATGCTTAACTTTCTGCACACCATTTCAGTCAGGTGACTAAATTGTCATCTAAAGAACACTCGTGGCTTAACTATCTGCACACCAGTTAAGTCAGGTGACTAAATTGTCATCTAAAGCACACTCGAGGCTTAACTATCTGCACACCATTTAAGTCAGGTGACTAAATTGTCATCTAAAGCACACTTGATGCTTAACTATCTGCACACCATTGAAGTCAGGTGGCTAAACTGTCATACAATGCACACTTGATGCTTAACTGTCTGCACACCATTTAAGTCAGGTGACTAAATTGTCATCTAAAGCACACTTGAGGCTTAACTATCTGCACACTATTGAAGTCAGGTGGCTAAATTGTCATCTAAAGCACAATTGGGTCTTGTTTATCTGCACATGTTGGTGGTGGTTGTTTACAATGCACACTTCATGCTTAACTGTCTGCACACCATTTAAGTCAGGTGGCTAAATTGTCATCTAAAGCACACTTGGGACTTATTGATCTGCACACCATTGAAGTCAGTTGGCTAAACTGTCATACAATGCACACTTGATGCTTAACTATCTGCACACCATTGAAGTCAGGTGATTAAATTGTCATCTAAAGCACAATTGAGGCTTAACTTTCTGCACACCATTGAAGTCAGGTGGCTAAACTGTCATCTAATGCACACTTGGGGCTTAACTGTCTGCACACCCTTGAAGCTAGGTGGCTAAACTGTCATCTAAAGCCCACTTAGGGCTTAACTCTCTGCACACCATTGAAGTTAGGTGGCTAAACTGTCATCAAATGCACAATGGAGGCTTAGCTATCTGCACACCATTGAAGTCAGGTGACTAAATTGTCATCTAAAGCACAGTTGATGCTTAACTATCTGCACACCATTGAAGTCAGGTGGCTAAATTGTCATCTAAAGCACACTTGGGACTTATTGATCTGCACACCATTGAAGTCAGTTGGCTAAACTGTCATACAATGCACACTTGATACTTAACTATCTGCACACCATTTATGTCAGGTGACTAAATTGTCATCTAAAGCACACTTGATGCTTAACTCTCTGCACACCATTGAAGTTATGTGGGTAAACTGTCATACAATGCAAACTTGATGCTTACCTGTCTGCACACCATTTACGTCTGGTGGCTAAACTGTCATCAAATGCACAATGGAGGCTTAGCTATCTGCACACCATTGAAGTCAGGTGGCTAAAGTCATCTAATGCACACTTGGGGCTTAACTCTCTGCACACCATTGAAGCTAGGTGGCTAAACTGTCATCTAAAGCCCACTTAGGGCTTAACTGTCTGCACACCATTGAAGTCAGGTGACTAAATTGTCATCTAAAGCACACTTGAGGCGTAACTCTCTGCACACCATTGAAGTCAGGTGGCTAAGCTGTCATACAATGCACACTTGATGTTTAACTGTCTGCACACCATTGAAGTCAGGTGACTAAATTGTCATCTAAAGCATACTTGAGGCTTAACTATCTGCAGACCATTTAAGTCAGGTGACTAAATTGTCATCTAAAGCACATTTGAGGCTTAACTTTCTGCACACCATTGAAGTCAGGTGGCTAAATTGTCATCTAAAGCACACTTGGGACTTGTTTATCTGCACACCGTTGAAGTCAGATGGCTAATATGTCATACAATGCACACTTGATGCTTAACTTTCTGCACACCATTTAAGTCAGGTGACTAAATTGTCATCTAAAGCAAAATTGAGGCTTAACTCTCTGCACACCATTGAAGTCAGGTGGCTAATCTGTCATCTAATGCACACTTGGGGCTTAACTGTCTGCACACCATTGAAGCTAGGTGGCTAAGCTGTCATCTAAAGCCCAGTTAGGGCTTAACTCTCTGCACACCATTGAAGTTAGGTGGCTAAACTGTCATCAAATGCACAATGGAGGCTTAACTATCTGCACACCATTGAAGTCAGGTGACTAAATTGTCATCTAAGCCACACGTGATGCTTACCTGTCTGCACACCATTTAAGTCTGGTGACTAAATTGTCATCTAAAGCACACTTGAGGCTTAACTATCAGCACACCATTGAAGTCAGGTGGCTAAATTGTCATCTAAAGCACACTTGGAACTTATTTATCTGCATACCGTTGAAGTCAGGTGGCTAAACTGTCATAAAATGCACACTTGATGCTTAACTGTCTGCACACCATTGAAGCTAGGTGGCTAAGCTGTCATCTAAAGCCCAGTTAGGGCTTAACTCTCTGCACACCATTGAAGTTAGGTGGCTAAACTGTCATCAAATGCACAATGGAGGCTTAACTATCTGCACACCATTGAAGTCAGGTGACTAAATTGTCATCTAAACCACACGTGATGCTTACCTGTCTGCACACCATTTAAGTCAGGTGACTAAATTGTCATCTAAAGCACACTTGAGGCTTAAATGTCTGCACACCATTGAAGTCAGGTGGCTAAATTATCATCTAAAGCACACTTGGGACTTATTTATCTGCACACCATTGAAGTCAGGTGGATAAATTGTCATCAAAAGCACACTTGAGGCTTAACAATCTGCACACCATTTAAGTCAGGTGACTAAATTGTCATCTAAGTCACACTTGAGGCTTAACTCTCTGCACACCATTTAAGTCAGGTGATAAAATTGTCATCTAAATCACACTTGAGGCTTAACTCTCTGCACACCATTGAAATCAGGTGGCTAAATTGTCATCTCAAGCACACTTGGGACTTATTTATCTGCACACCATTGAAGTTAGGTGGCTAATCTGACATAGATTGCAAACTTGATGCTTAAATCTCTGCACATCTTTTAAGTCTGGTGACTAAATTGTCATCTAAAGCACACTTGAGGCATATCTATCTGCACACCATTTAAGTCAGGTGACTAAATTGTCATACAATGCACACTTGGGACTTATTTATCTGCACACCATTGAAGTCAGGTGGCTAAACTGTCATACAATGCACACTTGAGGCTTAACTATCTGCACACCATTTAAGTCAGGTGACTAAATTGTCATCTAAAGCACACTTGAGGCTTAACTATCTGCACACCATTGAAGTCAGGTGGGGAAACTGTCATACAATGTACACTTGATGCTTACCTGTCTGCACACCATTTAAGTCTGGTGACTAAATTGTCATCTAAAGCACACTTGAGGCTTAACTATCAGCACACCATTGAAGTCAGGTGGCTAAATTATCATCTAAAGCACACTTGGGACATATTTATCTGCACACCATTGAAGTCAGGTGGCTAAACATTCATACAATGCACACTTGATGCGTAATTGTATGCACACCATTTAAGTCAGGTGACTAAATTGTCATCTAACGCACACTTGAGGCTTAACTGTCTGTACACCAGTTAAGTCAGGTGACTAAATTGTCATCTAAACAACACTTGGGACTTATTTATCTGCACACCATTGAAGTCAGGTGGCTAAACTGTCATACAATGCATACTTGATGCTTAAATATCTGCACACCATTGAAGTCATGTGACTAAATTGTCATCTAAAGCACACTTGAGGCTTTGCTATCTGCACACCATTTAAGTCAGGTGACTAAATTGTCATCTAAAGCACACTTGAGGCTTAACTATCTGCACACCATTTAAGTCAGGTGACTAAATTGTCATTTAAAGCACACTTGAGGCTTAACTATCTTCACACCATTGAAGTCAAGTGGCTAAACTGTCATACAATGCACACTTGATGCTTAACTGTCTGCACACCTTTTAAGTCAGGTGACTAAATTGTCATCTAAAGCACACTTGAGGCGTAACTATCTGCACACCATTGATGTCACGTGGGTAACTGTCATACAATGTACACTTGATGCTTACCTGTCTGCGCACCATTTAAATCTGATGACTAAATTGTCATCTAAAGCATCCTTAATGCTTAACTATCTGCACATCATTGAAGTCAGGTGGCTAAACTGTCATACAATGCACACTTGATGCCTAACTCTCTGCAAACTATTGAAGTCAGGTGACTAAATTGTTATACAATGCACACTTGATGATTAACTGTCTGCACACCATTTAAGTCAGGTGACTAAATTGTCATCTAAAGCACACTTGGGACTTATTTATCTGCATACCATTGAAGTCAGGTGGCTAAACTGTCATACAATGCACACTTGATCCTTATCTGTCTGCACACCATTGAAGTCAGGTGACTAAGTTGTCATCTAACGCACACTTGAGGCTTAACTATCTGCACACCATTGAAGTCAGGTGGCTAAATTGTCAACTAAGGCACACTTGGGACTTATTTATCTGCACACTATTGAAGTCAGGTGGCTAAACTGTCATACAGTGCACACTTGATGCTTAACTGTCTGTACACCAGTTAAGTCAGGTGACTTAATTGTCATCTAAAGCACACTTGAGGCTTAGCTATCTGCACACCATTTAAGTCAGGTTACTAAATTGTAATCTAAAGCACACTTGAGGCTTAACTATCTGCACACCATTGAAGTCAGGTGGCTAAACTGTCATACAATGTACACTTGATGCTTAACTTTCTGCACACCATTTAAATCAGGTGACTAAATTGTCATCTAAAGCACACTTGAGGCTTAACTATCTGCACACCATTGAAGTCAGGTGGCTAAATTGTCATATAAAGCACACTTGGGACTTATTTATCTGCACACCATTGAAGTCAGGTGGCTAAATTGTCACCTAAAGCACATTTGGGATGTAATTATCTGCACACCATTTAAGTCAGGTGACTAAATTGTCATCTAAAGCACACTTGAGGCTTAACTATCTGCACAACATTGAAGTCAGGTGACTAAATTGTCATCTAAAGCACACTTGAGGCTTAACTATCTGCACACCATTGAAGTCAGGTGGCTAAATTGTCATCTAAAGCACACTTGGGATTTATTTATCTGCACACCATTGAAGTCAGGTGGCTAAACTGTCATACAATGCACACTTGATGCTTAACTATCTGCACACCATTGAAGTCAGGTGGCTAAATTGTCATCTAAAGCAAACTTGAGGCTTAACTATCTGCACACCATTGAAGTCAGGTGGCTAAATTGTCACCTAAAGCACATTTGGGACGTATTTATCTGCACACCATTGAAGTCAGGTGGCTAAACTGTCATACAATGCATACTTGATGCTTAACTTTCTGCACACCATTTAAATCAGGTGACTAAATTGTCATCTAAAGCACACTTGAGGCTTAACTATCTGCACACCATTGAAGTCAGGTGGCTAAATTGTCATATAAAGCACACTTGGGACTTATTTATCTGCACACCATTGAAGTCAGGTGGCTAAATTGTCACCTAAAGCACATTTGGGATGTAATTATATGCACACCATTGAAGTCAGTTGGCTAAACTGTCATACAATGCACACTTGATGCTTAACTATCTGCACACCATTGAAGTCAGGTGACTAAATTGTCATCTAAAGCACAATTGAGGCTTAACTTTCTGCACACCATTGAAGTCAGGTGCTAAACTGTCATCTAATGCACACTTGGGGCTTAACTGTCTGCACACCCTTGAAGCTAGGTGGCTAAACTGTCATCTAAAGCCCACTTAGGGCTTAACTCTCTGCACACCATTGAAGTTAGGTGGCTAAACTGTCATCAAATGCACAATGGAGGCTTAGCTATCTGCACACCATTGAAGTCAGGTGACTAAATTGTCATCAAAAGCACAGTTGATGCTTAACTATCTGCACACCATTGAAGTCAGGTGGCTAAATTGTCATCTAAAGCACACTTGGGACTTATTGATCTGCACACCATTGAAGTCAGTTGGCTAAACTGTCATACAATGCACACTTGATACTTAACTATCTGCACACCATTTATGTCAGGTGACTAAATTGTCATCTAAAGCACACTTGATGCTTAACTCTCTGCACACCATTGAAGTTATGTGGGTAAACTGTCATACAATGCAAACTTGATGCTTACCTGTCTGCACACCATTTACGTCTGGTGGCTAAACTGTCATCAAATGCACAATGGAGGCTTAGCTATCTGCACACCATTGAAGTCAGGTGGCTAAACCGTCATCTAATGCACACTTGGGGCTTAACTCTCTGCACACCATTGAAGCTAGGTGGCTAAACTGTCATCTAAAGCCCACTTAGGGCTTAACTGTCTGCACACCATTGACGTCAGGTGACTAAATTGTCATCTAAAGCACACTTGAGGCGTAACTATCTGCACACCATTGAAGTCAGGTGGCTAAGCTGTCATACAATGCACACTTGATGTTTAACTGTCTGCACACCATTGAAGTCAGGTGACTAAATTGTCATCTAAAGCATACTTGAGGCTTAACTATCTGCAGACCATTTAAGTCAGGTGACTAAATTGTCATCTAATGCACACTTGGGGCTTAACTCTCTGCACACCATTGAAGCTAGGTGGCTAAACTGTCATCTAAAGCCCACTTAGGGCTTAACTGTCTGCACACCATTGAAGTCAGGTGACTAAATTGTCATCTAAAGCACACTTGAGGCGTAACTATCTGCACACCATTGAAGTCAGGTGGCTAAGCTGTCATACAATGCACACTTGATGTTTAACTGTCTGCACACCATTGAAGTCAGGTGACTAAATTGTCATCTAAAGCATACTTGAGGCTTAACTATCTGCAGACCATTTAAGTCAGGTGACTAAATTGTCATCTAAAGCACATTTGAGGCTTAACTTTCTGCACACCATTGAAGTCAGGTGGCTAAATTGTCATCTAAAGCACACTGGGGACTTGTTTATCTGCACACCGTTGAAGTCAGATGGCTAATATGTCATACAATGCACACTTGATGCTTAACTTTCTGCACACCATTTAAGTCAGGTGACTAAATTGTCATCTAAAGCAAAATTGAGGCTTAACTCTCTGCACACCATTGAAGTCAGGTGGCTAATCTGTCATCTAATGCACACTTGGGGCTTAACTGTCTGCACACCATTGAAGCTAGGTGGCTAAGCTGTCATCTAAAGCCCAGTTAGGGCTTAACTCTCTGCACACCATTGAAGTTAGGTGGCTAAACTGTCATCAAATGCACAATGGAGGCTTAACTATCTGCACACCATTGAAGTCAGGTGACTAAATTGTCATCTAAACCACACGTGATGCTTACCTGTCTGCACACCATTTAAGTCTGGTGACTAAATTGTCATCTAAAGCACACTTGAGGCTTAACTATCAGCACACCATTGAAGTCAGGTGGCTAAATTGTCATCTAAAGCACACTTGGAACTTATTTATCTGCATACCGTTGAAGTCAGGTGGCTAAACTGTCATAAAATGCACACTTGATGCTTAACTGTCTGCACACCATTGAAGCTAGGTGGCTAAGCTGTCATCTAAAGCCCAGTTAGGGCTTAACTCTCTGCACACCATTGAAGTTAGGTGGCTAAACTGTCATCAAATGCACAATGGAGGCTTAACTATCTGCACACCATTGAAGTCAGGTGACTAAATTGTCATCTAAACCACACGTGATGCTTACCTGTCTGCACACCATTTAAGTCAGGTGACTAAATTGTCATCTAAAGCACACTTGAGGCTTAAATGTCTGCACACCATTGAAGTCAGGTGGCTAAATTATCATCTAAAGCACACTTGGGACTTATTTATCTGCACACCATTGAAGTCAGGTGGATAAATTGTCATCAAAAGCACACTTGAGGCTTAACAATCTGCACACCATTTAAGTCAGGTGACTAAATTGTCATCTAAGTCACACTTGAGGCTTAACTCTCTGCACACCATTTAAGTCAGGTGATTAAATTGTCATCTAAATCACACTTGAGGCTTAACTCTCTGCACACCATTGAAATCAGGTGGCTAAATTGTCATCTCAAGCACACTTGGGACTTATTTATCTGCACACCATTGAAGTTAGGTGGCTAATCTGACATAGATTGCAAACTTGATGCTTAAATCTCTGCACATCTTTTAAGTCTGGTGACTAAATTGTCATCTAAAGCACACTTGAGGCATATCTATCTGCACACCATTTAAGTCAGGTGACTAAATTGTCATACAATGCACACTTGGGACTTATTTATCTGCACACCATTGAAGTCAGGTGGCTAAACTGTCATACAATGCACACTTGAGGCTTAACTATCTGCACACCATTTAAGTCAGGTGACTAAATTGTCATCTAAAGCACACTTGAGGCTTAACTATCTGCACACCATTGAAGTCAGGTGGGGAAACTGTCATACAATGTACACTTGATGCTTACCTGTCTGCACACCATTTAAGTCTGGTGACTAAATTGTCATCTAAAGCACACTTGAGGCTTAACTATCAGCACACCATTGAAGTCAGGTGGCTAAATTATCATCTAAAGCACACTTAGGACATATTTATCTGCACACCATTGAAGTCAGGTGGCTAAACATTCATACAATGCACACTTGATGCGTAATTGTATGCACACCATTTAAGTCAGGTGACTAAATTGTCATCTATAGCACACTTGAGGCTTAACTCTCTGCACACCATTGAAGTCAGGTGGATAAATTGTCATCAAAAGCACACTTGAGGCTTAACTATCTGCACACCATTTAAGTCAGGTGACTAAATTGTCATCTAAATCACACTTGAGGCTTAACTATCTGCACACCATTTAAGTCAGGTGACTAAATTGTCATCTAAATCACACTTGAGGCTTAACTCTCTGCACACCATTGAAATCAGGTGGCTAAATTGTCATCTCAAGCACACTTGGGACTTATTTATCTGCACACCATTGAAGTTAGGTGGCTAATCTGACATAGATTGCAAACTTGATGCTTAACTCTCTGCACATCTTTTAAGTCTGGTGACTAAATTGTCATCTAAAGCACACCTGAGGCTTATCTATCTGCACACCATTTAAGTCAGGTGACTAAATTGTCATCTAAAGCACTCTTGAGGCGTAACTATCTGCACACCATTGAAGTCAGGTGGGTAAACTGTCATACAATGTACACTTGATGCTTACCTGTCTGCACACCATTTAAATCTGGTGACTAAATTGTCATCAAAAGCATCATTAATGCTTAACTATCTGCACATCATTGAAGTCAGGTGGCTAAATGTCATACAATGCACACTTGATGCTTAACTCTCTGCACACCATTGAAGTCAGGTGACTAAATTGTCATACAATGCACACTTGATGCTTAACTGTCTGCACACCATTTAAGTCAGGTGACTAAATTGTCATCTAAAACACATTTGGGACTTATTTATCTGCATACCATTGAAGTCAGGTGGCTAAACTGTCATACAATGCACACTTGATCCTTATCTGTCTGCATACCATTGAAGTCAGGTGACTAAATTGTCATCTAACGCACACTTGAGGCTTAACTATCTGCACACCATTGAAGTCAGGTGGCTAAATTGTCAACTAAGGCACACTTGGGACTTATTTATCTGCACACCATTGAAGTCAGGTGGCTAATCTGTCATACAGTGCACACTTGATGCTTATCTGTCTGTACACCAGTTAAGTCAGGTGACTAAATTGTCATCTAAACAACACTTGAGGCATAACTATCTGCACACCATTGAAGACAGGTGGCTAAATTGTCATCTAAAGCACACTTGGGACTTATTTATCTACACACCATTGAAATCAGGTGGCTAAACTGTCATACAATGCATACTTGATGCTTAAATATCTGTAAACCATTGAAGTCATGTGACTAAATTGTCATCTAAAGCACACTTGAGGCTTAGCTATCTGCACACCATTTAAGTCATGTGACTAAATTGTCATCTAAAGCACACTTGAGGCTTAACTATATGCACACCATTTAAGTCAGGTGACTAAATTGTCATCTAAAGCACACTTGAGGCTTAACTATCTGCACACCATTGAAGTCAGGTGGCTAAACTGTCATACAATGCACACTTGATGCTTAACTATCAGCACACCTTTTAAGTCAGGTGACTAAATTGTCATCTAAAGCACTCTTGAGGCGTAACTATCTGCACACCATTGAAGTCAGGTGGGTAAACTGTCATACAATGTACACTTGATGCTTACCTGTCTGCACACCATTTAAATCTGGTGACTAAATTGTCATCAAAAGCATCCTTAACGCTTAACTATCTGCACATCATTGAAGTCAGGTGGCTAAATGTCATACAATGCAAACTTGATGCTTAACTCTCTGCACACCATTGAAGTCAGGTGACTAAATTGTCATACAATGCACACTTGATGCTTAACTGTCTGCACACCATTTAAGTCAGGTGACTAAATTGTCATCTAACGCACACTTGAGGCTTAACTGTATGTACACCAGTTAAGTCAGGTGACTAAATTGTCATCTAAACAACACTTGGGACTTATTTATCTGCACACCATTGAAGTCAGGTGGCTAAACTGTCATACAATGCATACTTGATGCTTAAATATCTGCACACCATTGAAGTCATGTGACTAAATTGTCATCTAATGCACACTTGAGGCTTTGCTATCTGCACACCATTTAAGTCAGGTGACTAAATTGTCATCTAAAGCACACTTGAGGCTTAACTATCTGCACACCATTTAAGTCAGGTGACTAAATTGTCATTTAAAGCACACTTGAGGCTTAACTATCTCACACCATTGAAGTCAAGTGGCTAAACTGTCATACAATGCACACTTGATGCTTAACTGTCTGCACACCTTTTAAGTCAGGTGACTAAATTGTCATCTAAAGCACACTTGAGGCGTAACTATCTGCACACCATTGATGTCACGTGGGTAACTGTCATACAATGTACACTTGATGCTTACCTGTCTGCGCACCATTTAAATCTGATGACTAAATTGTCATCTAAAGCATCCTTAATGCTTAACTATCTGCACATCATTGAAGTCAGGTGGCTAAACTGTCATACAATGCACACTTGATGCTTAACTCTCTGCAAACTATTGAAGTCAGGTGACTAAATTGTTATACAATGCACACTTGATGATTAACTGTCTGCACACCATTTAAGTCAGGTGACTAAATTGTCATCTAAAGCACACTTGGGACTTATTTATCTGCATACCATTGAAGTCAGATGGCTAAACTGTCATACAATGCACACTTGATCCTTATCTGTCTGCACACCATTGAAGTCAGGTGACTAAGTTGTCATCTAACGCACACTTGAGGCTTAACTATCTGCACACCATTGAAGTCAGGTGGCTAAATTGTCAACTAAGGCACACTTGGGACTTATTTATCTGCACACCATTGAAGTCAGGTGGCTAAACTGTCATACAGTGCACACTTGATGCTTAACTGTCTGTACACCAGTTAAGTCAGGTGACTTAATTGTCATCTAAAGCACACTTGAGGCTTAGCTATCTGCACACCATTTAAGTCAGGTTACTAAATTGTAATCTAAAGCACACTTGAGGCTTAACTATCTGCACACCATTGAAGTCAGGTGGCTAAACTGTCATACAATGTACACTTGATGCTTAACTTTCTGCACACCATTTAAATCAGGTGACTAAATTGTCATCTAAAGCACAC
Organism: Archivesica marissinica; assembly: GCA_014843695.1. Classification (NCBI taxonomy): domain Eukaryota; kingdom Metazoa; phylum Mollusca; class Bivalvia; order Venerida; family Vesicomyidae; genus Archivesica; species Archivesica marissinica. The sequence goes on along the minus strand of CM026402.1, from coordinate 32,480,876 downwards.
TTGAGGCTTAACTATCTGCACACCATTGAAGTCAGGTGGCTAAATTGTCATATAAAGCACACTTGGGACTTATTTATCTGCACACCATTGAAGTCAGGTGGCTAAATTGTCACCTAAAGCACATTTGGGATGTAATTATCTGCACACCATTTAAGTCAGGTGACTAAATTGTCATCTAAAGCACACTTGAGGCTTAACTATCTGCACAACATTGAAGTCAGGTGACTAAATTGTCATCTAAAGCACACTTGAGGCTTAACTATCTGCACACCATTGAAGTCAGGTGGCTAAATTGTCATCTAAAGCACACTTGGGATTTATTTATCTGCACACCATTGAAGTCAGGTGGCTAAACTGTCATACAATGCACACTTGATGCTTAACTATCTGCACACCATTGAAGTCAGGTGGCTAAATTGTCATCTAAAGCAAACTTGAGGCTTAACTATCTGCACACCATTGAAGTCAGGTGGCTAAATTGTCACCTAAAGCACATTTGGGACGTATTTATCTGCACACCATTGAAGTCAGGTGGCTAAACTGTCATACAATGCATACTTGATGCTTAACTTTCTGCACACCATTTAAATCAGGTGACTAAATTGTCATCTAAAGCACACTTGAGGCTTAACTATCTGCACACCATTGAAGTCAGGTGGCTAAATTGTCATATAAAGCACACTTGGGACTTATTTATCTGCACACCATTGAAGTCAGGTGGCTAAATTGTCACCTAAAGCACATTTGGGATGTAATTATATGCACACCATTGAAGTCAGGTGGCTAAACTGTCATACAATGCACACTTGATGCTTAACTTTCTGCACACCATTTAAATCAGGTTACTAAATTGTCATCTAAAGCACACTTGAGGCTTAACTTTCTGCACACCATTGAAGTCAGGTGGCTAAATTGTCATCTAAAGCACACTTGGGCTTAATTTATGTACACCATTGAAGTCAGGTGGCTAAACTGTCATACAATGCACACTTGATGCTTAACTCTCTGCACACCATTTAAGTCAGGTGACTAAATTGTCATCTAAAGCACACTTGAGGCTTAACTATCTGCACACCATTGAAGTCAGGTGGCTAAATTGTCATCTAATGCACACTTGATGCTTAACTATCTGCACACCATTGAAGTCAGGTGGCTAAATTGTCATCTAAAGCACACTTGGGACTTATTTATCTGCACACCATTGAAGTCAGGTGGCTAAACTGTCATACAATGCACACTTGATGCTTAACTATCTGCACACCATTGAAGTCAGGTGACTAAATTGTCATCTAAAGCACACTTGATGCTTAACTATCTGCACACCATTGAAGTCAGGTGGCTAAACTGTCATACAATGCACACTTGATGCTTAACTGTCTGCACACCATTTAAGTCAGGTGACTAAATTGTCATCTAAAGCACACTTGATGCTTAACTATCTGCACACCATTTAAGTCAGGTGACTAAATTGTCATCTAAAGCACACTTGAGGCTTAACTATCTGCACACCATTGAAGTCAGGTGGCTAAATTGTCATCTAAAGCATACTTGGGACTTATTTATCTGCACACCATTGAAGTCAGGTGGCTAAACTGTCATACAATGCACACTTGATGCTTAACTGTCTGCACACCATTGAAGTCAGGTGACTAAATTGTCATCTAAAGCACACTTGAGGCTTAACTATCTGCACACCATTGAAGTTAGGTGGCTAAACTGTCATACAATGCACACTTGATGCTTAACTGTCTGCACACCAGTGAAGTCAGGTGGCTAAACTGTCATACAATGCACACTTGATGCTTAACTGTCTGCACACCATTTAAGTCAGGTGACTAAATTGTCATCTAAAGCACACTTGAGGCTTAACTATCTGCACACCATTGAAGTCAGGTGGCTAAACTGTCATACAATGCACACTTGATGCTTAACTCTCTGCACACCATTTAAGTCAGGTGACTAAATTGTCATCTAAAGCACACTTGAGGCTTAACTATCTGCACACCATTGAAGTCAGGTGGCTAAATTGTCATATAAAGCACACTTGGGACTTATTTATCTGCACACCATTGAAGTCAGGTGGCTAAATTGTCACCTAAAGCACATTTGGGATGTAATTATCTGCACACCATTTAAGTCAGGTGACTAAATTGTCATCTAAAGCACACTTGAGGCTTAACTATCTGCACACCATTGAAGTCAGGTGACTAAATTGTCATCTAAAGCACACTTGAGGCTTAACTATCTGCACACCATTGAAGTCAGGTGGCTAAATTGTCATCTAAAGCACACTTGGGATTTATTTATCTGCACATCATTGAAGTCAGGTGGCTAAACTGTCATACAATGCACACTTGATGCTTAACTATCTGCACACCATTGAAGTCAGGTGGCTAAATTGTCATCTAATGCAAACTTGAGGCTTAACTATCTGCACACCATTGAAGTCAGGTGGCTAAATTGTCACCTAAAGCACATTTGGGACGTATTTATCTGCACACCATTGAAGTCAGGTGGCTAAACTGTCATACAATGCATACTTGATGCTTAACTTTCTGCACACCATTTAAATCAGGTGACTAAATTGTCATCTAAAGCACACTTGAGGCTTAACTATCTGCACACCATTGAAGTCAGGTGGCTAAATTGTCATATAAAGCACACTTGGGACTTATTTATCTGCACACCATTGAAGTCAGGTGGCTAAATTGTCACCTAAAGCACATTTGGGATGTAATTATATGCACACCATTGAAGTCAGGTGGCTAAACTGTCATACAATGCACACTTGATGCTTAACTTTCTGCACACCATTTAAATCAGGTTACTAAATTGTCATCTAAAGCACACTTGAGGCTTAACTTTCTGCACACCATTGAAGTCAGGTGGCTAAATTGTCATCTAAAGCACACTTGGGATTAATTTATCTGCACACCATTGAAGTCAGGTGGCTAAACTGTCATACAATGCACACTTGATGCTAAACTCTCTGCACACCATTTAAGTCTGGTGACTAAATATTCATATATAGCACACTTGAGGCTTAACTATCTGCACACCATTGAAGTCAGGTGGCTAAATTGTCATCTAAGGCACACTTGAGGCTTAACTATCTGCACATCATTGAAGTCAGGTGGCTAAATGGTCACCTAAATCACATTTGGGACGTATTTATCTGCACACCATTGAAGTCAGGTGGCTAAACTGTCATACAATGCACACTTGATGCTTAACTATCTGCACACCATTGAAGTCAGTTGGCTAAACTGTCAAACAATGTACACTTGATGCTTAACTATCTGCACACCATTGAAGTCAGTTGGCTAAACTGTCAATCAATGTACACTTGATGCTTAACTGTCTGCACACCATTTAAGTCAGGTGACTAAATTGTCATCTAAAGCACACATGATGCTTAACTATCTGCACACCATTGAAGTCAGGTGGCTAAACTGTCATACAATGCACACTTGATGCTTAACTGTATGCACACCATTGAAGTCATGTGACTAAATTGTCATCTAAAGCACACTTGAGGCTTAACTATCTGCACACCATTGAAGTCAGGTGACTAAATTGTCATCTAACGCACACTTGGGACTTATTTTTCTGCACACCATTGAAGTCAGGTGGCTAAACTGTCATACAATGCACAATTGATCCTTAACTGTCTGCACACCATTTAAGTCAGATGGCTAAACTGTCATCAAAAGCACAATTGAGTCTTAACTATCTGCACAACATTGAAGTCAGGTGACTAAATTGTCATCTAAAGCACACTTGAGGCGAAACTGTCTGTACACCATTTAAGTCAGATGGCTAATCTGTCATATAATGCACAATTGATCCTTAACTGTCTGCACACCATTTAAGTCAGGTGACTAAATTGTAATCTAAAGCACACTTGAGGCATAACTATCTGCACACCATTTAAGTCAGGTGGCTAAACTGTCACCAAAAGCACACTTGAGGCTTAACTATCTGCACACCATTGAAGTCAGTTGGTTAAACCGTCATACAATGCACACTTGATGCTTAACTGTATATACACCATTGAAGTCAGGTGACTAAATTGTCATCTAAAGCACACTTGAGGCTTATCTATCTGCACACCATTTAAGTCAGGTGACTACATTGTCATACAATGCACACTTGATGCTTAAATGTCTGCACACCTTTGAAGTCAGTTGACTAAATTGTCATCTAAAGCACACTTGAGGCTTAACTCTCTGCATACCATTGATGTCAGGTGACTAAATTGTCATCTAAAGCACACTTGAGGCTTAACTATCTGCACACGATTGAAGTCAGGTGGCTAAACTGTCATACAATGCACACTTGATGCTTAACTGTCTGCACACCATTTAAGTCATGTGACTATATTGTCATCTAAAGCACACTTGAGGCTTAACTAACTGCACACCATTGAAGTCAGGTGGCTAAACTGCATCTAAATCATACTTGGGGCTTAACTGTCTGCAATCCATTGAAGTTGGGTTGCTAATCTCTCACTTAAAGCACACTTGAGGCGTAAATGTCTGCACACCATTGAACTCAGGTGGCTAAACTGTCATACAATGCACACGTGCTGCTTAACTGTCTGCACACCATTTAAATCTGGTGACTAAATTGTCATCTAAAGCACACTTGAGGCTTGACTATCTGCACACCATTGAAGTCAGGTGGCTAAACTGTCTTACAACGCACACTTGATGCTTAACTATCTGCACACCATTGAAGTCAGGTTACTAAATTGTCATACAATGCACACTTGATGCTTAACATTCTGTAAACCATTTAAGTCAGGTGACTAAATTGTCATCTAATGCACACTTGATGCTTAACTTTCTGCACACCATTGTAGTCAGGTGGCTAAATTGTCATCTAAAGCACACTTGTGACTTATTTATCTGCACACCATTGAAGTCAGGTGGCTAAACTGTCATACAATGCACACTTGGGGCATAACTATCTACACACCATTGAAGTTAGGTGGCTAAACTATCATCAAAAGCACAATTGAGGCTTAACTATCTGCACACCATTGAAGTCAGGTGGACAAACTGTCATCTAAAACACACTTGGGGCATAACTCTCTGCACACCATTGAAGTTAGATGGATAAACTATCATCAAAAGCACAATTGAGGCTTATCTATCTGCACACCATTGAAGTCAGGTGACTAAATTGTCATCTAAAGCACACTTGAGGCGTAACTGTCTGCACACCATTGAAGTCAGGTGGCCAAACTGTCATACAATGCACATTTGATGCTTAACTGTCTGCACACTATTTAAGTCAGGTGACTAAATTGTCATCTAAAGCACACTTGGGACTTATTTGTCTGCACACCATTGAAGTCAGGTGGCTCATCTGTCATACAATGCACACTTGATGCTTAACTGTCTGCACACCATTTAAGTCAGGTGACTATATTGTTACCTAAAGCACACTTGAGGCTTAACTAATTTCACACCATTGTAGTCAGGTGGCTAAACTGTCATCTAAAGCATACTTGGGGCTTAACTGCCGCACACCATTGAAGTTAGGTGGCTAAACTGTCATATAAAGCACACTTATGCTTAACTGTCTGTAAACCACGTAATTCAGGTGACTAAATTGTCATCTAAAGCACACTTGGGACTTATTGATCTGCACACCATTGAAGTCAGGTTGCTAAACTGTCATTTATGTATTCTATCATTTCTTTCAGCCAAACATAAATTATTTATAATCTAACTTATATAATTATAAGTCACCACTATAAATAATTTACCAATTATTTCCCAATGTAAAATAACAAACACTTGTATAGGAATTGGTCGCACAGGCTACGTATGAAACGTATCGTTTTATTTCATTACACAAACATAGTCAAGTCATACACATGATGGTTCCTCCAAACATCTTTCTACAGAATGTAGCTGGGTGTCCATGCACTTATAACAACATTGGGAATAGAATCTGATGCGACACTGCCCTTATTTGAGTGTCACACTTATTGTCCAGCACCATCATTTCACTCTCTCCAGCATCACTCGCACGTCGTGAAACACAATGTTACATCATTATGATTGATAGGTATAGTACGACAGAAAATCGTTTCATCTGCAACAGAGAAAATATGATAACATATCACAACATAAAAGGGCGGGTGGGCCGGGAAACGCCGATACGCTTTACAGTCCTGATTAACCTCGAATGAGAACACATTACAATACACGTACTTACATACAGTACACCTGTACATGTAAGTACTTCTGATTGGCTACTACATGATGGTCAGATAAACTGACCATAAACAAACCACTCTAGTATAGCTTATACTGATCGAATATAAATATATTTATGTTTTCTATCATTTCATTCAGCCAAACATAAATTATTTATAATCTAACTTATATAATTATAAGTCAACACTATAAATAATTTACCAATTATTTCCCAATGTAAAATAACAAACACTTGTATAGGAATTGGTCGCACAGGCTACGTATCGACTGAAAAAGAACGGGCTAATTTAAGTAGCATGTATATACTATTGCATACATACTCTGTACAGCTTATATCATATATAATACCCTCTAGGTAACAAACGTCCTGTTATGAACAGGCCAACTGTTAAATATAATATAATTGTACACCACTTCCTGTTATGAACAGGCCAACTGTTATATATCATATATAGATGTACAGCTCTTCCTGTTATAAACAGGCTAGCTGAATAGACAGAACTTCCTGTTATAAACAGGCCAGCTGTTAAATATCATATAAATGGACAGCACTTCCTATTATGAACAGGCCAACTGTTATATATCATATATATATGTACAGCACTTCCTGTTATAAACAGGCTAGCTGAATAGACAGAACGTCCTGTTATAAACAGGCCAACTGTTAAATATCATATAAATGTACAGCACTTCCTGTTATAAACAGGCCAGCTTTTATATATCAAATAATTAGACAGCACTTCCTGTTATAAACAGGCCAGCTGTAATATATCATACAAATGTACAGCACTTGATGCTATGAACAGTCCATCTTTTATATATCAAATGAATAGATAGCACTTCACGTTATAAACAGGCCAGCTGTTAAATATCATATAAATAGACAGCACTTCCTGTTATGAACAGGCCAACTGTTATATATCATATATAGATGTACAGCACTTCCTGTTATAAACAGGCCAACTGTTATATATCATATATAGATGTACAACACTTCCTGTTATAAACAGGCCAGCTGTTAAATATCATATAAATGTACAACAATTCCTGTTATAAACAGGCCAGCTTTTATATATATCATATAAATGGACAGCACTTCCTGTTATGAACAGGCCAGCTTTATATATATATCATATAAATGGACAGCACTTCCTGTTATGAACAGGCCAGCTTTGATATATATATATCATATAAATGGACAGCACTTCCTGTTATGAACAGGCCAGATTTGATATATATCATATAAATGGACAGCACTTCATGTTATGAACAGGCCAGATTTTATATATATCATATAAATGGACAGCATTTCCTGTTATGAACAGGCCAGATTTTATATATATTATATGAATGGACAGCACTTCCTGTTATGAACAGGCCAGCTTTTATATATATCATATAAATGGACAGCACTTCCTGTTATGAACAGGCCAGCTTTTATATATATCATATAAATGGACAGCACTTCCTGTTATGAACAGGCTAGCTTTTATATATATTATCATATAAATGGACAGCACTTCCCGTTATGAACAGGCCAGCTTATATATATATCATATAAATGGATAGCACTTCCTGTTATGAACAGGCCTGCTTCTATATACATCATATAAATGGACAGCACTTCCTGTTATGAACAGGCCAGCTTTTATATATATCATATACATGGACAGCACTTCCTGTTATGAACAGGCCAGCTTTTATATATCGTATAAATGGACAGCACTTCCTGTTATGAACAGGCCAGCGTTTATATATATCATATAAATGGACAGCACTTCCTGTTATGAACAGGCCAGCTTATATATCTATCATATAAATGGACAGCACTTCCTGTTATGAACAGGCCAGCTTTTATATATATATATCATGGACAGCACTTCCTGTTATGAACAGGCCAGCTTTTATATATATATCATATAAATGGACAGCACCTCTTGATAGCAGGACAGCATTATATATATATATCATATAAATGGACAGCACTTCCTGTTATGAACAGGCCAGCTTTTATATATATATATCATATAAATGGACAGCACTTCCTGTTATGAACAGGCCAGCTTTTATATACATATCATATAAATGGACAGCACTTCCTGTTATGAACATGCCAGCTTTTATATATATATCATATAAATGGACAGCACTTCCTGTTATGAACAGGCCAACTGTTATATATCATATATAGATGTACAGCACTTCCTGTTATAAACAGGCCAGCTGTTAAATATCATATAAATGTACAGCACTTCCCGTTATGAACAGGCCAGCTTTTATATATATATCATATAAATGGACAGCACTTCCTGTTATGATCAGGCCAGCTTTTATATATATATCATATAAATGGACAGCACTTCCTGTTATGAACAGGCCAGCTTTTATATATATATCATATAAATGGACAGAACTTCCTGTTATGAACAGGCCAGCTTTTATATATATCATATAAATGGACAGCACTTCCTGTTATGAACAGGCTAGCTTTTATATATATTATCATATAAATGGACAGCACTTCCCGTTATGAACAGGCCAGCTTATATATATATCATATAAATGGACAGCACTTCCTGTTATGAACAGGCCTGCTTTTATATACATCATATAAATGGACAGCACTTACTGTTATGAACAGGCCAGCTTTTATATATATCATATACATGGACAGCACTTCCTGTTATGAACAGGCCAGCTTTTATATATATATCATATAAATGGACAGCACTTCCTGTTATGAACATGCCAGCTTTTATATATATATCATATAAATGGACAGCACTTCCTGTTATGAACAGGCCAGCTTTTATATATATCATATAAATGGACAGCACTTCCTGTTATGAAAAGGCCAGCTTTTATATATATCATATAATTGGACAGCACTTCCTGTTATGAACAGGCCAGTTTATATATATATCATATAAATGGACAGCACTTCCTGTTATGAACAGGCCAGCTTTTATATATATTCATATAAATGGACATCACTTCCTGTTATAAACAGGCCAGCTTTTATATATATATCATATAAATGGACAGCACTTCCTGTTATGAACAGGCCAGCTTATATATATATATTATATAATGGACAGCACTTCCTGTTATGAACAGCCAGCTTTTATATATATATCATATAAATGGACAGCACTTCCTGTTATGAACAGGCCAGCTTTTATATATATCATATAAATGGACAGCACTTCCTGTTATGAACAGGCCAGCTTTTATATATATATCATATAAATGGACAGCACTTCCTGTTATGAACAGGCCAGCTTTTATATATATCATATAAATTGACAGCACTTCCTGTTTGAACAGGCCAGCTTTTATATATATATAATGGACCTTCCTGTTATGAACGGCCAGCTTTTATATATCATAAATGGACAGCCTTCCTGTTATGAACAGGCCAGCTTTTATATATATCATATAAATGGACAGCACTTCCTGTTATGAACAGGCCAGCTTTTATATATATCATATAAATGGACAGCACTTCCTGTTATGAACAGGCCAGCTTTTATATATATCATATAAATGGATAGCACTTCCTGTTATGAACAGGCCAGCTTTTTTATATATCATATAAATGGACAGCACTTCCTGTTATGAACAGGCCAGCTTTTATAGATATCATATAAATGGACAGCACTTCCTGTTATGAACAGGCCAGATTGTATATATATCATATAAATGGACAGCACTTCCTGTTATGAACAGGCCAGCTTTTATATATATCATATAAATGGACAGCACTTCCCGTTATGAACAGGCCAGCTTTATTTATATCATATAAATGGACAGCAATTCCTGTTATGAACAGGCCATCTTCTAGACATGATAAAGATGTACACCACTTGATTTTCTTCAAAATACGATGCAACATCAAAATAAGACTCAAATTACTTATCATACATTTTTGGCTTCTCCAGCTCTGCTGGTTCCCTTGTCTGTGAAGGCTTGCGGCTGCTATCTTCGAACGCACCATACCTCCTGTTGGCCTCTGCAATTGCTGCCTCAGCTAATGTTGCCTGTCCAATGGTTGACTCATTTACTGCTGGCTGCTTGGCAGAAGAATGCACTATCCGAGCTTTACATGTTAAATGTTTGAAGGATAATCACTATCACTGTCCGCCATTACCTCGATACGCTTTACAGTCCTGCTTAACCTCGAATGAGAACACATTACAATACACGTACTTACATACAGAAAACCTGTACATCTAAGTACTTCTGATTGGCTACTACATGATGGTCAGATAAACTGACCATAAACAAACCACTCTAGTATAGCTTATACTGATCGAATATAAATATATACAATGCATACTTGATGCTTAACTGTCTGCACACCATTTAAGTTAGGTGACTAAATTGTCATCTAATGCACACTTGATGCTTAACTATCTGCACACCATTAAAATCAGGTGACTAAATTGCCATACAATGCACACTTGATGCTTAATTTTCTGTAAACCACTTAAGTCAGGTGACTAAATTGTCATCTAAAGCACATTTGAGGCATAACTATCTGCACACCATTGAAGTCAGGTGACTAAATTGTCATCTAAAGCACACTTGATGCGTAACTGTCTGCACACCATTGAAGTCAGGTGGCTAAACTGTCATACAATGCACACTTGATGCTTAACTGTCTGCACACCATTTAAGTCAGTTGACTAAATTGTCATCTAAAGCACACTTGAGGCTTAACTCTCTGCACACCATTGAAGTCAGGTGGCTAAACTGTCATAAAATGCACACTTGATGCTTAACTATCTGCACACCATTGAAGTATGGTGGCTAAACTGTCATCTAAAGCACACTTGAGGCGTAACTGTCTGTACACCATTGAAGTTAGATGGCTAAACTGTCATACAATGCACACTTGATGCTTAACTCTCTGCATACCATTTAAGTCAGGTGACTAAATTGTCATCTAAAGCACACTTGATGCTTAACTCTCTGCACACCATTGAGGTCAGGTGACTAAATTGTCATACAATGCACACTTGATGCTTAATTTTCTGTAAACCACTTAAGTCAGGTGACTAAATTGTCATCTAAAACACATTTGAGGTATAACTATCTGCACACCATTGAAGTCAGGTGACTAAATTGTCATCTAAAGCACACTTGAGGCGTAACTGTCTGCAAACCATTGAAGTCAGGTGGATAATCTGTCATACAATGCACACTTGATGCTTATCTGTCTGCACACCATTTAAGTCAGTTGACTAAATTGTATTCTAAAGCACACTTGAGGCTTAACTCTTTGCACACCATTGAAGTCAGGTGGCTAAATTGCCATCTAAAGCACACTTGGGACGTATTTATCTGCAGACCATTGAAGTCAGGTGGCTAAACTGTCATACAATGCACACTTGATGCTTAACTGTCTGCACACCATTTATGTCAGGTGACTAAATTGTCATCTAAAGCACACTTGAGGGTAACTCTTTGCACACCATTGAAGTCAGGTGGCTAAACTGTCATCTAATGCACATTTGGGGCATAACTCTCTGCACACCATTGAAGTTAGGTGGCTAAACTGTCATCTAAAGCACACTTGAGGCATAACTGTCTGCACACCATTGAGGTCAGGTGGCTATATTATCATCTAAAGCACACTTGGGACTTATTTATCTGCACACCATTGAAGACAGGTGGCTAAACTGTCATATAATGCACACTTGATGCTTAACTGTCTACACACTATTTAAGTCAGGTGACTAAATTGTCATCTATAGCACACCATTGAAGTCCGGTGGCTAAATTGTCATCTAAAGCACATTTGGGGCATAACTGTCTGCACACCATTGAAGTTAGGTGGCTAAACTGTCATCAAAAGCACAATTGAGGCTTAACTATATGCACACCATTGAGGTCAGGAGACTAAATTATCATCTAAAGCACACTTGAGGCGTAATTGTCTGCACAACATTGAACTCAGGTGGCTAAACTGTTAAACAATGCACATTTGATGCTTAACTCTCTGCACACCATTGAAGTCAGGTGGCTAAACTCTCATACAATGCACATTTGATGCTTAACTGTCTGCACACCATTTAAGTCAGGTGACTAAATTGTCATATAAAGCACACTTGGGACTTATTCATCTGCACACCATTGACGTCAGGTGGCTAAACTGTCATACAACGCACATTTGATGCTTAACTGTCTGCACACCATTTAAGTCAGGTGACTAAATTGTCATCTAAAGCACACTTGAGGCTTAACTATCTGCACACCATTGAAGTCAGGTGGCTAAATTTTCATCTAAAGCACATTTGAAACTTAACCATCTGCACACCATTGAAGTCCGGTGGCTAAACTGTCATCTAAAGCACATTTGAGACTTAACCATCTGCACACCATTGAAGTCAGGTGGCTAAACTGTCATCTAAAGCACATTTGAGACTTAACCATCTGCACACCATTGAAGTCCGGTGGCTAAACTGTCATCTAAAGCACATTTGGGGCATAACTCTCTGCACACCATTGAAGTTAGGTAGCTAAACTGTCATCAAAAGCACACTTGAGGCGAAACTGTCTGCACAACATTGAAGTCAGTTGGCTAAACAGTCATACAATGCACACTTGGTGCTTAACTCTCTGCACACCATTTAAGACAGGTGACTATATTGTCATCTAAAGCACACTTGAGGTTTAACTAACTACACACCTTTGAAGTCAGGTGGCTAAACTGTCACACAATGCACACTTGATGCTTAACTGTCTGCACACCATTGAAGTCATGTGACTAAATTTTCATACAGTGCACACTTGATGCTTAACTGTCTATAAACCATTTAAGTCAGGTGACTAAATTGTCATCTAAAGCACACTTGAGGCGTAACTATCTGACAGCATTGAAGTCCAGTGGCTAAACTGTCATCTAAAGCACATTTGGGGCATAACTGTCTTCACACCATTGAAGTTAGGTGGCTAAACTGTCATCAAAAGCACACATGAGGCTTAACTATCTGCACACCATTGAGGTCTGGTGACTAAATTGTCATCTAAAGCACACTTGAGGCGTAACTGTCTGCATAACATTGAAGTCAGGTGGCTAAACTGTCATACAATGCACAATTGATGCATAGCTGTCTGCACACCAGTTAAGACAGGTGACTATATTGTCATCTAAAGCACACTTGAGGTTTAACTAACTGCACACCATTGAAGTCAGGTGGCTAAATTGTCATCTAAAGCACATTTGGGACTTATTGATCTGCACACCATTGAAGTCAGGTTGCTAAACTGTCATACAATGCACACTTGGGGCTTAACGTTCTGCACACCATTGATGTCAGATGGCTAAACTGTCATCTAAAGCACACTTGAGGCGTAACTCTCTGCACATCATTGAAGTCAGGTGGCGAAACAGTCATCTAAAGCACATTTGGGGCATAACTGTCTGCACTCCATTGAAGTTAGGTGACTAAACTGTCATCAAAAGCACAATTGAGGTTTAACTAACTGCACAACATTGAAGTCACGTGGCTAAACTGTCATACAATGCACACCTGATGCTTAACTGTCTGCACACCATTGAAGTCAGGTGGCTAAACTGTCATACAATGCACACTTGATGCTTAACTGTCTGCACACCATTGAAGTCAGGTGACTAAATTTTCATACAGTGCACACTTGATGCTTAACTCTCTGCACGCCACTTAAGTCAGGTGACTATATTGTCATCTAAGGCACACTTGAGGTTTAACTAACTGCATACCACTGAAGTCAGGTGGCTAAACTGTCATATAAAGCATACTTTGGGCTTAACTGTCTGCACACCATTGAAGTCACGTGGCTAAACTGTCATACAATGCACACCTGATGCTTAACTGTCTGCACACCATTGAAGTCAGGTGACTATATTGTCATATATAGCACACTTGAGGTTTAACTAACTGCACACCATTGAAGTCAGATGGTAAATTGTCATCTAAAGCACACTTGGGACTTATTTATCTGCACACCATTGAAGTCTGGTGGCTAAACTGTCATACAATGCACACTTGATACTTAACTGTCTGCAAACCATTTAAGTCAGGTGACTATATTGTCATCTAAAGGACACTTGAGGCTTAGCTGTCTGCACAGCATTGAAGTTAGGTGGCTAAACTGTCATATAAAGCACAATTGAGGCGTAAGTCTCTGCACACCATTGAAGTCAGGTGGCTAAACTGTCATCCAATGCACACTTGGTGCTTAACTCTCTGCACACCATTTAAGACAGGTGACTATATTGTCATCTAAAGCACACTTGAGGTTTAACTAACTACACACCTTTGAAGTCAGGTGGCTAAACTGTCACACAATGCACACTTGATGCTTAACTGTCTGCACACCATTGAAGTCATGTGACTAAATTTTCATACAGTGCACACTTGATGCTTAACTGTCTATAAACCATTTAAGTCAGGTGACTAAATTGTCATCTAAAGCACACTTGAGGCGTAACTATCTGACAGCATTGAAGTCCAGTGGCTAAACTGTCATCTAAAGCACATTTGGGGCATAACTGTCTTCACACCATTGAAGTTAGGTGGCTAAACTGTCATCAAAAGCACACATGAGGCTTAACTATCTGCACACCATTGAGGTCTGGTGACTAAATTGTCATCTAAAGCACACTTGAGGCGTAACTGTCTGCATAACATTGAAGTCAGGTGGCTAAACTGTCATACAATGCACAATTGATGCATAGCTGTCTGCACACCAGTTAAGACAGGTGACTATATTGTCATCTAAAGCACACTTGAGGTTTAACTAACTGCACACCATTGAAGTCAGGTGGCTAAATTGTCATCTAAAGCACATTTGGGACTTATTGATCTGCACACCATTGAAGTCAGGTTGCTAAACTGTCATACAATGCACACTTGGGGTTTAACGTTCTGCACACCATTGATGTCAGATGGCTAAACTGTCATCTAAAGCACACTTGAGGCGTAACTCTCTGCACATCATTGAAGTCAGGTGGCGAAACAGTCATCTAAAGCACATTTGGGGCATAACTGTCTGCACTCCATTGAAGTTAGGTGACTAAACTGTCATCAAAAGCACAATTGAGGTTTAACTAACTGCACAACATTGAAGTCACGTGGCTAAACTGTCATACAATGCACACCTGATGCTTAACTGTCTGCACACCATTGAAGTCAGGTGGCTAAACTGTCATACAATGCACACTTGATGCTTAACTGTCTGCACACCATTGAAGTCAGGTGACTAAATTTTCATACAGTGCACACTTGATGCTTAACTCTCTGCACGCCACTTAAGTCAGGTGACTATATTGTCATCTAAGGCACACTTGAGGTTTAACTAACTGCATACCACTGAAGTCAGGTGGCTAAACTGTCATATAAAGCATACTTTGGGCTTAACTGTCTGCACACCATTGAAGTCACGTGGCTAAACTGTCATACAATGCACACCTGATGCTTAACTGTCTGCACACCATTGAAGTCAGGTGACTATATTGTCATATATAGCACACTTGAGGTTTAACTAACTGCACACCATTGAAGTCAGATGGTAAATTGTCATCTAAAGCACACTTGGGACTTATTTATCTGCACACCATTGAAGTCTGGTGGCTAAACTGTCATACAATGCACACTTGATACTTAACTGTCTGCAAACCATTTAAGTCAGGTGACTATATTGTCATCTAAAGGACACTTGAGGCTTAGCTGTCTGCACAGCATTGAAGTTAGGTGGCTAAACTGTCATATAAAGCACAATTGAGGCGTAAGTCTCTGCACACCATTGAAGTCAGGTGGCTAAACTGTCATACAATGCACACTTGATGCTTAACGCTCTGCACACCATTGAAGTCAGGTGAATAAATTGTCATACAATGCAAACTTGATGCTTAACTGTCTCTAACCCATTTAAGTCAGGTGACTAAATTGTCATCTAAAGCACACTTGAGGCTTAAATATCTGCATACCATTGAAGTCAGATGGTAAATTGTCATCTAAAGCACACTTGGGACTTATCTATCTGCATACCATTGAAAACAGGAGGCTAAACTGTCATACAATGCACCCTTGATGCTTAACTGTCTGCACAGCATTTAAGTCAGGTGACTAAATTGTCATCTAAAGCACACTTGTGGCTTAAATCTCTGCACACCATTGAAGTTAGGTAGCTAAGCTGTCATCTAAAGCACACCTGAGACGTAACTCTCTGCACACCATTGAAGTCACGTGGCTAAACTGTCATACAATGCACACTTGATGCTTAACTGTCTGCACACCATTTAAGTCAGGTGACTAAATTGTCATCTAAAGCACACTTGAGGCATAACTGTCTGCACATCATTGAAGTCAGGAGGCTAAACTGTCATACAATGCACACTTGAGGTTTAACTAACTGCACACCACTGAAGTCAGGTGGCTAAATTGTTATCTAAAGCACACTTGAGGCATAACATTCTGCACACCATTGAAGTCAGATGGCTAAACTGTCATACAATGCACATATGATGCTTAACTGTCTGCACACCATTTAAGTCAGGTGACTATATTGTCATATATAGCACACTTTAGGTTTAACTAACTGCACACCATTGAAGTCAGGTGGCTAAACTGTCATCTAAAGCATACTTGGGGCTTAACTGTATGCACACCATTGAAGTTAGGTGGCTAAGCTGTCATCTAAAGGTCACTTGAGGCGTAACTGTCTGCACACCATTGAAGTCAGGTGGCTAAACTGTCATCTAAAGCATACTTGGGGCTTATCTGTCTGCACACCATTGAAGTCAGGTGGCTGAACTGTCATCTATAGCACATTTGAGGCGTAACTCTCTGCACACCATTGAAATCAGGTGGCTAAACTGTCATACAATGCACACTAGATGCTTAACTGTCTGCACACCATTGAAGTCTGGTGACTAAATTGTCATACAATGCACACTTGATGCCTAACTCTCTGTAAACCATTTAAGTCACGTGACTAAATTGTCATCTAAAGCACACTTCGGACTTATTTATCTGCACACCATTGAAGTCAGGTGGCTAAACAGTCATACAATGCACACTTGATGCTTAACTGTCTGCACACCATTTAAGTCAGGTTACTAAATTGTCATCTAAAGCACACTTGGGACTTATTTATCTGCACACCATTGAAGTCAGGTGGCTAAACTGTCATACAATGCACACTTGATCCTTAACTCTCTGCACACAATTTAAGTCAGGTGACTATATTGTCATCTAAGGCACACTTGAGGTATAACTAACTGCACACCACTGAAGTCAGGTGGCTAAACTGTCATCTAAAGCATACTCGGGGCGTAACTGTCTGCACACCATTGAAGTCAGGTGGCTGAACTGTCATCTATAGCACATTTGAGGCGTAACTCTCTGCACACCATTGAAATCAGGTGGCTAATCTGTCATATAATGCACACGTGATGCTTAACTCTCTGTAAACCATTTAAGTCAGGTGACTAAATTGTCATCTAAAGCACACTTGAGGCTTAACTATCTGCACACCATTGAAGTCAGATGGCTTAATTGTCATCTAAAGCACACTTGGGACTTATCTATCTGCACACCATTGAAGTCAGGTGGCTAAACTGTCATGCAATGCACACTTGATGCTTAACTGTCTGCACACCATATAAGTCAGGTGACTAAATTGTCATCTAAAGCAGACTTGAGTCGTACATATCTGCACACCATTGAAGTCAGGTGACTAAATTTTCATCTAAAGCACACTTGAGGCGTAACTGTCTGCACACCATTGAAGTCAGGTGGCTAAACTGTCATACAATGCACACTTGATGCTTAACTGTCGGCATACCATTTAAGTCAGGTGACTAAATTGTCATCTTAAGCACACTTGAGGCGTAACTATCTGCACACCATTGAAGTCAGGTGGCTAAACAGTCATACAATGCACACTTGATGCTTAACTGTCTGCACGCCATTTAAGTCAGGTGACTATATTGTCATCTAACGCACACTTGAGGTTTAATTAACTGCACACCATTGAAGTCAGGTTGCTCAGCTGTCATCTAAAGCCTACTTGGGGCTTAACTCTCTGCATACCATTGAAGTTAGGTGGCTAAACTGTCATCTAAAGGTCACTTGAGGCGTATCTCTCTACAGAGGGTTAAGCCCACAATAGTGCTCTAGATGACAGTTTACGAACATGACTTCAATGGTGTGCAGATAGATAGGCTCCAAATAGTGCTCTAGATGACACATTAACCACCTGACTTCAATGGTGTGCAGAGAGTTAAGCCCACAATAGTGTTCTAGATATCAGATTAGCCACCTGACTTCAATGGTGTGCAGAGAGTTAAGCCCACAATAGTGCTCTAGATGTCAGATTAGCCACCTAACTTCAATGGTGTGCAGAGAGATAAGCCCACAATAGTGCTCTAGATGACAGTTTAGCAACCTGACTTCAATGGTGTGCAGACAGCCAAGCACACAATAGTGCTTTTGACGACCGTTTACCAACCTGACTTCAATGGTGTGCAGAGAGTTAGGCCCACAATAGTGTTCTAGATGACAGTTTAGCCACATGATTTCAATGATGTGCAGAGAGTTAAGCCCACAATAGTGCTCTAGTTGACAGATTAGCAACCTGACCTCAATGGTGTGCAGAGAGATAAGCCCACAATAGTGCTCTAGGTGACATATTAGCCACATGACTTCAATGGTTTGCAGAGAGATAAGCCCACAGTAGTGCTCTAGATGACAGATTATCCACCTGACTTCAATGGTGTGCAGAGAGATAAGCCCACAGTAGTGCTCTAGATGACATATTAGCCACATGACCTCAATGGTGTGCAAAGAGATAAGCCCATAGTAGTGCTCTAGATGACAGATTAGCCACCTGACTTCCAATGGTGTGCAGAGAGGTAAGCACAAAAAATAGTGCTCTACATGACAGTTTATCAACCTGACTTCAATGGTGTGCAGAGAGGTAAGCCCACAATAGTGCTCTAGATGACATATTAGCCTCATGACTTCAATGGTGTGCAGAGAGGTAAGCCCACAATAGTGCTCTAGACGACAGTTTAGCCACCTGACTTCAATGGTGTGCAGAGAGATAAGCCCACAATAGTGCTTTCGATGACAGTTTAGCAACTTGACTTCAATGGTGTGCAAACAGTTAATGCCACAATAGTGCTCTAGATGACAGTTAAGCCACCTGACTTCAACGGTGTGCAGAGAATTAAGCCCACAATATTGCTCTAGATGACAGTTCAGCAACTTGACTTCAATGGTGTGCAGAGAGTTAAGCCCACGATAGTGCTCTATATGACAATTGAGCCACCTGACTTCAGTGGTCAGCAGAGATGTAAGCCCAAAGCAGTGCTCTATATGACAGTTTAGCCACCTGACCTCAATGGTTTGCAGACAGTTAAGGCCACAATAGTGCTCTAGATGACAGTAAAACCACCTGACTGCAATGGTGTGCAGAGAGATAAGCACAACACTGTGCTCTAGATGACAGATTAGCCACCGGACTTCAATGGTGTGCAGAGAGATAAGCCCACAATAGTGCTCTATATGACAGATTACCAACCTGACTTCAATGGTGTGCAGACAGTTAAGGCCACAATAGTGCTCTAGATGACAGTAAAAGCCACCTGACTGCAATGGTGTGCAGAGAAATAAGCACAAAACTGTGCTCTAGAAGACAGATTAGCCACCGGACTTCAATGGTGTGCAGAGAGATAAGCCCACAATAGTGCTCTATATGACAGATTACCAACCTGACTTCAATGGTGTGCAGAGAGCTAAGGCCACAATAGTGCTCTAGATGACCCTTAAGCCACCTGACTTCAATGGTGTACATAGAATTAAGCCCATAATAGTGTTCTAGATGATAGTTTAGCCACATGACTTCAATGGTGTGCAGAGAAGTAAGCCTACAATAGTGCTCTAGATGACAGATTAGCAACCTGACTTCAATGGTGTGCAGAGAGATAAGCCCACACTAGTGCTCTAGATGACATATAAGCCACCTGACTTCAATGGTGTGCAGACAGATAAGCCCACATTAGTGCTTTTGACGACCGTTTACCAACCTGACTTCAATGGTGTGCAGAGAGGTAGGCCCACAATAGTGCTCTAGATGACAGTTTACCAACATGACTTCAATTGTATGCAGAGAGATAAGCCCAATATAGTGCTCTAGATGACAGATTAACCACCTGACGTCAATGGTGTGCAGAGAGATAAGCCCACAATAGTGCTCTAGATGACAGTTTACCAACCTGACTTCAATGGTGTGCAGAGAGATAAGCCCACAATAGTGCTTTCGATGACAGTTTAGCAACCTGACTTGAATGGTGTGCAGAGAATTAAGCCCACAATAGTGCTCTAGATGACAGTTTAGCAACTTGACTTCAATGGTGTGCAAACAGGTAAGGCCACAATAGTGCTCTAGATGACAGTTAAGCCACCTGATTTCAACGGTGTGCAGAGAAATAAGCCCACAATATTGCTCTAGATGACAGTTCAGCAATTTGACTTCAATGGTGTGCAGAGAGTTAAGCCCACAATAGTGTTCTAGATGACTGTTTAACCACCTGACTTCAATGGTGTGCAGAGATGTAAGCCCAAAGCAGTGCTCTAGATGGCAGTTTAGCCACATGACTTCAATGGTGTACAGAGAGGTAAACACAAAATAGTGCTCTAGATGACAGTTTAACCACCTGACTTCAATGGTTTGCAGAGTTAAGGCTACAATAGTGCTTTCGATGACAGTTTACAAACCTGACTTCAATGGTGTGCGGACAGTTAAGGCCACAATTGGGCTCTAGATGACAGTAACGCCACCTGACTGCAATGGTGTGCAGAGAGGTAAGCACAAAACTGTGCTCTAGATGACAGATTAGCCACCGGACTTCAATGGTGTGCAGAGATAAGCCCACAATAGTGCTCTAGATGACAGATTAGCAACCTGACTTCAATGGTGTGCAGAGAGGTAAGCACAAAATAGTGCTCTAGATGACTGATTAGCCACCTGACTTCAATGGTGTGCAGAGAGTTAAGCCCACAATAGTGCTATAGCTGTCATATTAGCCACCTGACTTCAATGGTGTGCAGAGAGATAAGCCCACAATAGTGCTCTAGATAATAGTTTAGTTTAAACATATTTTATTTTATCAATATTTACATCAAGATGTAACATTAATATACAAGAACAAATGGATTAAATCGGAAGCTAGTAGCTTATTTAGATTTTCTCCATGACAAACATAATTTTCATAAAATATGGCAGAGTGTATATACATTTATGAACGTGACAAGTTTTATTCAACTGTAATGATATAAGTGTAATTAAAAATAATATGGAGATGATGATGAAGTAATCAATCAGACTGGCTTACCAATCGGATTACGTGCAGTCGATTTAGGAAATGGTGAAGGATTACGTGCAGTCGATTTAGGAAATGGTGAGGCGAGAGAGGGGACGGGAGAGAGAGAGAGAGAGAGAGAGAGAAAGAGTGAGTGAGCGAGAACGAGGTGGGAATCGTTTATACGAGGATGGAAGAGGAAGATACACAAATTACACTAGCCGTTATCAAATCTCTTTGTTGCTGTAATAAACTGGTGAACTGCATCAAATATCACCTTGTTTATCTCTTCACTTAGATTATCATCACCATACAAAAGAACTTTAAGAGAAATGTCTGTCAACGGGCTTATGGTGTTGATAAGGGTTATTCTGGTGTCTGAATAATCAGGACATTGGAATAAGTAGTGGTGACTGGATTCATTAGCTCCGCATCTGCAGAGTGGAGAGTTTATAATATTTCTCGAAAATAAATGTTGATTTAGAGCACTGCATCCGTTTCGAATACGGGTATGGAGGACTTGGGCACGGCGGACACCATGATAGAAGAGTGGATTAGGATTCGGTTTATTAGAGTTCAAGCAATATTTGAAAGAAACTAGTGTATCAATATCCTTAGTTTCCTGTGGCAAAGCATTCCAATCGTTAATGACAGATGGAAGAAAAGAATTTACATATTGAGAAGTTCTGCCACGGATGTTAAGGAGGTTTGTACTGTTCCTCAGTGATCTATTTGTTGCTTGACCAACTGAAACTGGAACAAGCGCGGATAAATAATCTGGCACTAATCCATTTATCATCTTGTAAAATAATAACAATTTGTGTTTGTGACGTCTAGTGCCATCTACATTCAAGATAAAGTTGACGGATTGAGACAAGTTGTGTACAGCCGGTGACGATACGAGCAGCCTCGTTCTGAATGTTGTCCAATTCATCTTTTTCGTATTGAGTGCAGTTGTCCCAGATTACATTAGCATACTCCATAAGAGGCCTGACAAAAGACACATACATTATTTCAAGCGATTTCCTGTCCAGTACATATTTTAGACGTCTCATTATGTTTACTCTTGCCCATGCTTTGGTTTTCATATGATTTATCTGATGATGCCAAGTACAGTCGTCAGAGATCAGTATACCTAGGTGTTTATGAAAATCAACAGACGGAATAATGAAATTAGACATGTGAAGAGCTGGATGCACTGGTTTTAACCTTTTCCGAGAGATGATGAGATATTCTGATTTAGCCGGATTGAAGGTAACGAGCCATTTTTCCGCCCATGACGAAATTTTGTCAATATCCGATTGGAGTTGAACAGATGATACAGTAGGTGTATCAACAATAATGAACAGACTGGTATCATCAGCAAAGAGATTTATGTTTGACCCAATATCGGTAACAATATCATTTATATAGATTAAAAACAACAATGGACCAAGTATTGACCATTGGGGAACACCGGCATGTATTGCTGAAGAAGTTGAGGATGCTCCAGGGATAACTACTCGCTGACATCTATTTGAAAGATAGTTTGAGAACCAGGATAGTAAGCTGCCACGAATACCGGCTTGTTCGAGCTTGTGAAGGAGACCACGATGCCACACCTTATCGAAAGCTTTGATTATGTCAAAGAAAATAACCCTTACCTCTAGCCCATTATCAAGAGCACGACAGAATGTATTGTACAAATATGTAAGCTGATTCACAGTTGAATCGCCTGGCAAAAATCCAGACTGATAGCAGGTAAAGAAATTAGTATCACGCAAGAAGTTGAACACATGCTTGAATATTATCCTCTCAAACACTTTCTCCATAGTGTTCAACAGCGAAATAGGACGGTAGTTCGACGGGAGAGATGGGTCTCCCTTCTAAAAGATAGCGGATACATTTGCAGACTTCCATGCCAAAGGCATTTCGCAGGAACGAAGAGAAGAATTAAAGAGGTCACAGAGTGGTGTAGAAAGTTGAGCTGTAGTTTCGATAAGTACACGATTACTTATTCCATCTGGTCCAGGAGCTTTCCCAACAATTTGACATTTAATAGCATCAAATATATCTGAAGGAAGAATTATTATTGACTCGAGTGTTGGCCTTCCGCCATCAAAAAGTACAGGCGGTACAATATTGTTTGAATCATCAATGCAAGTTTGCTGCACAAAGAAATCATTCATAATATTAGCCTTAGATACATCATCAGAAACTAGCTCGCCTGTTGATGATTCGAGGATAGATGCGATTTCTGATGACATAGATGGTGTAATGAACGATTTGAGGATACGCCACCAGTCTTTTGATGACAAGGTATTAGATTTCAATTTTAAAGTAAGATTGTCATAATATTCACTTTTGTGCAGACGGATAAGCGCGACAACATCATTGCGCAGTTGACGAAACTTAGTCCAGTGGGCCATAAGATTTGACGACTTTGCTTTCCTATATAACCTCTTTCGTTGTCTAATTTTCCGTTTGATGTCCGATTTAATCCAAGGTGGTTCCCGAGCATTGATTGAAATCTCCTTGTTGGGAATACATTGTCTAGAATAATTAGATATAGTGGTGGTAATATTAGTGGTGTAGATATTAACATCTTCACTCTTAATGAGATTCCAGTCAACAGCTGTTAGTTTCTCACGAAGGTTATCAAAATCAGCATCGTTGTAGCGCCATATCCGCCTTTTGAAGTGTTTAGAAGCTGGTTTGCAGAACTTAAACAAACCGTAGACAGGACAGTGATATCGTATATTTTGTAATAAGAAAGGTTCTCCAACACCAGAGAGGGCTAGTGATGATTCATTAGACACAAAGATAAGGTCAATAATAGAAGACGAGTGCTCGGTGAAGTTCGTCGGATCGACTATGCACTGTTTTAATGCATTCTGATGGCATATGGATTCAATCTTCCGACGTAACGTGTCATTAAGGGTATTTAGATTGAAGTCGCTCATAATAATGATATATGAAATGTCAGTGTCAGTTGCAAGACTAATTGAATCTTCCATGCACGAATGGTAATTAGCACCTGCATTTGGCGGGCGATAGAACAGGCCAAACAAAACCTTTCTATTGCTAAACAGCTGCAGTTGTATCCAGATACACTCAATGTTGATAACCTCTAGATCCTGTCTTCGGATATATTTAATAGTGTCTCTGACATAAATTATGACGCCTCCGTGATTATCACCATATCGGTCCTTTCTTATTGGTTTGTGAAAACCTGGAAAGAGGATTTCGTCTGAGGAAATATAATTGCTTAACCAAGTTTCCGAAAACGAGACAATATCAAAACAGCTCAGCTCTGTAATCAGAGAGTCAATCTTTGGAAAAAGACTGTGGACATTATAATGAACGACCGACAAGTGATTAGGTACGTTAAGAAAAGTTGATATACTCAACAGTGAGTCATTGGTAATAGTTGAAGTTGTTGAGATGTTTAGTGGATTCGGCCCAGGATTGGGATGAATATCTCCTGATTGAGTAAGGAGTACCATCAGGCTATTAATACGGCGATGGTGAGATATGAATAGAAACGTAATACTAACATTGTATTGGAAATGAATGTAGCATTCAGCAAGTATGATTGTTTTGGAAACTTAATATTAAGAGCACAATTGCAAGAAACAAGTAATTGTATTTTTATTGAGTGCAGATCCAACGATGTGCATTGCGGTGTCAGAATGAAGAGCATATGTAGCATCATAGCAAATTGGCAATGAGCACGATAGGTGGGAATGACATGGTTTATTGAGGACATAGGTGGCCCTACGAAATACCAAGTAAGGATAGCAAGAACATATGAACCAATGTCATACCCAACACTCTTGAGAAGTACCATTTAACTGACAGGTGGATATATAAAATTGACTTACCAAATTCGCATTCCCAGACGATACGCTAGAAAGAAATAGAAAAGAGATAGGTGGAGAAGGTAAGTGGAAACATGATGGATGACTGAAGTGAAGTGGTGTAGGAAATAAAGTTTGCTAGATAGTGGACAATGATAGAAAACAATAACATTGATATGATACGAGGCTTAACAAATATGGGTAGTGAATTTGAGGATATAACATGCAGTTACGTCTCTGTTGTATGACTAGCGCGTATGTGCTGTTGTAATGGTTCGATGTCGGGAAGAGTTACGACATTCTAAATTACTGGCGTATGTGGGTGTAGTAATTGATGTCTTTTTAATAATACTAAAAGAATTTGTGGTACGCAGTTCTAATATCATTACATTGGGAACTTGGTCTAAGTAACAATGTAATACGATTCACAAACTAATTAGTTGATATGACAGGCATATGACCGAGTGCACAAACTGACGCATATAGCATCACAGTTCCAGTGCAGAACATTTGATGTATGCATGTGGAGGTCTGAAGCATACAGCCTCACAGTAAGCATAGGATATAAACACTCTATACGGTTAACAAACAGTGTACACAATGTCAGTGTTAAATGAATACACAGTTTATGCAGGTAATAACCAGCGTACACACCGTCAGTGTTGAATGGATTTGCAGTTTATGCAGTTATAACCAGCGTACACAATGTCAGTGTTGAATGGATTTGCAGTTTATGCAGTTATAACCAGCGTACACAATATCAGTGTTGAATGGATTTGCAGTTTATGCAGGTAATAACCAGCGTACACAATGTCAGTGTTGAATGTATTTGCAGTTTATGCAGGTAATAACCAGCGTACACAATGTCAGTGTTAAATGAATATACAGTTTATGCAGATAATAACCAGCGTACACACCGTCAGTGTTGAATGGATTTGCAGTTTTTACAGTCAACTGTTACAGCCAGCTTACACAATGTCAGTGTTACATGAATATACAGTTTATACAGATAACTACAAGCATACACAACATCGGTGTTGAATGAATATACAGTTTACACAGTCAACAACCAGCGTACACACTGTCAGTGTTGAATGAATACACAGCTCATACAGTCAACATTCAACAACCAGCATACACAATGTCAATGTTGGATGTATACACAGTCAACAACCATTCTACACAACGTCATTGTTGAATGAATACACATTTTGTACAGTCAACAACCAGCGTACACAGCGTCAGTGTTGAGTGAATACACAGTTGATACAGTCAAACGCCAATGATGTAGATGCCCCTCCCCTATATAAAGCCAGGTTATCAACTATTGTCACAGACGGATCTGTAATCCAGTGGTAACACGCTGGACTGGTAATCCAGGGATCGCAGGTTCGACCCCCCCGTCTGACCCTAATAAAATTAAAAATAAATAAAAACAGTCTTTCAGATGGGACTTTAAACCGAGGTCTTGTGTCGGTGCTATATATCGTGCACGTAAAAGAACCAGAGGAGACTCGGGAATGGATCTCTACCTGTAGCATTACCTATCCCCCAGCAATGAATAATCTCTTCCGGAGGCGTCGCTCATATGGGCAACTTGTAGCGACGATAAATAAAGTAAAACCCACAATATTGCCATCACTTTTTAATCTTCGTAGAAAACTTAGTCGCCAAAATGCATGTATGCGATGGCCGATTTATATCGCCGAGTACGTATTGCCGTTAGTATTATCCTGGCTATAGAGCGACAAGCATCGTTATTCGTGGAATAAGAGTGAGAGGCCAGAGGCTAGAGGCCCCTCTGCTAGTGTACAAGGACAAGAACAGAAAGAAGAGGAGGATGGCAGTGGTGAAGAACAAGAGCCCCTGATCATTACGTTAAATAACTTGGAACTCATCTGGCGGTATATTCAACTGTTGCACTCAGTTGCTATGGACTGTGTTATGTTGAACAAGGTTGCTATGGACTGGGTTACGTTGAACTCGGTTGCTATGGACTGGTTTCACTTGAAAAAATATATTACGAACTGAAGGGGGTCACCGTGGTCAAGATGTTACGGTCGTTGGCTTGTCATTAAGGGTATTTAGATTGAAGTCGCCCATAATAATGATATCTGAAATGCCAGTGTCAGTTGCAAGACATCTATTTTAGTGTGCCTGATGCATGCCACGTGATCATTCATGTACTAAAAGTGCAAGCTTTCCAACTTGTTTTAGATTCAGTTCAATTGTGTGAACACGAACACAACAGTAGGCATATTTTCTAGTATTCGACGTTTTTAGATTTTATTTATAAGTTTAACAACATTTTCGAGACAGTGTGATGAGTTCCAAAAAAACACAACCAATCCCTGGACAAAGGTCCATTTTTCAATGTTTTAACCACAACAAGCAACAGTTCAGAGTGATTCCTCGCAATCATTTTCTGGGGAAAATGTCACCGATCTGCCTAATAGTTCACATGTACCAAAGCAAATGAGTGCAAATCAGTCTGTTAGCGAGAGACCGTCGATGGGTTGCCACCTCGGAGCGCGGTTCCTGGACATTGGGACCATTGATATAAAAACCAGACTTCGGAGCTGTACTGCTTCACGACCAACTATCAGAGCAGCGGAATGACGCTGGGTACTATGGTGGCTTATATGACAAAGCGGTTAATTTGGCAGCACAACATGAACTTGTTGTTTGTCAACCGCGAGTTGCTGCAAGGCAGCAACATCGCAACAACATTGCCGCAGATACACCCAAATAGTATTGGAGACTTAACTTGTTTGTTCCCTTCATGGACCACCTACTGTCCCAGCTACACGACAGACTGTGCATCTCGACCTCCAGACTGAAAGCCCAGTATCTATTACCATATAAAATTCGGCAACTCTCGCCCGAAATATGGAAGGAGATAAAGGAAGAATATGTCCCTTTCATAGATCGCATGGCAATATATACTGAGCTGGATGTCTGGAAGAGAGCGACAACAGCAGCACCTGTTGCATCTCTGGTAGAGGCTGTGGATGAAACGTACCAACTGTACCCGAATATCCATACAGTATTCAAGGTCCTTCTCAAAATGCCAGTATCAACGGCTTCAGCGGAGCGATCATTCAGCAGCTTTCGCCGTATGAAAACTTATCTCCGCAACACTATGACCGAAGAGAGACTTACTGGATTGGCATTGATGCATATCCACAGAAATCACGACATTAACATCGACCAAGTTATTCGTGATTTTGATGCGTCCGGACATAGGAGAATCGCTTTGGTGTTTGACAACCACTAAGCATGTCAAAACAAAGCAGTACCCCGGTATATGCAAAGAAGAAGAATTATATCTATATAAAAATATAGGGGAAAAAAAAGAAAAAGAAAAAAAACCGTCGCGGAGACATCTGTGAGTTCTAATATCATGTACTCATCACCGCCTGATGAGACCTACGGAGAGGTCGAAACGGACATTTTTTATGGATCTTTATTAAAATACCTCTTTATTTATGTCCAGTTTACCGAAAGTATTTGCCATTTAAAATGCACCAGAGGCCTTCTTTTCATGTCTAATTTCAAAATATCACATCGACTCATGCCGCTATTGGGAATTCCGCTGAGTCGAGAAATACCTAAAGCGAGGCATTTCATTGGTTGACTAATTACGTTCTAAATTTAGTTCATTCACTCCCCTGTATCTGTTCTGTGCATTACAGGTATATTACGTCATCTCAAACTAGCCTGAAAGTTAATTATGCGTCACTAAATTACATAAAAACTGAGTGTATAACATACCTTTAATTAATTGTGCTAATAAACAGGAATATTTACCCTGTTTTACCATATGTAAACTATAACTATGAACAATTTGAAAATAATAACATTTAACTAGAAATTATGCCTTGCTGTTGTCCTTATAGCACTCCCAGTAGTCCGTACATGCATAACAACAGTGGCCATAGAAGTTGGTAAATACTGTTTATTCTTGCGTTTGGGAGCCTGCACAGATATTGGTTGGGCTCTCTATTTTACTATCGCAGAGGGATCACAGCAATAAGGTATATAACGCATACACCTTTCCTAACAGTGAATCAAGTGCCACGTGACCCGAAAATAACGTCACCGGATATTGTAAATATTGAAAACGAGGTCAAAACATAATTCGCATCGTTGCATGTGAGCGTCGTTATAAGGAGTCGGACGATATATCTTACCACAAACATGCCATGGGGAAAACTATTTACGTAGGTTCTCTTCTGTTTATATCTCATAAATGCGTAGATTCTCTCTTCTGTTTATATATCATAAATGCGTAGATTCTCTCTCTGTTTATATCTCTTCATAAATGCGTAGATTCTCTCTTCTGTTTGCACATAATTATCAGTAGAATCAATAATCCACCGACGAGGAATTCTGATGCAGCAACAACGAATGTGACGTCATAGTTCCCAGTAATGTCGTAAAACAAACCTAATAAATAAATGCAATGTTACTGAGAAACCGCCCGCGTATCCAGTACAGTAACAATCATTGAATCAGGATGACATTCTGCCCTGCATGTGCTCTTAACTCTGCAGGCTGGCAGCGAATTGTAACGACACTATTATAAAGAAATGTTACGACATATTTCCCGAGTACAAATAAGAACAAGGCCACAACTGCAAGGGTGCAGACGGATCTGTAGTCCAGTGGTAGCACGCTGGACTGGTAATCCAGGGATCGCAGGTTCGATCCCCCGTCTGACCCTAATAAAATTAACAGTGTTTCAGATGGGATGTTAAACCGAGTTCTCGTGTCGGTGCTTTACACCGTGCACGTAAAAGAACCAGATGAGATTCTGGAATGGGTCTCTATCCTCCAAAATCTAAAATGACTAATCTCTTCAGGAGGCGTCGCTCATATGGGCAACCGGTAAATAAACGTAAAACACACACACACTGCAAGGGTGTCTCGCCACCAAGCGAATGAAAAGAAAGTTATGCTTTTCCGACAATGTGTGAAATTTCAAGGTTAAGGTCAGTGGTGGGGTGGAGACTTACGTAGTCCTCGAATGTGTATGCCAATATTCAAAGCAATAAATCCCCTTGACGTATAATTTCTGAAATCGTACTAATTTTAACAAAGCTCCCTGCAGGGTATGCATGCACCTATATTGGGTGTTCAGAATTAGTCCCCCACCCTCCATCAGTGTTGTATGCGAAGTTCCAAAGCAGTAGACATGATGGTTTTTGAGAAATGCTAATAGTTGAGGATTTTTAAGTAGAACTATATGTGCATACAAGCGTGACCTGCAATAAGTAAGTATATGCGCGAAACAAATGCAAAACTAATCATCTTAGTATATGAACAATGGCATTGCCCAGAATTCTAAGTCGCGTCTCACTGGCAACTATATACAAATCGGTAGTGGCAACGAATTATATGTGCAGATACAGAGATGTCATCCATCCACCCATCCACCTTTAACGTCCATGTATCGCAGTATTTAACGTAGATATCTAGTGTTTTCAAAGACATATGGTATTTCTGTCATATGTATTGTGTCATCAACATTTAAACGAATAAATAGTTTAATTAGGTTACACAAATCAATTTGTTTCACGTTTTTGTTTTTTTTGTTTTTTCCCTTGGTTTTACGCCTGCATTTTGGGCTATATCGCCGGCGGGCAGTTTACCTAACAACACCTTTCCTGGGCAGGCTCCAGCGGTTAACCAGTTCTTGGGTGCACCAACCTCCGTAAGAAACTGCCAACTTGTTCATATAAATGAGACACGGTCTGAGCGGGGCTCGAACCCGTGACCATCAGTGATGATAGGTTACAGTGGTATACAAGTCGGCGACCTTAACTACTCGACCATAACCACTCGACCACGGAGGCGGACCTTGTTTCACGTTAGTTTGGAATTTTTATACCATCTATCTACTTAACCATTATTTTGAAAGAAGTCATTTAAATCATTTACAAATATGGAAAACCACAGTGGTATCTGGATATGAATACAGAGAATCATGACATTAATAACTGCTTTCAATCGTTCGCATTAGTAGTGGAATTTTAATTGAAGCTCGTTCGTGGTAGTGGAATTTTAATTGAAGCTCGTTCGTGGTAATTGAAGCTTTCAATCCAGCAAACAATAGAGTGGTATTTTTACGTTGGAATTACATACAGACAAAATATAGCATATGACACAGCGGCGGCAACGGCATATCTGAGTGGAGAGGAGATTGCAGAGGCAACGGCATATCTGAGTGGAGAGGAGATTGCAGAGGCAACAGCATATCTGAGTGGAGAGAAGGTTGCAGAGGCAACGGCATATCTGAGTGGAAAGGAGATTGCAGAGACAACGGCATTTCTGAGTGGAGAGGAGATTGCAGAGGCAACGGCATTTCTGAGTGGAGAGGAGATTGCAGAGGCAACGGCATATCTGAGTGGAGAGAAGATTGCAGAGGCAACGGCATATCTGAGTGGAGAGGAGATTGCAGAGGCAACGGCATATATGAGTGGAGAGGTGATTGCAGAGGAAACGGCATATCTGAGTGGAGAGGAGATTGCAGAGGCAACGGCATATCTGAGTGGAGAGGAGATTGCAGAGGTAACGGCATATCTGAGTGGAGAGGAGATTGCAGAGGCAATGGCATATCTGAGTGGAGATGAGATTGCAGAGGCAACGGCATATTTGAGTGGAGAGGATATTGCAGAGGCAACGGCATATCTGAGTGGAGAGGAGATTCCATTTCCGGCTAGAATTGTAAATAGAATATACTAACTGGCAAACAACAATGAATCTAACACAGATAGAAACATACCTTATATTGGCGAGGATGTTGTAAACAATACTGCAGACAATGGTTTGAAATCAGTAATGCAACTAACACAGATAGAAACATACCTTCTATTGGCGAGGATGTTGTAAACAATACTGCAGACAATGGTTTGCAACTAACACAGATAGAAACATACCTTCTATTGGCGAGGATGTTGTAAACACTACTGCAGACAATGGTTTGAAATCAGTAATGCAACTAACACAGATAGAAACATACCTTCTATTGGCGAGGATGTTGTAAACAATACTGCGGACAATGGTTTGCAACTAACACGGATAGAAACATACCTTTTATTGGCGAGGATGTTGCAATTCAAGCTCCGGTTGTAAACACAACTGCAGACAATGGTTTGAAATCAGTTATGCAACTAACACGGATAGAAACATACCTTCTATTGGCGAGGATGTTGTAAAAAATACTGCGGACAATGGTTTGCAACTAACACGGATAGAAACATACCTTCTATTGGCGAGGATGTTGTAAACACTACTGCGGACAATGGTTTGCAACTAACACGGATAGAAACATACCTTTTATTGGCGAGGATGTTGCAATTCAAGCTCCGGTTGTAAACACAACTGCAGACAATGGTTTGAAATCAGTTATGCAACTAACACGGATAGAAACATACCTTCTATTGGCGAGGATGTTGTAAAAAATACTGCGGACAATGGTTTGCAACTAACACGGATAGAAACATACCTTTTATTGGCGAGGATGTTGCAATTCAAGCTCCGGTTGTAAACACTACTGCAGACAATGGTTTGAAATCAGTTATGCAACTAACACGGATAGAAACATACCTTCTATTGGCGAGGATGTTGTAAAAAATACTGCGGACAATGGTTTGCAACTAACACGGATAGAAACATACCTTCTATTGGCGAGGATGTTGTAAACACTACTGTGGACAATGGTTTGCAACTAACACGGATAGAAACATACCTTCTATTGGCGAGGATGTTGTAAAAAATACTGCGGACAATGGTTTGCAACTAACACGGATAGAAACATACCTTCTATTTGCGAGGATGTTGTAAAAAATACTGCGGACAATGGTTTGCAACTAACACGGATAGAAACATACCTTCTATTGGCGAGGATGTTGTAAAACAATACTGCGGACAATGGTTTGCAACTAACACGGATAGAAACATACCTTCTATTGGCGAGGATGTTGTAAACACTACTGCGGACAATGGTTTGCAACTAACACGGATAGAAACATACCTTCTATTGGCGAGGATGTTGTAAAAAATACTGCGGACAATGGTTTGCAACTAACACGGATAGAAACATACCTTCTATTGGCGAGGATGTTGTAAACACTACTGCGGACAATGGTTTGCAACTAACACGGATAGAAACATACCTTTTATTGGCGAGGATGTTGCAATTCAAGCTCCGGTTGTAAACACAACTGCAGACAATGGTTTGAAATCAGTTATGCAACTAACACGGATAGAAACATACCTTCTATTGGCGAGGATGTTGTAAAAAATACTGCGGACAATGGTTTGCAA
The DNA here is from genome assembly GCA_014843695.1 of Archivesica marissinica. Lineage (NCBI taxonomy): Eukaryota > Metazoa > Mollusca > Bivalvia > Venerida > Vesicomyidae > Archivesica > Archivesica marissinica. The sequence goes on along the minus strand of CM026402.1, from coordinate 32,447,118 downwards.
CTAACACGGATAGAAACATACCTTCTATTGGCGAGGATGTTGTAAACAATACTGCGGACAATGGTTTGCAACTAACACGGATAGAAACATACCTTCTATTGGCGAGGATATTGTAAACACTACTGCGGACAATGGTTTGCAACTAACACGGATAGAAACATACCTTCTATTGGCGAGGATGTTGTAAAAAATACTGCGGACAATGGTTTGCAACTAACACGGATAGAAACATACCTTCTATTGGCGAGGATGTTGTAAACACTACTGCGGACAATGGTTTGCAACTAACACGGATAGAAATATACCTTTTATTGGCGGGGATGTTGCAATTCAATCTCCGGTTGTAAACACTACTGCAGACAATGGTATTGAAATCAGTAATGCAACTAACACAGATAGAAACATACCTTCTATTGGCGAGGATGTTGTAAAAAATACTGCGGACAATGGTTTGCAACTAACACGGATAGAAACATACCTTCTATTGGCGAGGATGTTGTAAACACTACTGCGGACAATGGTTTGCAACTAACACGGATAGAAATATACCTTTTATTGGCGGGGATGTTGCAATTCAATCTCCGGTTGTAAACACTACTGCAGACAATGGTATTGAAATCAGTAATGCAACTAACACAGATAGAAACATACCTTCTATTGGCGAGGATGTTGTAAAATATACTGCGGACAATGGTTTGCAACTAACATGGATAGAAACATACCTTCTATTGGCGAGGATGTTGTAATTCAAGCTCCGGTTGTAAACAATACTGCGGACAATGGTTTGAAATCAGTAATGAAGCTAACATGGATTGGAAGCATACCTTCTATTGGCGAGGATGTTGCAATTCAATCTCCGGTTGTAAGCAATATCATGGATTTGGAATATATAATGTTTCTGACATAGATACTATAGTAGTGATGAATCTCCTATTTAAGAGAATGCTACAATTACAGCTCCTGTTGTAAACAATATCATTGGCAATGGATTGGCATCAATAATGAAACTAGCTAACATAGAGAACGACATACCCCCTAGTGGTGAAGCTATTACAAGTCCGAATCCGGCTGTAAATAATATCATGCCTAGTGCTTTGACAATCACTTCAGTTCCAAATAAGTCAACACATATAACGTTCAGCAGAGTGTAGTATCCACCTAAAATGACAAGATATTAGATACAGCTTGGACAATTCTTACAATATTCAACAAAAATACCTGGAGAATCGCCATATGGCCGAAGCTGTCGTCGCCACTTACTTCCCAAGTAGGAATACAAGCTCAATAAGGGTTTGGCAGAGTCGCTAATGTCGTTGAATTCAAATCACTTACCGTGAGCATTCGTCCGTGGCCAAATTGTTACGGTCGACGATTTCAAATCGCTCGCCTCTCACCGCTGCAGGTTCTAATCCCACTGATGGTGTCGATTATTTCAAGTAAGCTATTCGGCTGGCTTGCGGAAGGTCGGCGGTACTACCCGGGTGCCCGCCAATACCGATTGGAGGGGCATCTGGGATTTATTTCGACTACTAAAAGCTGAATAGTCGCTATATGACCTAGGCTGTTGGTGCGATAAACAAGCATACAAATAAACACATGACTTACCAATCGCCTCTAAAAGTTCGTATCTCACTGGTGTTGTAGAATTCTTTTAAGTAAGGAAATTGTGAAGCTGGTTTGTGGAAGCCGTGGTGCCTGAAACACAGCTCGTAGGATACCCGTGGCGATGATCCACCAATAAAGGCTTGGGCGTCACTCTATGACCTACGCTATTGGTGTGTCTTTATACCCCGAAAGCAAACAAACAAGCGTCTCACCAATGCGACCCGGGTTCGATCCTCGGACCGGGAAGTATGTGATATGGTACGATGGTCGCCAGATCTGACAGGTGGGTTTTCTCCATGTACTCCGGTTTCCTCCCACATGAATGACCACATATACGCTTTCATCCGAGCCAACGAGAGTGTTTAATATAAGTTGTTAAAGCTTGTTTCACAATCGTTGTAAAATAAATAAAGTTAAACAAAAACCAAAACAACCGCACTAATACGAACATCATTACGTTATATGCATGGGTACAATTCAATATTGCTTGTATTATCGGAAAACTCAATATAGCGTGACAGACAGATGAATGTTATAATGTATAAAAGTAAACAGTAAAGCTTTTGTTTATTATAGTGTCACCCCTATCTGAATTAGGAGGATACCTCTTATGGACATCAGTACTCTCCGAATCATATCCTTGATCGTCCGGTTCCTGGCTAGGCAATCGGTAACCAGTATATGTAACTAGCAGGTTCCTGGCTAGGCAATCGGTAACCAGTATATGTAACTAGCAGGTTCCTGGCTAGGCAATCGGTAACCATTATATGTACTTAGCAGGTTCCTGGCTAGGCAATCGGTAACCATTATATGTACTTAGCAGGTTCCTGGCTAGGCAATCGGTAACCATTATATGTAACTAGCTGGCGATTAACCCGTATTTGAAGATATGTGTAACTAATCAACGTGTATTTGAAGATATATGTAACTAATTAACCTGTATTTGAAGATCTATGTAACTAATTAACCTGTATTTGAAGATCTATGTAACTAATTAACCTGTATTTGAAGATATATGTAACTAATTAACCTGTATTTGAAGATCTATGTAACTAATTAACCTGTATTTGAAGATATATGTAACTAATTAACCTGTATTTGAAGATATATGTAACTAATTAACATGCATTTGAAGATATATGTAACTAATTAACCTGTAATATCTCTCAATCGCCGAGTGAGTAAAAGTTATTCAATCATTTATCAATTAACTAATTAATACAATTAACTTTAATTAATTAATTAAATTGTTGCTCAAATGTATTCTCTTGCATTAAGTGAAGGCCATATTGCAAATAAATGCACTGGCTTAATGCGTTACCTGCCATAAATAAAAAATGTATTTGTATTATTCTCTCCCTCATCACGATGGATTCCATCAGGAATGAGGTCTCGAGAGTGATTAATATAAGTTGTAAGAACGTGTTTCGCAATCGAGCTAAAATAAGTTTTTATACACTACTGTATTATTATTATTAATACTCTGCACACCGTGTTTAATATTTGTCAGCGTGCGTGTTTTACGTTTTATTTATCGTCGCTACCGGTTGCCCATATGAGCAACGCCTCCTGAAGAGATTAGTCATTTTAGACTTTTGAAGGATAGTGCAATGATACAGACTGAGACCCAATCCAGAGTCTCCTCTGGTTCTTTTACGTGCACGGTGTAAAGCACCGACCAGTGGATAGTGCAATGATACAGACTGAGACCCATTACAGAGTCTCCTCTGGTTCTTTTACGTGCACGATGTTAAACTACTCGTGTAAAGACCTCGGATTAAAGTCCCATCTGAAAGACTTTTATTTTTATTAGGGTCAAACGGGGAATCGAACCTGCGATCCCGGGATTACCAGTCCAACGTGTTACCACTGGACTATTTGTAGGCGAGTTCATACTCGTGCTGCAGCTTACTTCATATACATGTACCCAGTGGCGTAGCCAGGATTTTATTTTGGGGGGCCATACTGACCGAATGTCCGTCGTAGTCGGACGACCGAGTGCGGCGTAGCCGCGCGAGGTATAGAGGGGGGTTAGGGGGGGTTTTCCCCCCTGAAAAGTTTGGAAACTAGATTACCGGAGAAGCGATCTGGAGGTGTTTCCGAATCAGAATCATACTCGAAAAATGTCATGACATTTCACAACAAAAATGGAAAATCAAATAATCAGGACACAATACAAGCTCACAAATAGCAATATCCCCTTATCCTTGAACGTTCATGAGCAATTGAGAACAAGTCCTATATATATACTTATACTAAGTCGCTCTTTATATTCCTGATCAACTTTAAATTTTCGTGAAAAAATGCATAATTATTTTACTATGACTACAGTCCAAATGCATAGTACCTGAATTGAGAGTATCATGAGTATGCGTGTTTAATTTCACAATTCGTATAAGTGATTCACCTGAGAAAGATCACAATGTTTTAACCGCGTTAAAAATCACTTGAAAACTAATCGATGGTTGGTTCGGCCGAATTCATCAATAACGTCACTATGAATTAGTGAAATGTCCTTGTTGATATAAAAATGGGCTAGGCCATTCAGTCTCTCTTCGTGCATGGTGGACCGCATATATGATTTTATCAATTTCAGAGCACTGAATGAGCGTTCACCTGTTGCGGTGGTCACCGGTAGAGTTGCGAAAATTCGCAGCAGTGTCTCGATGATGATGATGATGATAAGTCCCGAGAGTCGCCGCAACCGCCACGGCATCCACAACTCTTTTCGGAATCTCGATGGAATCACGGGTGGTCACCTGTCGGGCCCAGTGCGCCTTCCAACGCATTACTTCCGCGTTCAGACACTCTATTGCTCCTGGAAGGAATGTGTGGTATAACTGGGCGGCTTCGAGGAGGTCGCCTGCGGCGTAATCATTGCAGTATGCTGGAAGTAGCAAACTGAGCACATAGGCTTTGGCACCGTGCAATCTGAATCGCTCATCGATCTGGTTTATGCAGACGTCGAGATACGGGATGAAAATCGAACGTCTGTAATAAATTTCTGGCGTGTCGGCCGGATGATTGGACCTCTGCGTCTGCCTGCCGGTCATTCTGGGCACGGTTATCTCTTCACCAAACAATCCTTGTGCACATCCGAAAATGTCCCCGAAGACTTGGTCGTCCGATCTCATCTGTTGCAGGACTTTGGCAGAGTCCTGGACATTGTCCACTGCATGGTGAATGTCTTGAGCCTCGGCCTGAAGCTTCACCGATAGTGACTTCGTAATATCCAGCACCGAGAGGAGTACCTCTAGGGCAACCAAGAAGGTGCCATTGTGTATTGCTGAAGAGAATATTAGCGCCTTACCGACGCAATCAGCACGGGGCCATAGGCTTATGTTCTGTAGGGACACTTTGATAGCCGGTAACAGCTCTTTGAAGATCCGCACGGCTTCCTGGCGCTCCACCCATTTGGTGGTACAGTGGAGCTTCAGACGTGAATGGGCGGTCTCACTACACTCCTCCTGGATAGCTGCTTCAAGATTCAATACGCTCTTATTAGAGTCACAGAAAAACACAGCAATTTCATGCATAAGCGTCACTGCCTTACGAATTTCTGGTACCTCCCCTGTCTTCATTAGACATAGATTTAGCGAATGCGATACGCAATGTGTGTAACTAGCAGACGGGCATTGCCCCCGCACGTGCTTCTGAACACCATTTTTATGTCCCGACATTGCTGCGGCTCCATCATATCCCTGTCCAACCATATTGGGAGGGGTCAGAAAATTTGGGAAATTTGTGAAAGTTTCAATTGCCCGAGATGCAATCTGCGGCTATTTTAGACGCCGTAAGAAGTAGTTGTATTATGTAGTATTGGTCTTGCCTGGCCCTGGGGGGGGGCATGGCCCAATGGCCCCCCCCTAAATACGCTACTGCATGTACCCCACCCCGTTATTAGGATTACTCCGACGATTTATTATTTTGGACGGACAATTACCAAAGAAATAGGACATGAATTTAAATCCCCAAAACAAACCGGACACAAACAAATTACGCCCTACCTATGAAGAATCCAAATAAACAATTATATATCATTCTTGTATGAAATTGTGTTAGAAACGGCGATGAGAATGTCGACGCCCCTGTTAGTAACAGCAACACCACGGTAAGCACCATCTGGTTCATGCATGGTAAGTCTGCAAACCAGCCAATCAGCACACGACCTACTGTATTTGCAATACCTGAAAGCACAAGATATGTAGACACATGTGAAATAAAGACTATTTTCTTGCTAACATTCTATCAAGGTCAAGGTCAATGTTGTCACTAAAACCGAAAGAGGTGTACGTGTATATTTGACGATATCATATGTACAAGTCGGAATAAATGTTCCGTTCTGTTCATAATATTGATTTGACTGTATATCTAACGCTGTCCGATTAGCGCAGTGGTTAGTGGCGCGCTCGCTTTCACCAATGCAACCCGGGTTCGATCATCGGACCGAGAAGTATGTGAGATGATAAAGTGGTCGCCAGATGGGACAGGTGGGTTTTCTCTGGGTACTCCGGTTTCCTCCCACACGAATGACCACATATACGCTTTCATCATAAGTTGTTAAAACTTGCTTCACAATCGTTGCAAAATAAGTTTAAATTAAAGCGACATTACATCGCAAAAAGTAAATAAAATGCATCATGTTTTTACGTATAAATGCATTGGTATTACAAATTCTTTTGAATACATTCGAACACTAGCATTGAATCAATAAATAGTGTCTTGTGGTCTACACACTTTCCAAGTGAAAGTAGGATTTCATATAACGGTTATCCACGCTCCTGAAATGATGTTTGTTTGTAATTGGAGTCAAAACTAATCACGCGATACTATTTATCGTTTAGAGATAATTTAACTAAGATTAGTCTACAAATAAATATGCATAGGCACAAATCTGAGATATAACGGTAAATCTGTAACCATAAATCGTGTTATTCATGACACAAGCATTGTATTACGCATGAATGTCGACCCTGTTTACATTATTTTGTTATGTGAACAAACCGCGTATACGACGCTTGTTTATTTATTGAAATACTCAAAAACTAGTTTTTGAGTTTTTGATGCAAATATTGGAAAAACAATTATACCATATACTAGTAATAGGAAATTACATTCTGAAGACATTTGCGTTTTCACCGATGTAGTGTCGCTTTAATACGATACCATTTTACGACAACATTTAATACTATGCTGCAGAATCACAATATCATGTAATAACTGCAACTGTTATTGGGGTAATATGTGGCTCGTTGTTCCTATACGCATAGTTGACGAGAACCTAACGTGTGTGTGTTTTACGTTTATTTATCGTCGCTACCGGTTGCCCATATGAGCGACGCTTCCTGAAGAGATTAGTCAGTTTAGATTTTTGGAGGATAGTGTAATGATACAGAGAGGGAGACCCATTCCCGAGTCTCCTCTGGTTCTTTTACGTGCATGGTGTAAAGCACCGACACGAGACCTCGGTTTAACGTCCCATCTGAAAGACTTGTAATTTTATTAGGGTCAGACGGGGGTTCGATCCCTGGATGTACCAGTCCAGCGTGTTACCACTGGACTACAGATACGTCTGTAAGAGAACTTGATTCTATTTTATTGTTTATTTATATACAATACAAATACAAGGTGAAGGGTGACAACTGGTGATATATCAATGTCTGATGGCAAGATATATCAATGTCTGATGGCAAGAGATATCAATGTCTGATGGCAAGAGATATCAATGTCTGATGGCAAGAAATATCAATGTCTGATGGCAAGAGATATCAATGTCTGATGGCAAGAGATATCAATGTCTGATGGCAAGAGATATCAATGTCTGATTGCAAGAGATATCAATGTCTGATGGCAAGGGATATCAATGTCTGATGGCAAGGGATATCAATGTCTGATGGCAAGGGATATCAATGTCTGATGGCAAGGGATATCAATGTCTGATGGCAAGGGATATCAATGTCTGATGGCAAGACTGAACTTTCAGAACACTTGTGCAAGCTGGATGGTATACAAGTTCTGGGTCAATATATACTTTGATGTTCATATTCGCCATCGGCTGTATCAAAATGGATTTAGAGTTATGCCGACCTAATAATTCGTAGTCTATCTTTCATCCTAAGTTCACGGTCACGCATTGGCATGAACCGAAATGCTAAATACAATAGAGTATGCAACGTTGCTTGTTGCATAAATATATCACCATAATGTTTCTTGCATTGTACCATTAAATCAGATGAAATGTTCGTACCTGTACACTTGCTAGATGTTGTGCATATGCGTGTATTAATACTCACTTTGGATACTTAGAACAATATCATACGAGTTATAAACGGCGATCACATGGGTTCACAATCAGAATCTCAACACTGCAGAAAGTAGTTACTGTAATAATTTTCAAATATACTTGCCCATAGCGGACGTCAACAACGATCCTTCGTATTTCGTCATGCCGGATTCTACGGCCAGGTCAGCTGTGAAGTTGAAAGGAACCGGGAATGCCAGGAAAACTATAAATGTGGACAGAAGAATGACCATGAACCTAGGATCTTTGAGCAGTTGGTTGTCTCGAAAAGGATTACACATCATACGACTACGTTCCTTTTGATTCGGTTGCTCATTGATGTTAACAACTGCTACTTTTGAACTGATGTTATCCTCGATGTTCCCCTCCCCTGAACAGTCCTCGATCTTCCTCTCCTCTGAACAGTCCTCGATCTTCCTCTCCTCTGAACCGTCCTCGATCTTCCTCTTCTCTGAACCGTCCTCGATCTTCCTCTCCTCTGAACCGTCTTCGATCTTCCTCTCCTCTGAACCGTCTTCGATCTTCCTCTCCTCTGAACCGTCTTCGATCTTCCTCTCCTCTGAACCGTCCTCGATATTCCCCTCTTCTGAACCGTCCTTGATCTTCCCCTCATCTGAACCGTCCTTGATCTTCCCCTCCTTTGAACCGTCCTTGATCTTCCCCTCTTCTGAACAGTCCTCGATCTTCCCCTCATCTGAACCCTTTTTGTTAACACGTTCGTCTATATCAATGAAACTTGTAACTACGGGGTGGCTTCCAAGCTCTGTATCTGCAGATATGTTTGCACACGATTCCTTCCGACTCGTGCATAATGGATTATCATAGACTTCTACTTCTGCTGTTGTCTTCGGTTGTATTGGTGGTAACAGTAAGAGACCGAATACGGCACAATGTAAACTGAACCCTCCCTCGAGTAAGATAGTTCCTCTCCAGCCGTAATTGTCAATCAGGAATCGAGTCAAGTTATTGAAAACAAACGTTCCAATACCTGGAATAACCATAAATGAATAATAAAGCACTATATTTTTCTTGTTTTCCTCTCTTTTGTAAAACTTTATTTCTTTTACAATGACTGCGAATCAAGTTTTAACAACTTATATTAATCAGTCTCGTTGGCGCGGATATAGTTTTGTTTGTTTTACGTTTATTTATCGTCGCCACTGGTTGCCCATATGAGCGATGCCTCCTGAAGAGATGAGTCATTTTAAATTTTTGGAGGATAGTGCAATGATACAGAAAGAGACACATTCCAGAGTCTACTCTGATTGTTTTACGTGCACGGTGTAAAACACCAACACGAGACCTCGGTTTAACGTTCCATCTGCAAGACTGTTAATTTTATTAGGGTCAGGTGGGGTATCGAACCTGCGATCCCTGGATTACCAGTCCAGCGTGTTACCACTGGACTACATATCCGTCTGTTGGATTTTTCTTGAAAACTAACGCTTTAATCAACGGCTGTTATATCCAAATGGATGTTTTATGTTTAAAATTTCAACTTTAGTTCGACATGTTGTTCCGCACAAACATTATCTGAAGTCTTATAACAGTCGAAGTCGACCACCTCCGTTGTCGTCGAGTGGTTACGGTTGCCGACTTGTATACTACTGTAACCTATCATTACTGATGGTCATTGGTTCGAGCCCCACTCAGACTGTGTATGTTTATATGAAACAGTTGGCAGTTTCTTACGGAGGTTGGTGCACCAAGTACTGGTTAACCGCTAGAGCATGTCCAGGAAAGGTGTTGTTAGGTAAACTGCCCGCTGGCGATATAGCCCAAATTGCTGGTGATATAGCCCAAACCGCTGGCGATATAGCCCAAACCGCTGGCGATATAGCCCAAACTGCTGGCGATATAGCCCAAACCGCTGGCGATATAGCCCAAACCGCTGGCGATATAGCCCAAACCGCTGGCGATATAGCCCAAACCGCTGGCGATATAGCCCAAACTGCTGGCGATATAGCCCAAACTGCTGGCGATATAACCCAAACTGCTGGCGATATAGCCCAAACCGCTGGCGATATAGCCCAAACCGCTGGCGATATAGCCCAAACCGCTGGCGATATAGCCCAAACCGCTGGCGATATAGCCCAAACTGGTGCTGAGGAAGGCGTAAAACCCTAATAAACAAACAAACCTACAACGGTCACACAGAGAAATACAATTGGCCAGAGCCCGGTGTATTTGAATATGCCGTATTATACAAACACAATCTGAAGTATAACCGGAGCCACATAAAGATATGCCAGGGGTCGGTGCGCAGTGTATTTGGACATAATGTTCCACACAAATGTAACCCATGTGAGAAAAACATGCAGCCAGTCCAGGACTCGAATCAAGGACCTCTCGCTTACCGACTTAGCTAAGCGGGGTGCCTACGTATCACCTCACATATTGGGTTAATATACACACCGTTAAATACTCACCAAATTGAAATTCTTCCATGAATGTCCATAGGGATAGAGATAAACTGTGAAATATTTCTCGGAGTTTATAATGTAACGTCCACGAAGAGGGGGACTGTGTAACCTAGGTGAGGAAAAACATGCAGCCAGTCCGGGACTCGAACTCGGGACCTCTTGCTTACAGGGCGATTGCTCTACCGACTGACCTAACCGGGTACATATCACCTCACACTTTGGGTTAATATGCACATAGTTACACAACTATTTGAAGTCTTACCCGGGACCTCTCGCTTACAGGGCGATTGCTCTACCGACTGAGCTAACCGGGCCGCCTACATATCACCTCACATATCGGGTTAATATGCACATCGTTACACAACTATTTGAAGTATTACCCGGGACCTCTCACTTACAGGGCGATTGCTCTACCGACTGACCTAACCGGGCTGCCTACATATCACCTCACATATCGGGTTAATATGCACACCATTACACAACTATTTGAAATCTTACCCGAGCCACATAGAGATATGCCTGTGGCCAGTGCACGATGTTTTTCGAAATATTGTACAACACAAGCACTAGCCGGGATATACATCATCCCGAACCCAAGACCTGAAAAGCCGTATATACATTATTATAATGTAGTAACCGTTGTATGTGAATGCGTAAACCAAGACAACCACAATATAGGCAAGCTCATGTTTTAAAGTGGCACTGTTATAAAACTCCTTCATAATGCATGATATATTAATAGTTTATTTAAGAAAAGGCTACACACCCATGAGTTTAGTGTATAAACACCATTTTCCTAATTAATGGCCAATGTCTATTTTGGTCTGGCATTTAATTAGTCGTTCATCACGAAAAAATAGTGTGTGTTTTTGTGTGCAATATCTATGTTTGGTTGTTGCGTATACGTTTAAACTTAATTTTATTTGACAACGATTGCGAAGCAAGTTAAGAACTTATATTAATCACTCTCGTTGGCGCGGATGAAAGCGTAAATGTGGTAATTCGTGTGGGAGAAAACCGGAGTACCCGGAGGAAACCGGAGTACCCGGAGAAGACCCACCTGTCCGACCAGGCGACCATCGTACCATCTCACATACTTTCCGGTCAGAGGATCAAACTCGGGTTGCATTGGTGAGAAGCGAGTGCACTAACTAACCACTGTGCTAATAATTTGTGTCTCTTTCTAACTATCCCTTCTTATCACTTTTCTGCGTTTCATCGATGTCTGAATTGTCAGATTTTTACATATAATTTACATACAAATCGACCATCGATTGTTATAATTATAACAAACATTTTACATATTATTAAGTCAAGTCAAAGTTTTTATTGGCATAAACATGTCCATCGCCAAGAAACATGATTGATGGTTACAATGTTTATACATCATACTCTATATGATTTCCTATTCGAACGTAACTATATTTAGATCAAACACGCATTTACTCTGTGCTCTTTCTTATTCGAACATAACTATATTTAGATCAGAAACGCAGTTACTCAGTACGCTTTCCTATTCGAACGTAACTATATATATACGGTAAGAGTAAGCATAGCATTAACATTTACGAAATACATTGTTGTTTTAACGATATATGGTATTCAGTGTCTCACAAATCATTATTTTACAAGTAGTAACATTCATTTAGTTAATAAATATAATTTCTTTTACATATAAAGTATAAGTAGAATAAAACAAGTTGTTTATTTGATTCGTCAACATATCCATATCGTACATACTCCTTTACTCTGTACGCTTTCCTATTCGAACGTACCTATATTTAGATCAGACACGCATTTACTCTGTGCTCTTTCTTATTCGAACGTAACTATATTTAGAACAAACACGCATTTACTCTGTAAGCTTTCCTATTTGAACGTAACTATATTTAGATCAGACACGCATTTACTCTGTGCTCTTTCCTATTCGAACGTAACTATATTTAGATCAGACACGCATTTACTCTGTACGCTTTCCTATTCGAACGTAACTATATTTAGATCAGACACGCATTTACTCTGTAAGCTTTCTTATTCGAACGTAACTATATTTAGAACAAACACGCATTTACTCTGTAAGCTTTCCTATTTGAACGTAACTATATTTAGATCAGACACGCATTTACTCTGTGCTCTTTCCTATTCGAACGTAACTATATTTAGATCAGACACGCATTTACTCTGTGCTCTTTCCTATTCGAACGTAACTATATTTAGATCAAACACGCATTTACTCTGTAAGCTTTCCTATTTGAACGTAACTATATTTAGATCAGACACGCATTTACTCTGTAAGCTTTCTTATTCGAACGTAACTATATTTAGAACAAACACGCATTTACTCTGTAAGCTTTCCTATTTGAACGTAACTATATTTAGATCAGACACGCATTTACTCTGTGCTCTTTCCTATTCGAACGTAACTATATTTAGATTAGACACGCATTTACTCTGTGCTCTTTCCTATTCGAACGTAACTATATTTAGATCAAACACGCATTTACTCTGTAAGCTTTCCTATTTGAACGTAACTATATTTAGATCAGACACGCATTTACTCTGTAAGCTTTCCTATTCGAACGTAATTATATTTAGATCAAGCACGCATTTACGCTGTAAGCTTTCCTATTTGAACGTAACTATATTTACATCAAACACGCATTTACTCTGTGCTCTTTCCTATTCGAACGTAACTATATTTAGATCAAACACGCATTTACTCTGTGCTCTTTCCTATTCGAACGTAACTATATTTAGATCAAACACGCATTTACACTGTAAGCTTTCCTATTTGAACGTAACTATATTTAGATCAGACACGCATTTACTCTGTGCTCTTTCCTATTCGAACGTAACTATATTTAGATCAAACACGCATCTACACTGTAAGCTTTCCTATTTGAACGTAACTATATTTTGATCAAACACGCATTTACTCTGTGCTCTTTCCTATTCGAACGTAACTATATTTAGATCAAACACGCATTTACTCTGTGCTCTTTCCTATTCGAACGTAACTATATTTAGATCAGACACGCACTACTAATCATGTTGGATAGGTACTTAGAGAACAGAATAATTGTGTGGTTCGTTGGGTTGTGAACAAGGGATCACATGGGCTGAATCACCAAATTAGAATCGCGATTTTGATTTTACCAGTCGCCAATTGCCTTATCGCTCCGCCTCTAAGATCATGTGACCAGTAACGCGAAACCTCCGACAAACAAACAGAAGATGGCTTTGTGAAGTATATATGGATTGAATCAGGACTATAGATAGATAAACATGTCCTGATTCAACATATTAAATATAGAATTGTGTCTCAATGTAGTTGCGTCAGAAAATACAGTGATACTAGTTAAAATGATATACAAGTAGTACACTAAATTCGTAACCTGTAGACAAGTAGTAGGCTACTCTAAATTCGTAACCTGTATAGAAGTAGTACATTAAATTCGTAACCTGTATACAAGTAGTGCACTAAATTCGTAACCTGTAGACAAGTAGTACACTAAATTCGTAACCTGTAGACAAGTAGTACACTAAATTCGTAACCTGTATAGAAGTAGTACACTAAATTCGTAACCTGTATACAAGTAGTGCACTAAATTCGTAACCTGTAGACAAGTAGTACACTAAATTCGTAACCTGTATACAAGTAGTGCACTAAATTCGTAACCTGTATACAAGTAGTACACTAAATTCGTAACCTGTATATCGTAACCTGTATACAAGTAGTGCACTAAATTCGTAACCTGTATACAAGTAGTGCACTAAATTCGTAACCTGTATACAAGTAGTACACTAAATTCGTAACATGTATACAAGTAGTACACTAAATTCGTAACCTGTATACGAGTAGTGTACTAAATTCGTAACCTGTATACGAGTAGTGCACTAAATTCGTAACCTGTATACAAGTAGTGCACTAAATTCGTAACCTGAATACAAGTAGTGCACTAAATTCGTAACCTGTATACGAGTAGTGCACTAAATTCGTAACATGTATATAAGTAGTACACTAAATTCGTAACCTGTATACAAGTAGTGCACTAAATTCGTAACCTGTATACAAGTAGTGCACTAAATTCGTAACCTGTATACAAGTAGTACACTAAATTCGTAACCTGTATACAAGTAGTGCACTAAATTCGTAACCTGTATATCGTAACCTGTATACAAGTAGTGCACTAAATTCGTAACCTGTATACCAGTAGTGCACTAAATTCGTAACCAGTATATCGTAACCTGTATACAAGTAGTGCACTAAATTCGTAACCTGTATACAAGTAGTACACTAAATTCGTAACCTGTATACCAGTAGTACACTAAATTCGTAACCTGTATAAAGTAGTACACTAAATTCGTAACCTGTATACAAGTAGTGCACTAAATTCGTAACCTGTATACAAGTAGTTCACTAAATTCGTAACCTGTATACAAGTAGTGCACTAAATTCGTAACCTGTAGACAAGTAGTACACTAAATGCGTAACCTGTATACAAGTAGTACACTAAATTCATAACCTGTATACAAGTAGTGCACTAAATTCGTAACCTGTATACGAGTAGTGCACTAAATTCATAACCTGTATACGAGTAGTACACTAAATTCGTAACCTGTATACGAGTAGTACACTAAATTCGTAACCTGTATACAAGTAGTGCACTAAATTCGTAACCTGTATACATGTAGTGCACTAAATTCGTAACCTGTATACGAGTAGTACGCTAAATTCGTAACCTGTATATAAGCAGTGCACTAACTTCATAACCTGTATACAAGTAGTGCACTAAATTCGTAACCTGTATACCAGTAGTGCACTAAATTCGTAACCTGTATACCAGTAGTGCACTAAATTCGTAACCTGTATACCAGTAGTGCACTAAATTCGTAACCTGTATACCGGTAGTGCACTAAATTCGTAACCTGTATACAAGTAGTGCACTAAATTCGTAACCTGTATACAAGTAGTGCACTAAATTCGTAACCTGTATACAAGTAGTGCACTAAATTCGTAACCTGTATACAAGTAGTGCACTAAATACATAACCTTTATATAAGCAGTGCACTAAATTCGTAACCTGTATACCAGTAGTGCACTAAATTCGTAACCTATATACCAGTAGTGCACCAAATTCGTAACCTGTATACAAGTAGTGCACTAAATTCGTAACCTGTATACAAGTAGTACACTAAATTCGTAACCTGTATACGAGTAGTGCACTAAATTCGTAACCTGTATATAAGTAGTACACTAAATTCATAACCTGTATACGAGTAGTACACTAAATTCATAACCTGTATACAAGTAGTACACTAAATTCATAACCTGTATACGAGTAGTACACTAAATTCATAACCTGTATACGAGTAGTACACTAAATTCGTAACCTGTATACGAGTAGTACACTAAATTCGTAACCTGTATACCAGTAGTGCACTAAATGCGTAACCTGTATACAAGTAGTGCACTAAATTCATAACCTGTATATAAACAGTGCACTAAATTCGTAACCTGTATATAAGTAGTGCACTAAATGCGTAACCTGTATACAAGTAGTGCACTAAATTCATAACCTGTATATAAGTAGTGCACTAAATTCATAACCTGTATATAAGCAGTGCACTAAATTCATAACCTGTATATAAGCAGTACACTAAATTCATAACCTGTAGACAAGTAGTACACTAAATATAAAATGCAAAACAATATCCCTTTGCTGTATAAAATGTTGACTGCTAGATAGCTGAAAGGTCAGTCTAGACTCATTACTCATTAAATCAGAAAACGCAGGAACTCGCTTCTATGTTAAGGGGGAACATGCCCCGGACCCCCTAGATTGCCTCGGTTGATATTTGCCTCTGGCTACGGTACTGATAATGTTACGACACTCTTCGAGTTTATATTCGTGGTGATATATTTTACCTTTATTAAATATATATTGTATCTTTATTTCTGTCTCATCTATGTACATACATTTCAATTTATATTATAACACATATATTGCACATAGCCATTCTACAAATGAGAATTATAAGAGACAATAGCATATTACAATAACGTTAGACATGTTTCACTTTCTAAAATCTATGTAAAAGTCGCTAATCACGACATTAAAAAATATTTAAAATACTTTTTTTAAGATTCTGACTGGAAAAAGAGCACTCTCGCGCAAGTTAGAATATGTTTTAAGAAACCAAAACCACCTCTGATCAGATCAGGGATGGATGGATTAGCAGCTGGTACATAGTTTATATAAAAATGTGTTCACAAATAAAATAATGTACACATTATTTACATAGATAAGAACTACGACGCTGTAAAATATTAAAGCAGGTTTTGGCACATATACATATTAATGCCGGATTAGTGAATAACGTGATTAATTTATTTGTTTTAAACAATGTAAGACACGTATTGTGCTAGTAACTGTTTTATAAGAACATCTATGTTATTTGAAGTAATAGTATGTTGGTTAAGGAATATGTCTTTTTAAGAGTCTGACAGGGAAAAACAGTAATCGCGCAAATTAGAATATGTTTTAAGAAACCAGAACCACCTCTGATCCGATCAGGGATGGATAGATTAGCAGCGTTTACATAGTACACATAACACAAGTGTTCTTATCTATGTAAATAATGTGTACACAAATAAAATAATGTACACATTATTTACATAGATAAGAACTACGTCATCAGTTTTGTCCTAATAATTACAACAAATGTAAAAGCTAAGCTATATATGTGTATACTTATCGGGCTTGATTTACATTTTCTGAGTATGTAAGTTTGGTCGACGACAGATGTCAAAAGAACATAGCAATTTTACAATCATTCCCCAATCAGTATAATGGATTGGTATACAATATATTGTGCAATACGTGTGCATATCATTAGTGAGGAAACTCACACGAAAATAGATACAAACATGGGATATACGTTCATCAATCGTAGATATATATAGATACAAACATGGGATATACGTTCATCAATCGTAGATATATATAGATACAAACATGGGATATACGTTCATCGATCGTAGATATATATATAGATACCAACATGGGATATACGTTCATCGATCGTAGATATAAATAGATACAAACATGGGATATACGTTCATCGATCGTAGATATATATAGATACAAACATGGGATATACGTTCATCGATCGTAGATATATATAGATACAAACATGGGATATACGTTCATCGATCGTAGATATATATAGATACAAACATGGGATATACGTTCATCGATCGTAGATATATATAGATACAAACATGGGATATACGTTCATCGATCGTAGATATATATAGATACAAACATGGGATATACGTTCATCGATCGTAGATATATATAGATACAAACATGGGATATACGTTCATCGATCGTAGATATATATAGATACAAACATGGGATATACGTTCATCGATCGTAGATATAAATAGATACAAACATGGGATATACGTTCATCGATCGTAGATATAAATAGATACAAACATGGGATATACGTTCATCGATCGTAGATATATATAGATACAAACATGGGATATACGTTCATCGATCGTAGATATATATAGATACAAACATGGGATATACGTTCATCGATCGTAGATATATATATATATATACAAACATGGGATATACGTTCATCGATCGTAGATATAAATAGATACAAACATGGGATATACGTTCATCGATCGTAGATATAAATAGATACAAACATGGGATATACGTTCATCGATCGTAGATATATATATATACAAACATGGGATATACGTTCATCGATCGTAGATATATATAGATACAAACATGGGATATACGTTCATCGATCGTAGATATATATAGATACAAACATGGGATATACGTTCATCGATCGTAGATATATATAGATACAAACATGGGATATACGTTCATCGATCGTAGATATATATAGATACAAACATGGGATATACGTTCATCGATCGTAGATATAAATAGATACAAACATGGGATATACGTTCATCGATCGTAGATATAAATAGATACAAACATGGGATATACGTTCATCGATCGTAGATATAAATAGATACAAACATGGGATATACGTTCATCGATCGTAGATATAAATAGATACAAACATGGGATATACGTTCATCGATCGTAGATACAAATAGATACAAACATGGGATATATGTTCATCAGTCGTAGATATATATAGATACAAACATGGTATATACGTTCATCGATCGTATATATATATAGATACAAACATGGGATATACGTTCATCGATCGTAGATATATATAGATACAAACATGGGATATACGTTCATCGATCGTAGATATATATAGATACAAACATGGGATATACGTTCATCGATCGTAGATATAAATAGATACAAACATGGGATATACGTTCATCGATCGTAGATATATATAGATACAAACATGGGATATACGTTCATCGATCGTAGATATATATAGATACAAACATGGGATATACGTTCATCGATCGTAGATATATATATAGATACAAACATGGGATATACGTTCATCGATCGTAGATATATATAGATACAAACATGGGATATACGTTCATCGATCGTAGATATATATAGATACAAACATGGGATATACCTTCATCGATCGTAGATATATTTAGATACAAACATGGGATACACGTTCATCGATCGTATATATAAATAGATACAAACATGGGATATACGTTCATCGATCGTAGATATAAATAGATACAAACATGGGATATACGTTCATCGATCGTAGATATAAATAGATACAAACATGGGATATACGTTCATCGATCGTAGATATAAATAGATACAAACATGGGATATACGTTCATCGATCGTAGATATAAATAAATACAAACATGGGATATACGTTCATCGATCGTAGATATAAATAGATACAAACATGGGATATACGTTCATCGATCGTAGATATATATAGATACAAACATGGGATATACGTTCATCGATCGTAGATATAAATAGATACAAACATGGGATATACGTTCATCGATCGTAGATATAAATAGATACAAACATGGGATATACGTTCATCGATCGTAGATATATATAGATACAAACATGGGATATACGTTCATCGATCGTAGATATATATATAGATACAAACATGGGATATACGTTCATCGATCGTAGATATATATATAGATACAAAATGGGATATACGTTCATCGATCGTAGATATATATAGATACAAACATGGGATATACGTTCATCGATCGTAGATATAAATAGATACAAACATGGGATATACGTTCATCGATCGTAGATATAAATAGATACAAACATGGGATATACGTTCATCGATCGTAGATATATATAGATACAAACATGGGATATACGTTCATCGATCGTAGATATATATAGATACAAACATGGGATATACGTTCATCGATCGTAGATATAAATAGATACAAACATGGGATATACGTTCATCGATCGTAGATATATATAGATACAAACATGGGATATACGTTCATCGATCGTAGATATATATAGATACAAACATGGGATATACGTTCATCGATCGTAGATATATATATAGATACAAACATGGGATATACGTTCATCGATCGTAGATATATATAGATACAAACATGGGATATACGTTCATCGATCGTAGATATATATAGATACAAACATGGGATATACGTTCATCGATCGTAGATATATTTAGATACAAACATGGGATATACGTTCATCGATCGTAGATATAAATAGATACAAACATGGGATATACGTTCATCGATCGTAAATATAAATAGATACAAACATGGGATATACGTTCATCGATCGTAGATATAAATAGATACAAACATGGGATATACGTTCATCGATCGTAGATATAAATAGATACAAACATGGGATATACGTTCATCGATCGTAGATATAAATAGATACAAACATGGGATATACGTTCATCGATCGTAGATATAAATATATACAAACATGGGATATACGTTCATCGATCGTAGATATATATAGATACAAACATGGGATATACGTTCATCGATCGTAGATATATATAGATACAAACATGGGATATACGTTCATCGATCGTAGATATATATATATATATACAAACATGGGATATACGTTCATCGATCGTAGATATAAATAGATACAAACATGGGATATACGTTCATCGATCGTAGATATAAATAGATACAAACATGGGATATACGTTCATCGATCGTAGATATAAATAGATACAAACATGGGATATACGTTCATCGATCGTAGATATATATAGATACAAACATGGGATATACGTTCATCGATCGTAGATATATATATAGATACAAACATGGGATATACGTTCATCGATCGTAGATATATATATATATACAAACATGGGATATACGTTCATCGATCGTAGATATAAATAGATACAAACATGGGATATACGTTCATCGATCGTAGATATATATAGATACAAACATGGGATATACGTTCATCGATCGTAGATATAAATAGATACAAACATGGGATATACGTTCATCGATCGTAGATATAAATAGATACAAACATGGGATATACGTTCATCGATCGTAGATATAAATAGATACAAACATGGGATATACGTTCATCGATCGTAGATATAAATAGATACAAACATGGGATATACGTTCATCGATCGTAGATATATATAGATACAAACATGGGATATACGTTCATCGATCGTAGATATATATATAGATACAAACATGGGATATACGTTCATCGATCGTAGATATAAATAGATACAAACATGGGATATACGTTCATCGATCGTAGATATAAATAGATACAAACATGGGATATACGTTCATCGATCGTAGATATAAATAGATACAAACATGGGATATACGTTCATCGATCGTAGATATAAATAGATACAAACATGGGATATATGTTCATCAGTCGTAGATATATATAGATACAAACATGGTATATACGTTCATCGATCGTATATATATATAGATAAAAACATGGGATATACGTTCATCGATCGTAGATATAAATAGATACAAACATGGGATATACGTTCATCGATCGTAGATATAAATAGATACAAACATGGGATATACGTTCATCGATCGTAGATATATATAGATACAAACATGGGATATACGTTCATCGATCGTAGATATATATATAGATACAAACATGGGATATACGTTCATCGATCGTAGATATATATAGATACAAACATGGGATATACGTTCATCGATCGTAGATATAAATAGATACAAACATGGGATATACGTTCATCGATCGTAGATATATATAGATACAAACATGGGATATACGTTCATCGATCGTAGATATATATAGATACAAACATGGGATATACGTTCATCGATCGTAGATATATATATATAGATACAAACATGGGATATACGTTCATCGATCGTAGATATAAATAGATACAAACATGGGATATACGTTCATCGATCGTAGATATATATAGATACAAACATGGGATATACGTTCATCGATCGTAGATATATATAGATACAAACATGGGATATACGTTCATCGATCGTAGATATATATAATAGATACAAACATGGGATATACGTTCATCGATCGTAGATATAAATAGATACAAACATGGGATATACGTTCATCGATCGTAGATATATATAGATACAAACATGGGATATACGTTCATCGATCGTAGATATATATATAGATACAAACATGGGATATACGTTCATCGATCGTAGATATAAATAGATACAAACATGGGATATACGTTCATCGATCGTAGATATATATAGATACAAACATGGGATATACGTTCATCGATCGTAGATATATATAGATACAAACATGGGATATACGTTCATCGATCGTAGATATAATAGATACAAACATGGGATATACGTTCATCGATCGTAGATATATATAGATACAAACATGGGATATACGTTCATCGATCGTAGATATATATAGATACAAACATGGGATATACGTTCATCGATCGTAGATATATATAGATACATGGTATGCTCGATGTATATATAGATACAAACATGGGATATACGTTCATCGATCGTAGATATATATAGATACAAACATGGGATATACGTTCATCGATCGTAGATATAAATAGATACAAACATGGGATATACGTTCATCGATCGTAGATATAAATATACAAACATGGGATATACGTTCATCGATCGTAGATATAAATAGATACAAACATGGGATATACGTTCATCGATCGTAGATATAAATAGATACAAACATGGGATATACGTTCATCGATCGTAGATATAAATAGATACAAACATGGGATATACGTTCATCGATCGTAGATATAAATAGATACAAACATGGGATATACGTTCATCGATCGTAGATATATATAGATACAAACATGGGATATACGTTCATCGATCGTAGATATATATAGATACAAACATGGGATATACGTTCATCGATCGTAGATATATATATAGATACAAACATGGGATATACGTTCATCGATCGTAGATATATATATAGATACAAACATGGGATATACGTTCATCGATCGTAGATATATATAGATACAAACATGGGATATACGTTCATCGATCGTAGATATAAATAGATACAAACATGGGATATACGTTCATCGATCGTAGATATATATAGATACAAACATGGGATATACGTTCATCGATCGTAGATATATATAGATACAAACATGGGATATACGTTCATCGATCGTAGATATATATATAGATACAAACATGGGATATACGTTCATCGATCGTAGATATATATATAGATACAAACATGGGATATACGTTCATCGATCGTAGATATATATATACAAACATGGGATATACTTCATCGATCGTAGATATATATAGATACAAACATGGGATATACGTTCATCGATCGTAGATATATATAATAACAAACATGGGATATACGTTCATCGATCGTAGATATAATAGATACAAACATGGATATGGGATATACGTTCATCGATCGTAGATATATATAGATACAAACATGGGATATACGTTCATCGATCGTAGATATATATAGATACAAACATGGGATATACGTTCATCGATCGTAGATATATATAGATACAAACATGGGATATACGTTCATCGATCGTAGATATAAATAGATACAAACATGGGATATACGTTCATCGATCGTAGATATATATAGATACAAACATGGGATATACGTTCATCGATCGTAGATATATATAGATACAAACATGGGATATACGTTCATCGATCGTAGATATATATAGATACAAACATGGGATATACGTTCATCGATCGTAGATATATATAGATACAAACATGGGATATACGTTCATCGATCGTAGATATAAATAGATACAAACATGGGATATACGTTCATCGATCGTAGATATATATAGATACAAACATGGGATATACGTTCATCGATCGTAGATATATATATAGATACAAACATGGGATATACGTTCATCGATCGTAGATATATATATAGATACAAACATGGGATATACGTTCATCGATCGTAGATATAAATAGATACAAACATGGGATATACGTTCATCGATCGTAGATATATATATAGATACAAACATGGGATATACGTTCATCGATCGTAGTATATATATATAGATACAAACATGGGATATACGTTCATCGATCGTAGATATAAATAGATACAAACATGGGATATACGTTCATCGATCGTAGATATAAATAGATACAAACATGGGATATACGTTCATCGATCGTAGATATAAATAGATACAAACATGGGATATACGTTCATCGATCGTATATATAAATAGATACAAACATGGGATATACGTTCCTCGATCGTAGATATATATATATATATAGATACAAACATGGGATATACGTGCATCGATCGTAGATATATATAGATACAAACATGGGGTATACGTTCATCGATCGTAGATATATATAGACACAAACATGGGATATACGTTCATCGATCGTAGATATAAATAGATACAAACATGGGATATACGTTCATCGATCGTAGATATATAAATAGATACAAACTTGGGATATACATTCATCGATCGTAGATATAAATAGATACAAATATGGGATATACGTTCATCGATCGTAGATATAAATAGATACAAACATGGGATACACGTTCATCGATCGTAGATATATATAGATACAAACATGGGATATACGTTCATCGATCGTAGATATATATAGATACAAAAATGGGATATACGTTCATCGATCGTAGATATATATAGATACAAACATGGGATATACGTTCACCGATCGTAGATATAAATAGATACAAACATGGGATATACGTTCATCGATCGTAGATATATATATACATACATGGGATATACGTTCATCGATCGTAGATATAAATATATACAAACATGGGATATACGTTCATCGATCGTAGATATATATAGATACAAACATGGGATATACGTTCATCGATCGTAGATATAAATAGATACAAACATGGGATATACGTTCATCGATCGTAGATATATAAATAGATACAAACATGGGATATACGTTCATCGATCGTAGATATATATAGATACAAACATGGGATATACGTTCATCGATCGTATATATATAAATAGATACAAACATGGGATATACGTTCATCGATCGTAGATATAAATAGATACAAACATGGGATATACGTTCATCGATCGTAGATATATATAGATACAAACATGGGATATACGTTCATCGATCGTAGATATAAATAGATACAAACATGGGATATACGTTCATCGATCGTAGATATAAATAGATACAAACATGGGATATACGTTCATCGATCGTAGATATAAATAGATACAAACATGGGATATACGTTCATCGATCGTAGATATATATAGATACAAACATGGGATATACGTTCATCGATCGTAGATATATATATAGATACAAACATGGGATATACGTTCATCGATCGTAGATATAAATAGATACAAACATGGGATATACGTTCATCGATCGTAGATATATATATAGATACAAACATGGGATATACGTTCATCGATCGTAGATATAAATAGATACAAACATGGGATATACGTTCATCGATCGTAGATATAAATAGATACAAACATGGGATATACGTTCATCGATCGTAGATATAAATAGATACAAACATGGGATATACGTTCATCGATCGTATATATAAATAGATACAAACATGGGATATACGTTCATCGATCGTAGATATATATATATAGATACAAACATGGGATATACGTTCATCGATCGTAGATATATATAGATACAAACATGGGATATACGTTCATCGATCGTAGATATAAATAGATACAAACATGGGATATACGTTCATCGATCGTAGATATATAAATAGATACAAACATGGGATATACGTTCATCGATCGTAGATATAAATAGATACAAACATGGGATATACGTTCATCGATCGTAGATATAAATAGATACAAACATGGGATATACGTTCATCGATCGTAGATATAAATAGATACAAACATGGGATATACGTTCATCGATCGTAGATATATATAGATACAAACATGGGATATACGTTCATCGATCGTAGATATAAATAGATACAAACATGGGATATACGTTCATCGATCGTAGATATAAATAGATACAAACATGGGATATACGTTCATCGATCGTAGATATAAATAGATACAAACATGGGATATACGTTCATCGATCGTAGATATAAATAGATACAAACATGGGATATACGTTCATCGATCGTAGATATATATAGATACAAACATGGGATATACGTTCATCGATCGTAGATATATATAGATACAAACATGGGATATACGTTCATCGATCGTAGATATATATAGATACAAACATGGGATATACGTTCATCGATCGTAGATATACATAGATACAAACATGGGATATACGTTCATCGATCGTAGATATAAATAGATACAAACATGGGATATACGTTCATCGATCGTAGATATAAATAGATACAAACATGGGATATACGTTCATCGATCGTAGATATAAATAGATACAAACATGGGATATACGTTCATCGATCGTAGATATATATATAGATACAAACATGGGATATACGTTCATCGATCGTAGATATATATAGATACAAACATGGGATATACGTTCATCGATCGTAGATATATATAGATACAAACATGGGATATACGTTCATCGATCGTAGATATAAATAGATACAAACATGGGATATACGTTCATCGATCGTAGATATATATAGATACAAACATGGGATATACGTTCATCGATCGTAGATATATATAGATACAAACATGGGATATACGTTCATCGATCGTAGATATATATATAGATACAAACATGGGATATACGTTCATCGATCGTAGATATAAATAGATACAAACATGGGATATACGTTCATCGATCGTAGATATAAATAGATACAAACATGGGGTATACGTTCATCGATCGTAGATATATATATAGATACAAACATGGGATATACGTTCATCGATCGTAGATATATATAGATACAAACATGGGATATACGTTCATCGATCGTAGATATAAATAGATACAAACATGGGATATACGTTCATCGATCGTAGATATAAATAGATACAAACATGGGATATACGTTCATCGATCGTAGATATATATAGATACAAACATGGGATATACGTTCATCGATCGTAGATATATAGAGATACAAACATGGGATATACGTTCATCGATCGTAGATATAAATAATTACTAATTCTTACCTCCAACTAAGCCATACGACAGGTATAGGTAGACCATACTTGTTACGAATGTACTAATGACGAAACCAATGCAGCTGATGGTAGCACCAAGAACTACTACGGCTCTGTATCCATACTTCTCACACATCGCAGCAACAAGTGGTCCTGTTATGTATACATTTATGTCAGTCTCCTCTATGCACAATGTACACATACGTTTCTGTTATTAAAGAATTACAACACATGTTGTGGAAGAACACACATAATGAACAGGATATCACACAACTCTTGACCAACACCGGTAGCATGTCATACCCGACACCAGAACAACACTAGAACATGGTGTCAGAGCCAACATGTCACCGGTACAACCACACGACATGCGTCCCCTGATCACAATGCCAGTCCCACCACATATCGTTAGGGATACATTAACAACATACATGCTCAACATCTTACAACAGTCAAAACTTATTTATGGTCAAGTAACGGAGACAGATATAATGCCAGTTTAAGTTCCAATATTTATAATGCCAGTTTAAGTTATAATATTTATAATGCCAGTTTAAGTTCTAATATTTATAATGCCAGTTTAAGTTCTAATATTTACAATGCTAGTGTCGTAGGACAGAACTTAATGCCGTTTGAATTTATTGAAATAATTATATCAGAACACATGGTGGTATTAAATTGCAGTGTATTGACTTGACTTTATTTTACCTGGCATCCTATTGTCGTGACCAAATAATCCCGTTATATACTTACCCTATTATATTCCCCCAACGCTAATCTATACTAACTGAATACTAACCTGTCACCCGTAGCTAAACCTATGAGTTCTAATATTTATTATGCTAGTTTAAGTTCTAATATTTATAATGCTAGCTTATGTTCTAATATTTATAATGCTAGCTTAAGTTCTAATATTTATAATGCTAGCTTATGTTCTAATATTTATAATGCTAGTTTAAGTTATACTATTTATAATGCTAGCTTAAGTTATACTATTTATAATGCCAGTTTAAGTTCTAATATTTATAATGCCAGTTTAAGTTCTAATATTTATAATGCTAGTTTAACGTCTAATATTTATAATGCTAGTTTAACGTCTAATATTTATAATACTAGTTTAAGTTCTACTATTTACAATGCTAGTTTAAGTTCTAATATTTATAATGCCAGTTTAAGTTCTAATATTTAATATGCTAGTTTAACGTCTAATATTTATAATGCCAGCTTAAGTTCTAATATTTATAATGCCAGTTTAAGTTCTACTATTTACAATGCTAGTTTAAGGTCTAATATTTATAATGCCAGTTTAAGTTCTAATATTTACAATGCTAGTTTAACGTCTAATATTTATAATGCTAGCTTAAGTTCTAATATTTATAATGCTAGTTTATGTTCTAATATTTATTATGTTAGTTTAAGTTCTAATATTTATAATGCTAGTTTAAGTTCTAATATTTATAATGCTAGTTTATGTTATAATATTTATAATGCTAGTTTATGTTCTAATATTTATTATGCTAGTTTAAATTCTAATATTTATAATGCTAGTTTATGTTATAATATTTATAATGCTAGTTTATGTTCTAATATTTATAATGCTAGTTTATGTTCTAATATTTATAATACTAGTTTAAGTTCTAATATTTATAATGCTAGTTTATGTTCTAATATTTATAATGCTAGTTTATGTTCTAATATTTATAATGCTAGTTTATGTTCTAATATTTATAATACTAGTTTAAGTTCTAATATTTATAATGCTAGTTTAGGTTATAATATTTATAATGCTAGCTTAAGTTCTAATATTTATAATGCTAGTTTAAGTTCTAAAATTTATAATGTTATTACATTTCCGTCGATGAGTGTGTGTTTTACGTTTATTTATCGTCGCTACCGATAGATAGATAGATAGATAGATAGATAGATAGATAGATAGATAGATAGATAGATAGATAGATAGATAGATAGATAGATAGATAGATAGATAGATAGAGATAGATAGATAGATAGATAGATAGATAGATAGATAGATAGATAATAGATAGATAGATAGATAGATAGATAGATAGATAGATAGATAGATAGATAGATAGATGATAGATAGATAGATAGATAGATAGATAGATAGATAGATAGATAGATAGATAGATAGATAGATAGATAGATAGATAGATGATAATAGATAGATAGATAGATAGATGATAGATAGATAGATAGAGATAGATAGATAGATAGATAATAGATAGATAGATAGATAGATAGATAATAGATAGATAGATAGATAGATAGATAGATAGATAGATAGATAGATAGATAGATAGAGATAGATAGATAGATAGATAGATAGATAGATAGATAGATAGATAGATAGATAGATAGAGATAGATAGATAGATAGATAGATAGATAGATAGATAGATAGATAGATAGATAGATAGATAGATGATGATAGATAGATAGATAGATAGATAGATAGATAGATAGATAGATAGATAGATAGATAGATAGATAGATAGATAGATAGATAGATAGATAGATAGATAGATAGATAGATAGATAGATAGATAGATAGATAGATAATAGATAGATAGATAGATATAGATAGATAGATAGATAGATAGATAGATAGATAGATAGATAGATAGATAGATAGATAGATAGATAGATAGATAGATAGATAGATAGATAGATAGATAGATAGATAGATAGATAGATAGATAGATGTTCAACACTTTACACCTTATGTGATCAATTGCATGGCAATAACACATGATATGTTCAACATTGTTGACAGCCAATAGCGAGCATTTGTAACATGTACTTAAGAATTGTCTCGATACCAATTGACCCATGACTGACGCCGCTATTTTACACAGGGAAATAACTCATGCCTCATTCTACACGCCGACCAGAGTACACATGGGCTGTCCGATTTAATAATGTGCGGTATGGTTAATTGACCTTTCTGCCGATTTTGATTGACAGCTGGCGTTAGCCAATCGCATCGCACCATTCGCGCACACCCCCGGCAACGGTTTATTGCCGCCATCTTGTTAGACAAACAATGCATATTAGACAAACTAGTAACGAGTAGACAAATTTGAAAAGGCGTGAATTTGATCGAAAATACGGGTTTAAAATTGTTTTAATGATGTTGAAAATGTGTAGCTTTGGTGTGTGGGTTAGTTATAGTACAAAATTAGTCGATATCCTGGTGATCGACGTTAAATTCAACCCATTTCAAAATCCTTGGACAAATCTAAAAGTGTGTATATGAACCACAAAATACCAGACAGCTGCTTTAAAAACAATGCATCTATAAAAACACCGACTGACCCCATATAGTCATTCTTTTATCGCAAACACAGCAATCAAATTTAAGCGTGTCACACTGTTTATTGGACGTAATCAACAACTTGCCGGTACATCACAGAGACCGCCACATAATATCCCATTAGAGGCCTACTGTCAAGATCAGTGTTGCACATCGGAATTTAGCACTGATTGTGCTAATAATTGGTTAATTATAAAATGTGTGCACACAATTATAGTATTGATTACTACACCGAGTCATTGTTTTATCGTTCTGTCAGACAAACGATTATTTAGTAACATTTTAATCAAATCTGATAACGAGTGATCGTGATCTGAAATTATTTTTTGAAAAATAATTACAAATTAATTAATGCTGTCTGTCATTGACAATGGTGAACAGATGTAGTTACGGGCGTTTTATTAATTTATGCTGTGTGACAGTGATAGTAGATATCCAGATCGATTAATAGGTGACGTTTAATTCGTGCCATTTCCAAACCCAAGACAAATCTTGAAAAATGTCTAAGGTGGATTAAGTTGTGTGGACGACGAGCTGAATACATCCAAAATTAATGCAAACATATATATTTGCACACAAGTAAGTTGAAATTAATTTATTTATGCAAAATAAAATATTTCGAAAAAATAAATTCTGCATTTATAGATATACTGTTCACAAGAGATATGTGAGTATAATGGTGATTAAAATTATACATGTGGTTCATACATATTGTCGTGGATGGTGGACTAGGGATCAGATAGAAGTAATAGTACCCATGCATGTGCAGAGCTGTGAGATTCCCATATTAGCTCAGTGAACGTACTGGTGTTCAGTTTTTGGGCCTAATGTTCGAGTCTTCTAGGAGACATAGGGTCGAGTCTCTCAAGACGGTGGCATATTTCATGTCTTTTAATGTCAAAGTTGACACGATGTGGTTGTTCGGGTGTCAGTGGTTTCGTATAACTACTTCTTCATATACAAGGCAATATAGAGTGAAACATTGTGGTGGATTCGTCTAATAGTATATTATCACGCCTACGCCAATTATGAGATGGGCTGTTGACAAATTAATCAAATACTGGAGAATATATTATTGTTCACACCTTGATTGGTCGGCTCAAACATTTGTGATGCTGGCTTGTATGCCCGTGTTTTATCAGCTTTAGAGCTGAGCCGTGCCATATGTCCAAGCCCTTACATCATGTATAAATAGCATGCTCTTCACATCAATTTCATTACAACCATGGCGTCTATATGTCCATGCGTATTTTGCTGATTATACAATACAAATACAATAAAAATTAGATACACACTGTAAATTTCATTGTCATTGTATTAATCTATGTACCTTTTTTATGTAATTTTATGTCATTGTAAATAATTTAATGCTTTGATGTACAATAAATATATTATTTTAATGACGTCTATGATTTATTTATTCTCCCCCATTCACTTTGATTAATCTTGATTAGTGGCCTGAAACCTAGATAGATAATCACTCCTGGTATGGCAAACACACGGCTACGTAGTCCCATTCATAATGGTGTCTAATTAATAGTCCCATTCATAATTGTGTCTAATTACCTAAATAGCTAATAATATTAATATCTGGGTAAAATAAAACTGAGAAATTCCATGGAATTTTATCTAGATTAACTCTATGCAGGTCTGTGTTAGACGCCATTTTGTTAGATAGCTTGTCTCGCGTAGTTACAGCGAGCACCTGTAACTATGGGGGGCGTGCCTAAGTAGCGTTTGCAGAAAGGTCAATTGTGCTTGAATTCTGACGAACCGTTCTTGCTTGTTAGCTGCTGATACACTCTTCTTGAGTACACTTTTCCAAGTTAATTTTGCAGGGAAATATCCCGTTGTGATATAACATTCAAGGAAATGTAACAACCTGTACTTTCCAAGCAATCTATATATATCCTGCATGAATCCCGAATACTGTCTATCATGATTAATATATCGTACTAGTCTATGTGTAAATAGTTGCTTGGCTAATAGATTGCATGGTAATCTACACAATAGACCAAAGAAAATTAGTTTTCGCAAATCAACGATTCCTTCAATGCAGTCGATGTTGAGCGTACACAATGCATAGTCAGTGTTCGTATATTTATTGAAGCCTTGTGTTAATTTCACACAGAAACGGTGAGCTGTTTCTAACCTAGATAAGTCGGGTTTGCATGTCATGTTCCATAGTTCGCATCCATATAAGGCCTTAGGTAGCACTATAGATGAGTAAATAATTGTCATCGACAATGGATTCAATGTTGATGGATGAAGCCCACTGTTCATTACACTCAGCAGGGTCCCACGTAGTTTAACAGCGGCATTATGCATCATCTTGCTCGCCGACAGGTACTTATCGCATACTATTCCCAGATGGGTGTACTCATGTGCCTCTTCGATACACTGTTTACCAATAACCCAACGTCTTTGCCTAGAGTCATGCTTTTCACCGGCATTGAACACAATAACTGCACATTTGTTAATGTTATACACAAACCGCCATCTGCACGAGTATCTGTAGCAGATATCAAGCATTCGATCAAGTCCAGATTTAGACAAATAAATTAATATCATATCATCAGCAACTGTTGGTGACGACACATTGTTATTAAAGATACAATATCCCATGCCACTGTTCTCAAGCTCTAATATTAAACCATTTATGAAGAGGAGGTACAAATGAGGCGAACTTTTACCTCCCTGTCTGGTTCCTTGGTGTACACTGAATGCTTCTGAGTATAGGCCTTGGTGTCGCACACGACTTGACACATTTTTATATAAATTATTGAAGGCTATAAATGAAGTCTCATCTACTGTGTTCTTCAGTTTATATAACAGACCAGAAGTCCATACTCTGTCAAACGCCTGTCGGCCATCCAAGAAGCAGATGTAGAGTTTGGAATGTTGTTCCCTCGCATATAATATACTCTCCCGAACTACGAATGACGTCATCAAGCATCCTAGTTTTTCTTGGAATCCACCTTGCTGAATACTGAGATGACGGAGCATTTGTGATTTACATCTATTCAGGAGTACCATTTCAAATAGTTTTAGAACAACAGATGTCAGTGATATTGCGCGATAATTATCCGGAATGTCTTTACGCTTTTTACCTCCTTTATGTAAAGTTATGATTACACCGCGTTTCATTTTATCTGGAATGTAACCCGTACGCAAGATATGTGTGAACATGTTAGCCATAATAGATGATATAATGTCATTGGCATATAGTAAATGTTCATAACAAACATTATCCTCTCCTGCTACCTTCCCTCTGGGACATGATTTTACCAACGATTCAATCTCCTCAGGTTGCACTATCACATTCGGATCAGGTTTGCATGATGCCAGTGCAGACTGTACATTTCTACACACTGATTCCTTCCACTCAGAATCACTCATTCGAGTCAGAAGGAGAATATAAGTTTCTAAAATATAAGGCCCACTGTTCAGTTAATTGTTCCCGGTCTCTATACATATGCCCATTAAAATGAATCCCTGCACAGCTGTTGACTTTTGAACACTTCCGCTGTGAATTCACTAAACCCCATAATCTGTTTGAGTCCATTTCTGCAGTCTTGTCTAATTCACCATTCTTGTCCAATAAATATTTATTAGCATAATATCGATGTAGCCTGCGGAAGTTACTTTTTGCATTTTTATATAAACTAAATTCAACACTTGAGCATGTGCGCGGCCGTCCCGCGCGACACCAGATACTGCGTTGCAACATCATCTTGTTGTGTGCAACTGTTAATTCAGAGGTCCAATATGGCTTTAAGTACTCTTTGAATTTCTTCCTCGGAAGGCTAGCATCCGCACATGTTATTATGGTTTCCGTTAGTGTTTCATACGCATAATCTATGTCCCGTTCACTAAACAAAGAGTGTTGTAATGTACGCAATTTTTCATTTTCGACTAAACTATCGCGATATAAGGATATACACTGATCATTTACTTTTCTCCAGTTAATCCTCATATTAGCACAAACAGGTGTAACAGTACTAGCCATATTTTCATCCAACGAGATTGGTATACTTAAGCGTGTAAGCACTGGTCGGTGTCTGGAGACATTTAAACAATCATCATCAACAATTTCAGAACACACAACGCAATCTGAAATATCTACAGGAATACATATATAATCAACCAATGTGTTACATGTATTGTCATATGTTACAAATGAGTATTTAGCACCTGAGCAATTTGACATGGTATTTACAGTAACAATGTTGAGTTCAGATAAAAATTGTAAGAATAATCTGTCCCTATTTATCGTCGCTACCGGCTGCCCATATGAGCGACGCCTCCTGAAGAGATTAGTCATTTTAGATTTTTGGAAGATAGTGCAATTCCAGAGTCTCCTCTGGTTCATTTACGTGCATGGTGTAAAACTAGTAACTATATTCATGTTTGTTGGATCAATCATAGAAATATTTATTTCACTTTAATTGGCACTGTTTGTAACGTTAGTTACATTCAGAACGTACTATTTTCTTCTGTTTAAGTGTAAAGTTTATTTATTTTACAACGATTATGAAGAAAGTATTAAAAACTTGTATTAATCACTGTCGTTGGCGCGGATGAAAGCGTATATGTACCTTATATCTTAATGGTGGAGGAAACCGGGGTACCTCGAGGAAACCGGGGTACCTCATATCTTAATGGTGGAGGAAACCGGAGTACCTCATATCTTAATGGTGGAGGAAACCGGGGTACCTCGAGGAAACCGGTGTACCTCATATCTTAATGGTGGAGGAAACCGGAGTACCTCATATCTTAATGGTGGAGGAAACCGGGGTACCTCGAGGAAACCGGGGTACCTCATATCTTAATGGTGGAGGAAACCGGGGTACCTCGAGGAAACCGGTGTACCTCATATCTTAATGGTGGAGGAAACCGGGGTACCTCGAGGAAACCGGTGTATCTCGAGGAAACCGGGGTACCTCATATCATAATGGTGGAGGAAACCGGGGTACCTCGAGGAAACCGGTGTATCTCGAGGAAACCGGGGTACCTCATATCATAATGGTGGAGGAAACCGGGGTACCTCATATCTTAATGGTGGAGGAAATCGCGGTACCTCATATCTTAATGGTGGAGGAAAACGGGGTACCTCGAGGAAACCGGAGTACCTCGAGGAAACCGGGGTACCTCGAGGAAACCGGGGTACCTCATATCTTAATGGTAGAGGAAACCGGAGTACCTCATATCTTAATGGTGGAGGAAATCGCGGTACCTCATATCTTAATGGTGGAGGAAAACGGGGTACCTCGAGGAAACCGGAGTACCTCGAGGAAACCGGGGTACCTCGAGGAAACCGGGGTACCTCATATCTTAATGGTAGAGGAAACCGGAGTACCTCATATCTTAATGGTGGAGGAAATCGCGGTACCTCATATCTTAATGGTGGAGGAAAACGGGGTACCTCTAGGAAACCGG
The DNA here is from genome assembly GCA_014843695.1 of Archivesica marissinica. Classification (NCBI taxonomy): domain Eukaryota; kingdom Metazoa; phylum Mollusca; class Bivalvia; order Venerida; family Vesicomyidae; genus Archivesica; species Archivesica marissinica. Next base: position 32,411,259 of record CM026402.1, on the reverse strand, counting down.
AGTACCTCATATCTTAATGGTGGAGGAAACCGGGGTACCTCGAGGAAACCGGGGTACCTCATATCTTAATGGTGGAGGAAATCGGGGTACCTCATATCGTAATGGTGGAGGAGACCGGGGTACCTCGAGGAAACCGGAGTACCTCATATCTTAATGGTGGAGGAAACCGGGGTACCTCGAGGAAACCGGAGTACCTCATATCTTAATGGTGGAGGAAACCGGGGTACCTCGAGGAAACCGGGGTACCTCATATCTTAATGGTGGAGGAAATCGGGGTACCTCATATCGTAATGGTGGAGGAAATCGCGGTACCTCATATCTTAATGGTGGAGGAAACCGGGGTACCTCATATCTTAATGGTGCAGGAAATCGCGGTACCTCATATCTTAATGGTGGAGGAAACCGGGGTACCTCATATCTTAATGGTGGAGGAAATCGGGGTACCTCATATCGTAATGGTGGAGGAGACCGGGGTACCTCGAGGAAACCGGAGTACCTCATATCTTAATGGTGGAGGAAACCGGGGTACCTCATATCTTATGGTGGAGGAAACCGGGGTACCTCATATCTTAATGGTGGAGGAAACCGGGGTACCTCATATCGTAATGGTGGAGGAAACCGGGGTACCTCATATCTTAATGGTGGAGGAAACCGGGGTACCTCATATCTTAATGGTGGAGGAAACCGGGGTACCTCATATCTTAATGGTGGAGGAAACCGGGGTACCTCATATCTTAATGGTGGAGGAAACCGGGGTACCTCGAGGAAACGGGGTACCTCATATCTTAATGGTGGAGGAAACCGGGGTACCTCATATCTTAATGGTGGAAGAAACCGGTGTACCTCATATCTTAATGGTGGAGGAAACCGGGGTACCTCGTATCTTAATGGTGGAGGAAACCGGGGTACCTCGAGGAAACCGGGGTACCTCATATCTTAATGGTGGAGGAAACCGGGGTACCTCATATCTTAATGGTGGAGGAAACCGGGGTACCTCCATATCTTACTGGTGGAGGAAACCGGGGTACCTCGAGGAAACCGGGGGTACCTCGTATCTTAATGGTGGAGGAAACCGGTGTACCTCGTATCTTAATGGTGGAGGAAACCGGGGTACCTCATATCTTAATGGTGGAGGAAACCGGGGTACCTCGTATCTTAATGGTGGAGGAAACCGGGGTACCTCGAGGAAACCGGTGTACCTCATATCTTAATGGTGGAGGAAACCGGGGTACCTCGTATCTTAATGGTGGAGGAAACCGGGGTACCTCATATCTTAATGGTGGAGGAAACCGGGGTACCTCGAGGAAACCGGTGTACCTCATATCTTAATGGTGGAGGAAACCGGGGTACCTCGTATCTTAATGGTGGAGGAAACCGGGGTACCTCGAGGAAACCGGTGTACCTCGTATCTTAATGGTGGAGGAAACCGGGGTACCTCGTATCTTAATGGTGGAGGAAACCGGGGTACCTCGAGGAAACCGGTGTACCTCGTATCTTAATAGTGGAGGAAACCGGGGTACCTCGTATCTTAATGGTGGAGGAAACCGGGGTACCTCATATCTTAATGGTGGAGGAAACCGGGGTACCTCATATCTTAATGGTGGAGGAAACCGGGGTACCTCGAGGAAACCGGTGTACCTCGTATCTTAATGGTGGAGGAAACCGGGGTACCTCGTATCTTAATGGTGGAGGAAACCGGGGTACCTCATATCTTAATGGTGGAGGAAACCGGGGTACCTCATTCCTTAATGGTGGAGGAAACCGGGGTACCTCGTATCTTAATGGTGGAGGAAACCGGGGTACCTCATATCTTAATGGTGGAGGAAACCGAGGTACCTCATTCCTTAATGGTGGAGGAAACCGGGGTACCTCATATCTTAATGGTGGAGGAAACCAGAGTACCTCATATCTTAATAGTGGAAGAAACAGGGGTACCTCATATCTTAATGGTTGAGGATACCGGGGTACCTCGAGGAAACCGGGGTACCTCATATCTTAATGGTGGAGGAAACCGGGGTACCTCATATCTTAATGGTGGAGGAAACCGGGGTACCTCATATCTTAATGGTGGAGGAAACCGGAGTACCTCATATCTTACTGGTGGAGGAAACCGGTGTACCTCATATCTTAATGGTGGAGGAAACCGGTGTACCTCATATCTTAATGGTGGAGGAAACCGGGGTACCTCGTATCTTAATGGTGGAGGAAACCGGGGTACCTCGAGGAAACCGGGGTACCTCATATCTTAATGGTGGAGGAAACCGGTGTACCTCATATCTTAATGGTGGAGGAAACCGGGGGTACCTCGTATCTTAATGGTGGAGGAAACCGGTGTACCTCATATCTTAATGGTGGAGGAAACCGGTGTACCTCATATCTTAATGGTGGAGGAAACCGGGGTACCTCGTATCTTAATGGTGGAGGAAACCGGTGTACCTCGAGGAAACGGGGGTACCTCGTATCTTAATGGTGGAGGAAACCGGTGTACCTCGAGGAAACCGGGTACCTCGAGGAAACCGGGGTACCTCGTATCTTAATGGTGGAGGAAACCGGGGTACCTCATATCTTAATGGTGGAGGAAACCGGGGTACCTCATATCTTAATGGTGGAGGAAACCGGTGTACCTCATATCTTAATGGTGGAGGAAACCGGGGTACCTCATATCTTAATGGTGGAGGAAACCGGGGTACCTCGAGGAAACCGGGGTACCTCATATCTTAATGGTGGAGGAAACCGGTGTACCTCATATCTTAATGGTGGAGGAAACCGGGGTACCTCGTATCTTAATGGTGGAGGAAACCGGTGTACCTCATATCTTAATGGTGGAGGAAACCGGTGTACCTCATATCTTAATGGTGGAGGAAACCGGGGTACCTCGTATCTTAATGGTGGAGGAAACCGGTGTACCTCGAGGAAACCGGGGGTACCTCGTATCTTAATGGTGGAGGAAACCGGTGTACCTCTTGAGGAAACCGGGGTACCTCATATCTTAATGGTGGAGGAAACCGGGGTACCTCATATCTTAATGGTGGAGGAAACCGGGGTACCTCATATCTTAATGGTGGAGGAAACCGGGGTACCTCATATCTTAATGGTGGAGGAAACCGGGGTACCTCATATCTTAATGGTGGAGGAAACCGGGTACCTCAGGGGTACCTCTATCTAATGGTGGAGGAAACCGGTGTACCTCATATCTTAATGGTGGAGGAAACCGGTGTACCTCAAACCGGGTACCTCGAGGAAACCGGGGTACCTCGTATCTTAATGGTGGAGGAAACCGGGGTACCTCGAAAACCGGAGTACCTCGAGGAAACCGGTGTACCTCATATCTTAATGGTGGAGGAAACCGGGGTACCTCATATCTTAATGGTGGAGGAAACCGGTGTACCTCATATCTTAATGGTGGAGGAAACCGGGGTACCTCGAGGAAACCGGGGGTACCTCGTATCTTAATGGTGGAGGAAACCGGGGTACCTCGAGGAAACCGGTGTACCTCGTATCTTAATGGTGGAGGAAACCGGGGTACCTCATATCTTAATGGTGGAGGAAACCGGTGTACCTCATATCTTAATGGTGGAGGAAACCGGGGTACCTCGAGGAAACCGGGGTACCTCTATCTTAATGGTGGAGGAAACCGGGGTACCTCGAGGAAACCGGGGTACCTCGTATCTTAATGGTGGAGGAAACCGGTGTACCTCATATCTTAATGGTGGAGGAAACCGGGGTACCTCGAGAAACCGGGGTACCTCGAGGAAACCGGGGTACCTCATATCTTAATGGTGGAGGAAACCGGTGTACCTCATATCTTAATGGTGGAGGAAACCGGGGTACCTCGTATCTTAATGGTGGAGGAAACCGGGGTACCTCATATCTTAATGGTGGAGGAAACCGGGGTACCTCATATCTTAATGGTGGAGGAAACCGGGGTACCTCATATCTTAATGGTGGAGGAAACCGGGGTACCTCGTATCTTAATGGTGGAGGAAACCGGTGTACCTCATATCTTAATGGTGGAGGAAACCGGTGTACCTCATATCTTAATGGTGGAGGAAACCGGTGTACCTCATATCTTAATGGTGGAGGAAACCGGGGTACCTCGTATCTTAATGGTGGAGGAAACCGGTGTACCTCGAGGAAACCGGGGGTACCTCGTATCTTAATGGTGGAGGCAACCGGTGTACCTCGAGGAAACCGGAGTACCTCGAGGAAACCGGGGTACCTCGTATCTTAATGGTGGAGGAAACCGGTGTACCTCATATCTTAATGGTGGAGGAAACCGGAGTACCTCGAGGAAACCGGGGTACCTCATATCTTAATGGTGGAGGAAACCGGTGTACCTCATATCTTAATGGTGGAGGAAACAGGGGTACCTCGAGGAAACCGGGGGTACCTCGTATCTTAATGGTGGAGGAAACCGGTGTACCTCATATCTTAATGGTGGAGGAAACCGGTGTACCTCATATCTTAATGGTGGAGGAAACCGGGGTACCTCATATCTTAATGGTGGAGGAAACCGGGGTACCTCGTATCTTAATGGTGGAGGAAACCGGTGTACCTCATATCTTAATGGTGGAGGAAACCGGTGTACCTCATATCTTAATGGTGGAGGAAACCGGTGTACCTCATATCTTAATGGTGGAGGAAACCGGGGGTACCTCGTATCTTAATGGTGGAGGAAACCGGTGTACCTCGAGGAAACCGGGGTACCTCGTATCTTAATGGTGGAGGAACCGGTGTACCTCGAGGAAACCGGAGTACCTCGAGGAAACCGGGGTACCTCGTATCTTAATGGTGGAGGAAACCGGTGTACCTCATATCTTAATGGTGGAGGAAACCGGAGTACCTCGAGGAAACCGGGGTACCTCATATCTTAATGGTGGAGGAAACCGGGGGGTACCTCGTATCTTAATGGTGGAGGAAACCGGGGTACCTATATCTTAATGGTGAGGAAACCGGGGTACCTCATATCTTACTGGTGGAGGAAACCGGGGTACCTCGAGGAAACCGGGGGTACCTCGTATCTTAATGGTGGAGGAAACCGGTGTACCTCGTATCTTAATGGTGGAGGAAACCGGGGTACCTCATATCTTAATGGTGGAGGAAACCGGGGTACCTCGTATCTTAATGGTGGAGGAAACCGGGGTACCTCGAGGAAACCGGTGTACCTCATATCTTAATGGTGGAGGAAACCGGGGTACCTCGTATCTTAATGGTGGAGGAAACCGGGGTACCTCATATCTTAATGGTGGAGAAAACGAGGTACCTCGAGGAAACCGGTGTACCTCATATCTTAATGGTGGAGGAAACCGGGGTACCTCGTATCTTAATGGTGGAGGAAACCGGGGTACCTCGAGGAAACCGGTGTACCTCGTATCTTAATGGTGGAGGAAACCGGGGTACCTCATATCTTAATGGTGGAGGAAACGGGTACCTCATATCTAATGGTGGAGGAAACGGGTACCTCATATCTTAATGGTGGAGGAAACCGGGGTACCTCATATCTTAATGGTGCAGGAAATCGCGGTACCTCATATCTTAATGGTGGAGGAAACCGGGGTACCTCATATCTTAATGGTGGAGGAAATCGGGGTACCTCATATCGTAATGGTGGAGGAGACCGGGGTACCTCGAGGAAACCGGAGTACCTCATATCTTAATGGTGGAGGAAACCGGGGTACCTCATATCTTATGGTGGAGGAAACCGGGGTACCTCATATCTTAATGGTGGAGGAAACCGGGGTACCTCATATCGTAATGGTGGAGGAAACCGGGGTACCTCATATCTTAATGGTGGAGGAAACCGGGGTACCTCATATCTTAATGGTGGAGGAAACCGGGGTACCTCATATCTTAATGGTGGAGGAAACCGGGGTACCTCGAGGAAACCGGGGTACCTCATATCTTAATGGTGGAGGAAACCGGGGTACCTCATATCTTAATGGTGGAAGAATCCGGTGTACCTCATATCTTAATGGTGGAGGAAACCGGGGTACCTCGAGGAAACCGGGGTACCTCATATCTTCATGGTGGAGGAAACCGGGGTACCTCGTATCTTAATGGTGGAGGAAACCGGGGTACCTCATATCTTAATGGTGGAGGAAACCGGGGTACCTCATATCTTAATGGTGGAGGAAACCGGGGTACCTCATATCTTAATGGTTGAGGATACCGGGGTACCTCGAGGAAACCGGGGTACCTCATATCTTAATGGTGGAGGAAACCGGTGTACCTCATATCTTAATGGTGGAGGAAACCGGGGTACCTCATATCTTAATGGTGGAGGAAACCGGGGTACCTCGTATCTTAATGGTGGAGGAAACCGGAGTACCTCATATCTTAATAGTGGAAGAAACCGGGGTACCTCATATCTTAATGGTTGAGGATACCGGGGTACCTCGAGGAAACCGGGGTACCTCATATCTTAATGGTGGAGGAAACCGGGGTACCTCATATCTTAATGGTGGAGGAAACCGGGGTACCTCATATCTTAATGGTGGAGGAAACCGGAGTACCTCATATCTTAATGGTGGAGGAAACCGGTGTACCTAATATCTTAATGGTGGAGGAAACCGGGGTACCTCATATCTTAATGGTGGAGGAAACCGGGGTACCTCGAGGAAACCGGGGTACCTCGTATCTTAATGGTGGAGGAAACCGGTGTACCTCATATCTTAATGGTGGAGGAAACCGGTGTACCTCATATCTTAATGGTGGAGGAAACCGGTGTACCTCATATCTTAATGGTGGAGGAAACCGGGGTACCTCGAGGAAACCGGGGTACCTCGTATCTTAATGGTGGAGGAAACCGGTGTACCTCATATCTTAATGGTGGAGGAAACCGGGGTAACTCGAGGAAACCGGGGTACCTCGAGGAAACCGGGGTACCTCATATCTTAATGGTGGAGGAAACCGGTGTACCTCATATCTTAATGGTGGAGGAAACCGGGGGTACCTCGTATCTTAATGGTGGAGGAAACCGGTGTACCTCATATCTTAATGGTGGAGGAAACCGGTGTACCTCATATCTTAATGGTGGAGGAAACCGGGGGTACCTCGTATCTTAATGGTGGAGGAAACCGGTGTACCTCGAGGAAACCGGGGGTACCTCGTATCTTAATGGTGGAGGAAACCGGTGTACCTCATATCTTAATGGTGGAGGAAACCGGGGTACCTCATATCTTAATGGTGGAGGAAACCGGTGTACCTCATATCTTAATGGTGGAGGAAACCGGGGTACCTCGAGGAAACCGGGGACTCTATCTTAATGGTGGAGGAAACCGGGGTACCTCGAGGAAACCGGGGGTACCTCGTATCTTAATGGTGGAGGAAACCGGGGTACCTCGTATCTTAATGGTGGAGGAAACCGGGGTACCTCATATCTTAATGGTGGAGGAAACCGGGGTACCTCGAGGAAACCGGGGTACCTCATATCTTAATGGTGGAGGAAACCGGGGTACCTCTATCTTAATGGTGGAGGAAACCGGGGTACCTCATATCTTAATGGTGGAGGAAACCGGGGTACCTCGTATCTTAATGGTGGAGGAAACCGGTGTACCTCATATCTTAATGGTGGAGGAAACCGGTGTACCTCATATCTTAATGGTGGAGGAAACCGGGGTACCTCATATCTTAATGGTGGAGGAAACCGGGTACCTCGTATCTTAATGGTGGAGGAAACCGGGGTACCTCATATCTTAATTGGAGGAAACCGGGGTACCTCGAGGAAACCGGGGTACCTCATATCTTAATGGTGGAGGAAACCGGGGTACCTCGTATCTTAATGGTGGAGGAAACCGGGGTACCTCGAGGAAACCGGTGTACCTCGTATCTTAATGGTGGAGGAAACCGGGGTACCTCGTATCTTAATGGTGGAGGAAACCGGGGTACCTCGAGGAAACCGGTGTACCTCGTATCTTAATAGTGGAGGAAACCGGGGTACCTCGTATCTTAATGGTGGAGGAAACCGGGGTACCTCATATCTTAATGGTGGAGGAAACCGGGGTACCTCATATCTTAATGGTGGAGGAAACCGGGGTACCTCGAGGAAACCGGTGTACCTCGTATCTTAATGGTGGAGGAAACCGGGGTACCTCGTATCTTAATGGTGGAGGAAACCGGGGTACCTCATATCTTAATGGTGGAGGAAACCGGGGTACCTCATTCCTTAATGGTGGAGGAAACCGGGGTACCTCGTATCTTAATGGTGGAGGAAACCGGGGTACCTCATATCTTAATGGTGGAGGAAACCGAGGTACCTCATTCCTTAATGGTGGAGGAAACCGGGGTACCTCATATCTTAATGGTGGAGGAAACCAGAGTACCTCATATCTTAATAGTGGAAGAAACAGGGGTACCTCATATCTTAATGGTTGAGGATACCGGGGTACCTCGAGGAAACCGGGGTACCTCATATCTTAATGGTGGAGGAAACCGGGGTACCTCGTATCTTAATGGTGGAGGAAACTGGGGTACCTCGAGGAAACCGGGGTACCTCGAGGAAACCGGGGTACCTCATATCTTAATGGTGGAGGAAACCGGTATACCTCATATCTTAATGGTGGAGGAAACCGGGGGTACCTCGTATCTTAATGGTGGAGGAAACCGGTGTACCTCATATCTTAATGGTGGAGGAAACCGGTGTACCTCATATCTTAATGGTGGAGGAAACCGGGGTACCTCATATCTTAATGGTGGAGGAAACCGGGGTACCTCATATCTTAATGGTGAAGGAAACCGGTGTACCTCATACCTTAATGGTGGAGGAAACCGGGGTACCTCGAGGAAACCGGGGGTACCTCGTATCTTAATGGTGGAGGAAACCGGGGTACCTCGAGGAAACCGGTGTACCTCGTATCTTAATGGTGGAGGAAAACGGGGTACCTCATATCTTAATGGTGGAGGAAACCGGTGTACCTCATATCTTACTGGTGGAGGAAACCGGGGTACCTCATATCTTAATGGTGCAGGAAATCGCGGTACCTCATATCTTAATGGTGGAGGAAACCGGGGTACCTCATATCTTAATGGTGGAGGAAATCGGGGTATCTCATATCGTAATGGTGGAGGAGACCGGGGTACCTCGAGGAAACCGGAGTACCTCATATCTTAATGGTGGAGGAATCCGGGGTACCTCATATCTTATGGTGGAGGAAACCGGGGTACCTCATATCTTAATGGTGGAGGAAACCGGGGTACCTCATATCGTAATGGTGGAGGAAACCGGGGTACCTCATATCTTAATGGTGGAGGAAACCGGGGTACCTCATATCTTAATGGTGGAGGAAACCGGGGTACCTCATATCTTAATGGTGGAGGAAACCGGGGTACCTCGAGGAAACCGGGGTACCTCATATCTTAATGGTGGAGGAAACCGGGGTACCTCATATCTTAATGGTGGAAGAATCCGGTGTACCTCATATCTTAATGGTGGAGGAAACCGGGGTACCTCGAGGAAACCGGGGTACCTCATATCTTCATGGTGGAGGAAACCGGGGTACCTCGTATCTTAATGGTGGAGGAAACCGGGGTACCTCATATCTTAATGGTGGAGGAAACCGGGGTACCTCATATCTTAATGGTGGAGGAAACCGGGGTACCTCATATCTTAATGGTTGAGGATACCGGGGTACCTCGAGGAAACCGGGGTACCTCATATCTTAATGGTGGAGGAAACCGGTGTACCTCATATCTTAATGGTGGAGGAAACCGGGGTACCTCGAGGAAACCGGGGTACCTCATATCTTAATGGTGGAGGAAACCGGAGTACCTCGAGGAAACCGGGGTACCTCATATCTTAATGGTGGAGGAAACCGGGGTACCTCATATCTTAATGGTGGAGGAAACCGGGGTACCTCATATCTTAATGGTGGAGGAAACCGGGGTACCTCATATCTTAATGGTGGAGGAAACCGGAGTACCTCATATCTTAATGGTGGAGGAAACCGGTGTACCTCATATCTTAATGGTGGAGGAAACCGGGGTACCTCATATCTTAATGGTGGAGGAAACCGGGGTACCTCGAGGAAACCGGGGTACCTCATATCTTAATGGTGGAGGAAACCGGTGTACCTCATATCTTAATGGTGGAGGAAACCGGTGTACCTCATATCTTAATGGTGGAGGAAACCGGGGTACCTCGAGGAAACCGGGGTACCTCGTATCTTAATGGTGGAGGAAACCGGTGTACCTCATATCTTAATGGTGGAGGAAACGGGGTACTCGAGGAAACCGGGGTACCTCGAGGAAACCGGGGTACCTCATATCTTAATGGTGGAGGAAACCGGTGTACCTCATATCTTAATGGTGGAGGAAACCGGGGGTACCTCGTATCTTAATGGTGGAGGAAACCGGTGTACCTCATATCTTAATGGTGGAGGAAACCGGTGTACCTCATATCTTAATGGTGGAGGAAACCGGGGGTACCTCGTATCTTAATGGTGGAGGAAACCGGTGTACCTCGAGGAAACCGGGGGTACCTCGTATCTTAATGGTGGAGGAAACCGGTGTACCTCATATCTTAATGGTGGAGGAAACCGGTGTACCTCATATCTTAATGGTGGAGGAAACCGGGTACCTCGAGGAAACCGGGGTACCTCATATCTTAATGGTGGAGGAAACCGGGGTACCTCATATCTTAATGGTGGAGGAAACCGGTGTACCTCATATCTTAATGGTGGAGGAAACCGGGGTACCTCGAGGAAACCGGGGGAACATCGTATCTTAATGGTGGAGGAAACCGGGGTACCTCGAGGAAACCGGGGGTACCTCGTATTTTAATGGTGGAGGAAACCGGTGTACCTCGTATCTTAATGGTGGAGGAAACCGGGGTACCTCATATCTTAATGGTGGAGGAAACCGGGGTACCTCGTACCTTAATGGTGGAGGAAACCGGGGTACCTCGAGGAAACCGGGGGAACATCGTATCTTAATGGTGGAGGAAACCGGTGTACCTCATATCTTAATGGTGGAGGAAACCGGGGTACCTCATATCTTAATGGTGGAGGAAACCGGGTACCTCATATCTTAATGGTGGAGGAAACCGGGGTACCTCGAGGAAACCGGTGTACCTCATATCTTAATGGTGGAGGAAACCGGGGTACCTCGTATCTTAATGGTGGAGGAAACCGGGGTACCTCGAGGAAACCGGTGTACCTCGTATCTTAATGGTGGAGGAAACCGGGGTACCTCGTATCTTAATGGTGGAGGAAACCGGGGTACCTCATATCTTAATGGTGGAGGAAACCGGGGTACCTCATATCTTAATGGTGGAGGAAACCGGGGTACCTCGAGGAAACCGGTGTACCTCGTATCTTAATGGTGGAGGAAACCGGGGTACCTCGTATCTTAATGGTGGAGGAAACCGGGGTACCTCATATCTTAATGGTGGAGGAAACCGGGGTACCTCATTCCTTAATGGTGGAGGAAACCGGGGTACCTCGTATCTTAATGGTGGAGGAAACCGGGGTACCTCATATCTTAATGGTGGAGGAAACCGAGGTACCTCATTCCTTAATGGTGGAGGAAACCGGGGTACCTCATATCTTAATGGTGGAGGAAACCAGAGTACCTCATATCTTAATAGTGGAAGAAACAGGGGTACCTCATATCTTAATGGTTGAGGATACCGGGGTACCTCGAGGAAACCGGGGTACCTCATATCTTAATGGTGGAGGAAACCGGGGTACCTCGTATCTTAATGGTGGAGGAAACCGGGGTACCTCGAGGAAACCGGGGTACCTCGAGGAAACCGGGGTACCTCATATCTTAATGGTGGAGGAAACCGGTGTACCTCATATCTTAATGGTGGAGGAAACCGGGGTACCTCGTATCTTAATGGTGGAGGAAACCGGTGTACCTCATATCTTAATGGTGGAGGAAACCGGTGTACCTCATATCTTAATGGTGGAGGAAACCGGGGTACCTCATATCTTAATGGTGGAGGAAACCGGGGTACCTCATATCTTAATGGTGAAGGAAACCGGTGTACCTCATACCTTAATGGTGGAGGAAACCGGGGTACCTCGAGGAAACCGGGGGTACCTCGTATCTTAATGGTGGAGGAAACCGGGGTACCTCGAGGAAACCGGTGTACCTCGTATCTTAATGGTGGAGGAAACCGGGGTACCTCATATCTTAATGGTGGAGGAAACCGGTGTACCTCATATCTTACTGGTGGAGGAAACCGGGGTACCTCATATCTTAATGGTGCAGGAAATCGCGGTACCTCATATCTTAATGGTGGAGGAAACCGGGGTACCTCATATCTTAATGGTGGAGGAAATCGGGGTACCTCATATCGTAATGGTGGAGGAGACCGGGGTACCTCGAGGAAACCGGAGTACCTCATATCTTAATGGTGGAGGAAACCGGGGTACCTCATATCTTATGGTGGAGGAAACCGGGGTACCTCATATCTTAATGGTGGAGGAAACCGGGGTACCTCATATCTTAATGGTGGAGGAAACCGGGGTACCTCATATCTTAATGGTGGAGGAAACCGGGGTACCTCATATCTTAATGGTGGAGGAAACCGGGGTACCTCATATCTTAATGGTGGAGGAAACCGGGGTACCTCGAGGAAACCGGGGTACCTCATATCTTAATGGTGGAGGAAACCGGGGTACCTCATATCTTAATGGTGGAGAAACCGGTGTACCTCATATCTTAATGGTGGAGGAAACCGGGGTACCTCGGAAACCGGGGTACCTCGAGGAAACCGGGGTACCTCATATCTTAATGGTGGAGGAAACCGGGGTACCTCATATCTTAATGGTGGAGGAAACCGGGGTACCTCGTATCTTAATGGTGGAGGAAACCGGTGTACCTCATATCTTAATGGTGGAGGAAACCGGTGTACCTCATATCTTAATGGTGGAGGAAACCGGGGTACCTCATATCTTAATGGTGGAGGAAACCGGGGTACCTCATATCTTAATGGTGGAGGAAACCGGTGTACCTCATATCTTAATGGTGGAGGAAACCGGGGTACCTCACTTAATGGGAGGAAACCGGGTACCTCTATCTTATGTGGAGAAACCGGGGTACCTCTTTTAATGAAACCGTACCTCTATCTTAATGGTGGAGGAAACCGGGGTACCTCATATCTTAATGGTGGAGGAAACCGGGGTACCTCATATCTTAATGGTGGAGGAAACCGGGGTACCTCATATCTTAATGGTGGAGGAAACCGGTGTACCTCATATCTTAATGGTGGAGGAAACCGGGGTACCTCATATCTTAATGGTGGAGGAAACCGGGGTACCTCGAGGAAACCGGGGTACCTCATATCTTAATGGTGGAGGAAACCGGTGTACCTCATATCTTAATGGTGGAGGAAACCGGTGTACCTCATATCTTAATGGTGGAGGAAACCGGGGTACCTCATATCTTAATGGTGGAGGAAACCGGGGTACCTCGAGGAAACCGGGGTACCTCGTATCTTAATGGTGGAGGAAACCGGTGTACCTCATATCTTAATGGTGGAGGAAACCGGGGTACTCGAGGAAACCGGGGTACCTCGAGGAAACCGGGGTACCTCATATCTTAATGGTGGAGGAAACCGGTGTACCTCATATCTTAATGGTGGAGGAAACCGGGGTACCTCGTATCTTAATGGTGGAGGAAACCGGTGTACCTCATATCTTAATGGTGGAGGAAACCGGTGTACCTCATATCTTAATGGTGGAGGAAACCGGGGTACCTCGTATCTTAATGGTGGAGGAAACCGGTGTACCTCGAGGAAACCGGGGTACCTCGTATCTTAATGGTGGAGGAAACCGGTGTACCTCATATCTTAATGGTGGAGGAAACCGGTGTACCTCATATCTTAATGGTGGAGGAAACCGGGTACCTCGAGGAAACCGGGGTACCTCATATCTTAATGGTGGAGGAAACCGGGGTACCTCATATCTTAATGGTGGAGGAAACCGGTGTACCTCATATCTTAATGGTGGAGGAAACCGGGGTACCTCGAGGAAACCGGGGACCTCGTATCTTAATGGTGGAGGAAACCGGGGTACCTCGGGGTACCTCTATCTTAATGGTGGAGGAAACCGGTGTACCTCGTATCTTAATGGTGGAGGAAACCGGGGTACCTCATATCTTAATGGTGGAGGAAACCGGGGTACCTCATATCTTAATGGTGGAGGAAACCGGGGTACCTCGAGGAAACCACATCTATCTTAATGGTGGAGGAAACCGGTGTACCTCATATCTTAATGGTGGAGGAAACCGGGGTACCTCATATCTTAATGGTGGAGGAAACCGGGGTACCTCATATCTTAATGGTGGAGGAAACCGGGGTACCTCGTATCTTAATGGTGGAGGAAACCGGGGTACCTCATATCTTAATGGTGGAGGAAACCGGTGTACCTCATATCTTAATGGTGGAGGAAACCGGGGTACCTCATATCTTAATGGTGGAGGAAACCGGGGTACCTCGAGGAAACCGGGGTACCTCGTATCTTAATGGTGGAGGAAACCGGTGTACCTCATATCTTAATGGTGGAGGAAATCGGGGTAACTCGAGGAAACCGGGGTACCTCGAGGAAACCGGGGTACCTCATATCTTAATGGTGGAGGAAACCGGTGTACCTCATATCTTAATGGTGGAGGAAACCGGGGGTACCTCGTATCTTAATGGTGGAGGAAACCGGTGTACCTCATATCTTAATGGTGGAGGAAACCGGTGTACCTCATATCTTAATGGTGGAGGAAACCGGGGTACCTCGTATCTTAATGGTGGAGGAAACCGGTGTACCTCGAGGAAACCGGGGGTACCTCGTATCTTAATGGTGGAGGAAACCGGTGTACCTCATATCTTAATGGTGGAGGAAACCGGGGTACCTCATATCTTAATGGTGGAGGAAACCGGTGTACCTCATATCTTAATGGTGGAGGAAACCGGGGTACCTCGAGGAAACCGGGGGAACATCGTATCTTAATGGTGGAGGAAACCGGGGTACCTCGAGGAAACCGGGGTACCTCGTATCTTAATGGTGGAGGAAACCGGTGTACCTCGTATCTTAATGGTGGAGGAAACCGGGGTACCTCATATCTTAATGGTGGAGGAAACCGGGGTACCTCGTATCTTAATGGTGGAGGAAACCGGGGTACCTCGAGGAAACCGGGGGAACATCGTATCTTAATGGTGGAGGAAACCGGTGTACCTCATATCTTAATGGTGGAGGAAACCGGTGTACCTCATATCTTAATGGTGGAGGAAACCGGTGTACCTCATATCTTAATGGTGGAGGAAACCGGGGTACCTCGTATCTTAATGGTGGAGGAAACCGGGGTACCTCATATCTTAATGGTGGAGGAAACCGGGGTACCTCGAGGAAACCGGTGTACCTCATATCTTAATGGTGGAGGAAACCGGGGTACCTCGTATCTTAATGGTGGAGGAAACCGGGGTACCTCGAGGAAACCGGTGTACCTCGTATCTTAATGGTGGAGGAAACCGGGGTACCTCGAGGAAACCGGTGTACCTCGTATCTTAATGGTGGAGGAAACCGGGGTACCTCCTATCTTAATGGTGGAGGAAACCGGGGTACCTCGAGGAAACCGGTGTACCTCGTATCTTAATGGTGGAGGAAACCGGGGTACCTCGTATCTTAATGGTGGAGGAAACCGGGGTACCTCATATCTTAATGGTGGAGGAAACCGGGGTACCTCATTCCTTAATGGTGGAGGAAACCGGGGTACCTCGTATCTTAATGGTGGAGGAAACCGGGGTACCTCATATCTTAATGGTGGAGGAAACCGAGGTACCTCATTCCTTAATGGTGGAGGAAACCGGGGTACCTCATATCTTAATGGTGGAGGAAACCAGAGTACCTCATATCTTAATAGTGGAAGAAACAGGGGTACCTCATATCTTAATGGTTGAGGATACCGGGGTACCTCGAGGAAACCGGGGTACCTCATATCTTAATGGTGGAGGAAACCGGGGTACCTCATATCTTAATGGTGGAGGAAACCGGTGTACCTCATATCTTAATGGTGGAGGAAACCGGGGTACCTCGTATCTTAATGGTGGAGGAAACCGGGGTACCTCGAGGAAACCGGGGTACCTCGAGGAAACCGGGGTACCTCATATCTTAATGGTGGAGGAAACCGGTGTACCTCATATCTTAATGGTGGAGGAAACCGGTGTACCTCATATCTTAATGGTGGAGGAAACCGGGGTACCTCATATCTTAATGGTGGAGGAAACCGGGGTACCTCATATCTTAATGGTGAAGGAAACCGGTGTACCTCATACCTTAATGGTGGAGGAAACCGGGGTACCTCGAGGAAACCGGGGGTACCTCGTATCTTAATGGTGGAGGAAACCGGGGTACCTCGAGGAAACCGGTGTACCTCGTATCTTAATGGTGGAGGAAACCGGGGTACCTCATATCTTAATGGTGGAGGAAACCGGTGTACCTCATATCTTACTGGTGGAGGAAACCGGGGTACCTCGAGGAAACCGGGGGTACCTCGTATCTTAATGGTGGAGGAAACCGGTGTACCTCGTATCTTAATGGTGGAGGAAACCGGGGTACCTCATATATTAATGGTGGAGGAAACCGGGGTACCTCGTATCTTAATGGTGGAGGAAACCGGGGTACCTCGAGGAAACCGGTGTACCTCATATCTTAATGGTGGAGGAAACCGGGGTACCTCGTATCTTAATGGTGGAGGAAACCGGGGTACCTCATATCTTAATGGTGGAGGAAACCGGGGTACCTCGAGGAAACCGGTGTACCTCATATCTTAATGGTGGAGGAAACCGGGGTACCTCGTATCTTAATGGTGGAGGAAGCCGGGGTACCTCGAGGAAACCGGTGTACCTCGTATCTTAATGGTGGAGGAAACCGGGGTACCTCGTATCTTAATGGTGGAGGAAACCTGGGTACCTCGAGGAAACCGGTGTACCTCGTATCTTAATAGTGGAGGAAACCGGGGTACCTCGTATGTTAATGGTGGAGGAAACCGGGGTACCTCATATCTTAATGGTGGAGGAAACCGGGGTACCTCATATCTTAATGGTGGAGGAAACCGGGGTACCTCGAGGAAACCGGTGTACCTCGTATCTTAATGGTGGAGGAAACCGGGGTACCTCGTATCTTAATGGTGGAGGAAACCGGGGTACCTCATATCTTAATGGTGGAGGAAACCGGTGTACCTCATATCTTAATGGTGGAGGAAACCGGTGTACATCATATCTTAATGGTGGAGGAAACCGGAGTACCTCATATCTTAATGGTGGAGGAAACCGGTGTACCTCGAGGAAACCGGGGGTACCTCATATATTAATGGTTGAGGATACCGGGGTACCTCATATCGTAATGGTGGAGGAAACCGGGGTACCTCATATCTTAATGGTGGAGGAAACCGGGGTACCTCATATCTTAATGGTTGAGGATACCGGGGTACCTCATATCGTAATGGTGGAGGAAACCGGGGTACCTCATATCGTAATGATGGAGGAAACCGGGGTACCTCATATATTAATGGTTGAGGATACCGGGGTACCTCATATCGTAATGGTGGAGGAAACCGGGGTACCTCATATCGTAATGGTGGAGGAAACCGGGGTACCTCATATCTTAATGGTGGAGGAAACCGGTGTACCTCATATCTTAATGGTGGAGGAAACCGGGGTACCTCATATCGTCTTAATGGTGGAGGAAACCGGGGTACCTCTATTATGGTGGAGGAAACCGGGTACCTCATATCTTAATGGTGGAGGAAACCGGGGTACCTCTTCTAATGGTGGAGGAAACCGGGGTACTCTATCTTAATGGTGGAGGAAACCGGGGTACCTCATATCTTAATGGTGGAGGAAACCGGGTACCTCATCTAATGGTGGAGGAAACCGGGGTACCTCATATCTTAATGGTGGAGGAAACCGGAGTACCTCATATCTTAATGTGGAGAACGGGACCTCAATCTTAATGGTGGAGGAACCGGGGTACCTCGAGGAAACCGGGGTACCTCATATCTTAATGGTGGAGGAAACCGGGGTACCTCATATCTTAATGGTGGAGGAAACCGGGGTACCTCATATCTTAATGGTGGAGGAAACCGGGGTACCTCGAGGAAACCGGGGTACCTCGAGGAAACCGGGGTACCTCATATCTTAATGGTGGAGGAAACCGGTGTACCTCATATCTTAATGGTGGAGGAAACCGGGGTACCTCATATCTTAATGGTGGAGGAAACCGGTGTACCTCATATCTTAATGGTGGAGGAAACCGGTGTACCTCATATCTTAATGGTGGAGGAAACCGGGGTACCTCATATCTTAATGGTGGAGGAAACCGGGGTACCTCATATCTTAATGGTGAAGGAAACCGGTGTACCTCATATCTTAATGGTGGAGGAAACCGGGGTACCTCGAGGAAACCGGGGGTACCTCGTATCTTAATGGTGGAGGAAACCGGACTCGAGGAAACCGGTGTACCTCGTATCTTAATGGTGGAGGAAACCGGGGTACCTCATATCTTAATGGTGGAGGAAACCGGTGTACCTCATATCTTACTGGTGGAGGAAACCGGGGTACCTCGAGGAAACCGGGGGTACCTGTATCTTAATGGTGGAGAAACGGTGTACCTCGTATCTTAATGGTGGAGGAAACCGGGTACCTCATATATTAATGGTGGAGGAAACCGGGGTACCTCGTATCTTAATGGTGGAGGAAACCGGGGTACCTCGAGGAAACCGGTGTACCTCATATCTTAATGGTGGAGGAAACCGGGGTACCTCGTATCTTAATGGTGGAGGAAACCGGGGTACCTCATATCTTAATGGTGGAGGAAACCGGGGTACCTCGAGGAAACCGGTGTACTCATATCTTAATGGTGGAGGAAACCGGGGTACCTCGTATCTTAATGGTGGAGGAAACCGGGACCTCGAGGACCGGTGTACCTCGTATCTTAATGGTGGAGGAAACCGGGGTACCTCGTATCTTAATGGTGGAGGAAACCGGGGTACCTCATATCTTAATGGTGAGGCTCGAGGAAACGGGTACCTCTATTTAATGGTGGAGGAAACCGGGGTACCTCGTATCTTAATGGTGGAGGAAACCGGGGTACCTCATATCTTAATGGTGGAGGAAACCGGGGTACCTCATATCTTAATGGTGGAGGAAACCGGGGTACCTCATATCTTAATGGTGGAGGAAACCGGTGTACCTCATATCTTAATGGTGGAGGAAACCGGGGTACCTCATATCTTAATGGTGGAGGAAACCGGAGTACCTCATATCTTAATGGTGGAGGAAACCGGGGTACCTCATATCTTAATGGTGGAGGAAACCGGGGTACCTCATATCTTAATGGTGGAGGAAACCGGGGTACCTCATATCTTAATGGTGGAGGAAACCGGGGTACCTCATATCTTAATGGTGGAGGAAACCGGGGTACCTCATATCTTAATGGTGGAGGAAACCGGGGTACCTCATATCTTAATGGTGGAGGAAACCGGGGTACCTTATCTATGGTGGAGGAAACCGGGGTACCTCAAACCTACCTCGAGGAAACCGGAACCTCATATCTTAATGGTGGAGGAAACCGGGGTACCTCATATCTTAATGGTGGAGGAAACCGGGGTACCTCATATCTTAATGGTGGAGGAAACCGGGGTACCTCATATCTTAATGGTGGAGGAAACCGGGGTACCTCATATCTTAATGGTGGAGGAAACCGGGGTACCTCATATCTTAATGGTGGAGGAAACCGGGGTACCTCGAGGAAACCGGGGGTACCTCATATCTTAATGGTGGAGGAAACCGGTGTACCTCATATCTTAATGGTGGAGGAAACCGGGGTACCTCATATCTTAATGGTGGAGGAAACCGGGGTACCTCATATCTTAATGGTGGAGGAAACCGGGGTACCT
>CM026402.1:32364440-32390372 GCA_014843695.1 Archivesica marissinica | reverse complement strand
GAGTTTCCCCATCATGGATGGCACTGAATGGAGTTTCCCCATCATGGACGGCACTGAATGGAGTTTCCCATCATGGACGGCACTGAATGGAGTTTCCCATCATGGACGGCACTGAATGGAGTTTCCCATCATGGACGGCACTGAATGGAGTTTCCCATCATGGACGGCACTGAATGTAGTTTCCCATCATGGACGGCACTGAATGGAGTTTCCCATCATGGACAGCCTGAATGGAATTCCCCATCATGGATGGCACTGCATGGAGTTTCCCCATCATGGACACTGAATGGAGTTTCCCCATCATAGACGGCACTGAATGGAGTTTCCCATCATGGACGGCACTGAATGGAGTTTCCCCATCATGGAAGGCACTGAATGGAGTTTCCCCATCATGGACGGCACTGAATGGAGTTCCCCATCATGGACGGCACTGAATGGAGTTTCCCATCATGGACGGCACTGAATGGAGTTTCCCATCATGGACGGCACTGAATGGAGTTCCCATCATGGACACTGAATGGAGTTTCCCATCATGGACGGCACTGAATGGAGTTCCCCATCATGGATGGCACTGCATGGAGTTTCCCCATCATGGACACTGAATGGAGTTTCCCCATCATAGACGGCACTGAATGGAGTTTCCCATCATGGACGGCACTGAATGGAGTTTCCCATCATGGACGGCACTGAATGGAGTTTCCCATCATGGACGGCACTGAATGGAGTTTCCCATCATGGACGGCACTGAATGGAGTTTCCCATCATGGACGGCACTGAATGGAGTTTCCCATCATGGACGGACTGAATGGAGTTTCCCATCATGGACGGCACTGAATGGAGTTTCCATCATGGACGGCACTGAATGGAGTTTCCCATCATGGACGGCACTGAATGGAGTTTCCCATCATGGACGGCACTGAATGGAGTTTCCCATCATGGAAGGCACTGAATGGAGTTTCCCATCATGGACGGCACTGAATGGAGTTTCCCATCATGGACGGCACTGAATGGAGTTCCCATCATGGACGGCACTGAATGGAGTTTCCCATCATGGACACTGAATGGAGTTTCCCATCATGGACGGCACTGAATGGAGTTTCCCATCATGGAGGCACTGAATGGAGTTTCCCATATGGACGGATTGAATGGAGTTTCCCTCATGGTGTGTTTTATGGACGGCACTGATGTAGTTTCCCATCATGGAAGGCACTGAATGGAGTTTCCATCATGGCACTGATGAGTTTCCCATCATGGGACACTGAATGGAGTTCCCCATCATGGACGGCACTGAATGGAGTTTCCCATCATGGAGGCACTGAATGGAGTTTCCCCATCATGGACGGCACTGAATGGAGTTTCCCATCATGGACGGCACTGAATGGAGTTTCCCATCATGGACGGCACTGAATGGAGTTTCCCATCATGGACGGCACTGAATGGAGTTTCCCATCATGGACGGCACTGAATGGAGTTTCCCATCATGGACGGCACTGAATGGAGTTTCCCATCATGGACGGCACTGAATGGAGTTCCCCATCATGGACACTGAATGGAGTTTCCCATCATGGACGGCACTGAATGGAGTTTCCCATCATGGACGGCACTGAATGGAGTTTCCCATCATGGACGGCACTGAATGGAGTTTCCCCATCATGGAAGGCACTGAATGGAGTTTCCCATCATGGACACTGAATGGAGTTTCCCCATCATGGAGGCACTGAATGGAGTTTTCCCATCATGGACGGCACTGAAGGAGTTCCCATCATGGAGGCACTGATGGGTTTCCATCATGGACGGCACTGAATGGAGTTTCCCATCATGGACGGCACTGAATGGAGGTTTCCCCATCATGGACACTGAATGGAGTTTCCCCGACGGCACTGGAGTTTCCCATCATGGACGGCACTGAATGGAGTTTCCCCATCATGGACACTGAATGGAGTTTCCCATCATGGACACTGAATGGAGTTTCCCATCATGGACGGCACTGAATGGAGTTTCCCATCATGGAGGCACTGAATGGAGTTTCCCATCATGGACCATCATGGAAGGCACTGAATGGAGTTTCCCATCATGGACGGCACTGAATGGAGTTTCCCCATCATGGAAGGCACTGAATGGAGTTTCCCATCATGGACGGCACTGAATGGAGTTTCCCATCATGGACGGCACTGAATGGAGTTTCCCATCATGGACGGCACTGAATGGAGTTTCCCATCATGGAAGGCACTGAATGGAGTTCCCCATCATGGACGGCACTGAATGGAGTTTCCCATCATGGACGGCACTGAATGGAGTTTCCCATCATGGAGCACTGAATGGAGTTTCCCATCATGGACGGCACTGAATGGAGTTTCCCCATCATGGACGGCACTGAATGGAGTTTCCCATCATGGACGGCATGAATGGAGTTTCCCATCATGGACACTGAATGGAGTTTCCCCATCATGGACGGCACTGAATGGAGTTTCCCATCATGGACGGCACTGAATGGAGTTTCCCATCATGGACACTGAATGGAGTTTCCCCATCATGGACACTGAATGAGTTTCCCATCATGGACGGCACTGAATGGAGTTTCCTTGTGTGGTTTCCATCATGGACGGCACTGAATGGAGTTTCCCCATCATGGAAGGCACTGAATGGAGTTTCCCATCATGGACGGCACTGAATGTAGTTTCCCATCATGGACGGCACTGAATGGAGTTTCCCATCATGGACGGCACTGAATGGAGTTTCCCATCACTGAAGGCAATGACTGGAGTTTCCCATCATGGACGGCACTGAATGGAGTTTCCCATCATGGACGGCACTGAATGGAGTTTCCCATCATTGACGGCACTGAATGGAGTTTCCCATCATGTACAGCGCTGAATGGAATTCCCCATCATGGATGGCACTGCATGGAGTTTCCCCATCATGGACACTGAATGGAGTTTCCCCATCATAGACGGCACTGAATGGAGTTTTCCATCATGGACGGCACTGAATGGTGTTTCCCCATCATGGAAGGCACTGAATGGAGTTTCCCCATCATGGAAAGCACTGAATGGAGTTCGCCATCATGCACGGCACTGAATGGAATTCCCCATCATGGACGGCACTGAATGGAGTTTCCCATCATGGACGGCATTGAATGGAGTTCCCCATCATGGACACTGAATGGAGTTTCCCCATCATGGACGGCACTGAATGGAATTCCCCATCATGGATGGCACTGCATGGAGTTTCCCCATCATGGACACTGAATGGAGTTTCCCCATCATAGACGGCACTGAATGGAGTTTCCCATCATGGACGGCACTGAATGGAGTTTCCCCATCATGGACACTGAATGGATTTCCCCATCATAGACGGCACTGAATGGAGTTTCCCATCATGGACGGCACTGAATGGAGTTTCCCCATCATGGAAGGCACTGAATGGAGTTTCCCATCATGGACGGCACTGAATGTAGTTTCCCATCATGGACGGCACTGAATGGAGTTTCCCATCATGGACGGCACTGAATGGAGTTTCCCATCATGAAGGCACTGAATGGAGTTTCCCATCATGGACGGCACTGAATGGAGTTTCCCATCATGGACGGCACTGAATGGAGTTTCCCATCATGGACGGCACTGAATGGAGTTTCCCCATCATGGAAGGCACTGAATGGAGTTTCCCATCATGGACGGCACTGAATGGAGTTTCCCATCATGGACGGCACTGAATGGAGTTTCCCATCATGGACGGCACTGAATGGAGTTCCCCATCATGGACACTGAATGGAGTTTCCCATCATGGACGGCACTGAATGGAGTTTCCCCATCATGGAAGGCACTGAATGGAGTTTCCCATCATGGACACTGAATGTAGTTTCCCCATCATGGGCGGCACTGAATGGAGTTTCCCATCATGGACGGCACTGAATGGAGTTCCCCATCATGGACGGCACTGAATGGAGTTTCCCCATCATGGACACTGAATGGAGTTTCCCCATCATGGACGGCACTGAATGGAGTTTCCCATCATGGACGGCACTGAATGGAGTTTCCCCATCATGGACACTGAATGGAGTTTCCCCATCATGGACGGCACTGCATGGAGTTTCCCCATCATGGACACTGAATGGAGTTTCCCCATCATAGACGGCACTGAATGGAGTTTCCCATCATGGACGGCACTGAATGGAGTTTCCCCATCATGGAAGGCACTGAATGGAGTTTCCCATCATGGACGGCACTGAATGGAGTTTCCCATCATGGACGGCACTGAATGGAGTTTCCCATCATGGACGGCACTGAATGGAGTTTCCCATCATGGACGGCACTGAATGGAGTTTCCCATCATGGACGGCACTGAATGGAGTTTCCCATCATGGACGGCACTGAATGGAGTTTCCCATCATGGACGGCACTGAATGGAGTTTCCCATCATGGACGGCACTGAATGGAGTTTCCCCATCATGGACACTGAATGGAGTTTCCCCATCATGACGGCACTGAATGGAGTTTCCCATCATGGACGGCACTGAATGGAGTTTCCCCATCATGGACGGCACTGAATGGAGTTTCCCATCATGGACGGCACTGAATGGAGTTTCCCATCATGGACGGCACTGAATGGAGTTTCCCATCATGGACGGCACTGAATGGAGTTTCCCATCATGGACGGCACTGAATGGAGTTTCCCATCATGGACGGCACTGAATGGAGTTTCCCATCATGGACGGCACTGAATGGAGTTTCCCCATCATGGAAGGCACTGAATGGAGTTTCCCATCATGGACGGCACTGAATGGAGTTTCCCATCATGGACACTGAATGGAGTTTCCCCATCATGGACACT
This sequence comes from Archivesica marissinica, assembly GCA_014843695.1. NCBI lineage: Eukaryota > Metazoa > Mollusca > Bivalvia > Venerida > Vesicomyidae > Archivesica > Archivesica marissinica. Next base: position 32,385,542 of record CM026402.1, on the reverse strand, counting down.
GAATGAGTTTCCATCATGGACGGCACTGCATGTAGTTTCCCCATCATGGAAGGCACTGAATGGAGTTTCCCATCATGGACACTGAATGTAGTTTCCCCATCATGGACAGCACTGAATGGAGTTTCCCCATCATGGACGGCACTGAATGGAGTTTCCCCATCATTGAAGGCACTGAATGGAGTTTCCCATCATGGACGGCACTGAATGTAGTTTCCCATCATGGAAGGCACTGAATGGAGTTTCCCATCATGGACGGCACTGAATGGAGTTTCCCATCATGGACGGCACTGAATGGAGTTTCCCCATCATGGACACTGAATGGAGTTCCCCATCATGGACGGCACTGAATGGAGTTTCCCCATCATGGAAGGCACTGAATGGAGTTTCCCATCATGGACACTGAATGTAGTTTCCCCATCATGGGCGGCACTGAATGGAGTTTCCCATCATGGACGGCACTGAATGGAGTTTCCCATCATGGACGGCACTGAATGGAGTTTCCCCATCATGGACGGCACTGAATGGAGTTTCCCATCATGGACGGCACTGAATGGAGTTTCCCCATCATGGACGGCACTGAATGGAGTTCCCCATCATGGACACTGAATGGAGTTTCCCATCATGGACACTGAATGGAGTTTTCATGGAGGCACTGAATGGAGTTTCCCCATCATGGACACTGAATGTGGCACTGAATGAGTTTCCCATCATGGACGGCACTGAATGGATTCCCATCATGGACGGCACTGAATGGAGTTTCCCCATCATGGACACTGAATGGAGTTTCCCCATCATGGACACTGAATGGAGTTTCCCATCATGGACGGCACTGAATGGAGTTTCCCTGCACTGAATGGAGTTTCCCTTGGCATCATGGACGGCACTGAATGGAGTTTCCCATCATGGACGGCACTGAATGGAGTTTCCCATCATGGAAGGCACTGAATGGAGTTTCCCATCATGGACGGCACTGAATGGAGTTTCCCATCATGGACGGCACTGAATGGAGTTTCCCATCATGGACGGCACTGAATGGAGTTTCCCATCATGGACGGCACTGAATGGAGTTTCCCATCATGGACGGCACTGAATGGAGTTTCCCATCATGGACGGCACTGAATGGAGTTTCCCATCATGGACACTGAATGGAGTTTCCCATCATGGACGGCACTGAATGGAGTTTCCCATCATGGACGGCACTGAATGGAGTTTCCCATCATGGACGCTGAATGGAGTTTCCCATCATGGACACTGAATGGAGTTTCCCATCATGGACGGCACTGAATGGAGTTTCCCATCATGGACGGCACTGAATGAGTTTCCCATCATGGAGGCACTGAATGGAGTTTCCCATCATGGAGGCACTGAATGGAGTTTCCCCATCATGGACGGCACTGAATGGAGTTTCCCATCATGGAGGCACTGAATGGAGTTTCCCCATCATGTACGGCACTGAATGGAATTCCCCATCATGGACGGCATTGAATGGAGTTTCCGCATCATGGAACGCACTGAATGGAGTTCCCCATCATGGACGGCACTGAATGGAATTCCCCATCATGGATGGCACTGCATGGAGTTTCCCCATCATGGACACTGAATGGAGTTTCCCTATCATGGACGGCACTGAATGGAGTTTCCCATCATGGACGGCACTGAATGGAGTTTCCCATCATGGACGGCACTGAATGGAGTTTCCCATCATGGACGGCACTGAATGGAGTATCCCCATCATGGACACTGAATGGAGTTCCCCATCATGGACAGCCCTGAATGGAGTTTCCCCATCATGGAAGGCACTGAATGGAGTTTCCCATTATGGACGGCATTGAATGGAGTTTCCCCATCATGGAAGGCACTGAATGGAGTTTCCCATCATGGAAGGCACTGAATGGAGTTTCCCATCATGGACACTGAATGGAGTTTCCCCATCATGGACACTGAATGTAGTTTCCCCATCATGGGCAGCACTGAATGGAGTTTCCAATCATGGAAGGCACTGAATGGAGTTCCCCATCATGGACGGCATTGAATGGTGTTCCCCATCATGGACGGCACTGAATGGAGTTTCCCCATCATGGACACTGAATGGAGTTTCCGCATCATAGACGGCACTGAATGGAGTTTCCCATCATGGTCGGCACTGAATGGAGTTTCCCCATCATGGAAGACACTGAATGGAGTTTCCCATCATGGACGGCACTGAATGTAGTTGCCCATCCTGGACGGCACTGAATGGAGTTTCCCATCATGGACGGCACCGAATGGAGTTTCCCATCACGGAAGGCACTGAATGGAGTTTACCATCATGGACGGCACTGAATGGAGTTTCCCATCATAGACGGCACTGAATGGAGTTTCCCATCATGGACGGCACTGAATGGAGTTTCCCCATCATGGAAGGCACTGAATGGAGTTTCCCATCATGGACACTGAATGTAGTTTCCCCATCATGGGCGGCACTGAATGGAGTTTCCCCATCATGGAAGGCACTGAATGGAGTTTCCCCATCATGGAAGACACTGAATGGAGTTTCCCATCATGGACGGCACTGAATGTAGTTGCCCATCCTGGACGGCACTGAATGGAGTTTCCCATCATGGACGGCACCGAATGGAGTTTCCCATCACGGAAGGCACTGAATGGAGTTTACCATCATGGACGGCACTGAATGGAGTTTCCCATCATAGACGGCACTGAATGGAGTTTCCCATCATGGACGGCACTGAATGGAGTTTCCCCATCATGGAAGGCACTGAATGGAGTTTCCCATCATGGACACTGAATGTAGTTTCCCCATCATGGACGGCACTGAATGGAGTTTCCCCATCATGGAAGGCACTGAATGGAGTTTCCCCATCATGGAAGGCACTGAATGGAGTTTCCCATCATGGACGGCACTGAATGGAGTTTCCCATCATGGACGGCACTGAATGGAGTTTCCCATCATGGACGGCACTGAATGGAGTTTCCCATCATGGAGGCACTGAATGGAGTTTCCCATCATGGACGGCACTGAATGATTCCCATCATGGATGGCACTGCATGGAGTTTCCCCATCATGGACACTGAATGGAGTTTCCCCATCATAGACGGCACTGAATGGAGTTTCCCATCATGGACGGCACTGAATGGAGTTTCCCCATCATGGAGGCACTGAATGGAGTTTCCCATCATGGACGGCACTGAATGGAGTTTCCCATCATGGACGGCACTGAATGGAGTTTCCCATCATGGACGGCACTGAATGGAGTTTCCCATCATGGACGGCACTGAATGGAGTTTCCCATCATGGACGGCACTGAATGGAGTTTCCCATCATGGACGGCACTGAATGGAGTTTCCCCATCATGGACACTGAATGGAGTTTCCCCATCATAGACGGCACTGAATGGAGTTTCCCATCATGGACGGCACTGAATGGAGTTTCCCATCATGGACGGCACTGAATGGAGTTTCCCAGCATGGACACTGAATGTAGTTTCCCCATCATGGACACTGAATGGAGTTCTCCATCATGGACGGCACTGAATGGAGTTCCCCATTATGGATGGCACTGAATGGAGTTTCCCATCATGGACGGCACTGAATGGAGTTTCCCATCATGGACGGCACTGAATGGAGTTTCACATCATGGACACTGAATGTAGTTTCCCAGCATGGACACTGAATGTAGTTTCCCAATCATGGACGGCACTGCATGTAGTTTCCCCATCATGGAAGGCACTGAATGGAGTTCCCCATCATGGACACTGAATGGAGTTTCCCATCATGGACGGCACTGAATGGAGTTTCCCCATCATGGACGGCACTGAATGGAATTCCCCATCATGGACGGCATTGAATGGAGTTTCCCATCATGGAACGCACTGAATGGAGTTCCCCATCATGGACGGCACTGAATGGAATTCCCCATCATGGATGGCACTGCATGGAGTTTCCCCATCATGGACACTGAATGGAGTTTCCCTATCATGGACGGCACTGAATGGAGTTTCCCATCATGGACGGCACTGAATGGAGTTTCCCATCATGGACGGCACTGAATGGAGTTTCCCATCATGGACGGCACTGAATGGAGTTTCCCATCATGGACGGCACTGAATGGAGTTTCCCATCATGGACGGCACTGAATGGAGTTTCCCATCATGGACGGCACTGAATGGAGTTTCCCATCATGGAAGGCACTGAATGGAGTTTCCCATCATGGACGGCACTGAATGGAGTTTCCCATCATGGACGGCACTGAATGGAGTTTCCCATCATGGACGGCACTGAATGGAGTTTCCCATCATGGACGGCACTGAATGGAGTATCCCCATCATGGACACTGAATGGAGTTCCCCATCATGGACAGCCCTGAATGGAGTTTCCCCATCATGGAAGGCACTGAATGGAGTTTCCCATTATGGACGGCATTGAATGGAGTTTCCCCATCATGGAAGGCACTGAATGGAGTTTCCCATCATGGAAGGCACTGAATTGAGTTTCCCATCATGGACACTGAATGGAGTTTCCCCATCATGGACACTGAATGTAGTTTCCCATCATGGACGGCACTGCATGTAGTTTCCCCATCATGGAAGGCACTGAATGGAGTTTCCCATCATGGACACTGAATGTAGTTTCCCCATCATGGGCAGCACTGAATGGAGTTTCCAATCATGGAAGGCACTGAATGGAGTTCCCCATCATGGACGGCATTGAATGGTGTTCCCCATCATGGACGGCACTGAATGGAGTTTCCCCATCATGGACACTGAATGGAGTTTCCCATCATAGACGGCACTGAATGGAGTTTCCCATCATGGACGGCACTGAATGGAGTTTCCCCATCATGGAAGACACTGAATGGAGTTTCCCATCATGGACGGCACTGAATGTAGTTGCCCATCATGGACGGCACTGAATGGAGTTTCCCATCATGGACGGCACTGAATGGAGTTTCCCATCACGGAAGGCACTGAATGGAGTTTCCCATCATGGACGGCACTGAATGGAGTTTCCCATCATGGACGGCACTGAATGGAGTTTCCCATCATGGACGGCACTGAATGGAGTTTCCCCATCATGGAAGGCACTGAATGTAGTTTCCCCATCATGGACACTGAATGTAGATTCCCCATCATGGGCGGCACTGAATGGAGTTTCCCAATCATGGAAGACACTGAATGGAGTTTCCCCATCATGGACGACACTGAATGGAGTTTCCCATCATGGAAGGCACTGAATGGAGTTTCCCATCATGGACGGCACTGCATGGAGTTTCCCATCATGGACGGCACTGAATGGAGTTTTCCCATCATGGAAGGCACTGAATGGAGTTCCCCATCATGGACGGCACTGAATGGAGTTCCCCATCATGGACGGCACTGAATGGAGTTTCCCATCATGGACGGCACTGAATGGAGTTTCCCCATCATGGACGGCACTGAATGGAGTTCCCCATCATGGACGGCACTGAATGGAGTTTCCCATCATGGAAGGCTCTGAATGGAGTTTCCCCATCATGGACGGCACTGAATGGAGTTTCCCATCATGGACGGCACTGAATGGAGTTTCCCATCATGGAAGGTACTGAATGGAGTTTCCCATCATGGACGGCACTGAATGGAGTTTCCTATCATGGAAGGCACTAAATGGAGTTTCCCCCATCATGGACGGCACTGAATGGAATTCCCCATCATGGATGGCACTGCATGGAGTTTCCCCATCATGGACACTGAATGGAATTCTCCATCATGGACGGCACTGAATGGAGATTCCCATCATGGACGGCACTGAATGGAGTTCCCCATCATGGACACTGAATGGAGTTTCCCCATCATAGACGGCACTGAATGGAGTTTCCCATCATGGACGGCACTGAATGGAGTTTCCCATCATGGACGACACTGAATGTAGTTTCCCATCATGGACGGCACTGAATGGAGTTTCCCATCACAGAAGGCACTGAATGGAGTTTCCCATCATCGACGGCACTGAATGGAGTTTCCCATCATAGACGGCACTGAATGAAGTTTCCCATCATTGACGGCACTGAATGGAGTTTCCCCATTATGGAAGGCACTGAATTGAGTTTCCCATCATGGACGGCACTGAATGTAGTTTCCCATCATGGACGGCACTGAATGGAGTTTCCCATCATGGACGGCACTGAATGGAGTTTCCCATCATGGACGGCACTGAATGGAGTTTCCCATCATGGACGGCACTGAATGGAGTTTCCCATCATGGACGGCACTGAATGGAGTTTCCCATCATGGACGGCACTGAATGTAGTTTCCCATCATGGACGGCACTGAATGGAGTTTCCCATCATGGACGGCATTGAATGTAGTTTCCCATCATGGACGGCACTGAATGGAGTTTCCCATCATGGAAGGCACTGAATGGAGTTTCCCATCATGGACGGCACTAAATGGAGTTTCCCATCATGGACGACACTGAATGGAGTTTCCCATCATGGACGGAACTGAATGGAGTATCCCCATCATGGACACTGAATGGAGTTCCCCATCATGGACGGCACTGAATGGAGTTTCCCCATCATGGAAGGCACTGAATGGAGTTTCCCATTATGGACGGCATTGAATGGAGTTTCCCATCATGGACACTGAATGTAGTTTCCCATCATGGACGGCACTGCATGTAGTTTCCCCATCATGGAAGGCACTGAATTGAGTTTCCCATCATGGACACTGAATGTAGTTTTCCCATCATGGGCAGCACTGAATGGAGTTTCTCCATCATTGACGGCACTGAATGGAGTTTCCCCATCATGGAATACACTGAATGGAGTTTCCCCATCATGGATGGCACTGAATGGAGTTTCCCCATCATGGAAGGCACTGAATGGAGTTTACCATCATGGACGGCACTGCATGGAGTTTCCCATCATGGACGGCACTGAATGGAGTTTTCCATCATGAACGGCACTGAATGGAGTTTCCCATCATGGAAGGCACTGAATGGAGTTCCCCATCATGGACGGCACTGAATGGTGTTCCCCATCATGGACGGCACTGAATGGAGTTTCCTCATCATAGACGGCACTGAATGGAGTTTCCCATCATGGACAGCTCTGAATGGAGTTTCCCATCATGGACGGCACTGAATGGAGTTTCCCATTATGGATGGCACTGAATGGAGTTTCCCATCATGGACGGCACTGAATGGAGTTTCCCATCATGGACGGCACTGAATGGAGTTTCCCATCATGAACACTGAATGTAGTTTCCCCATCATGGACACTGAATGGAGTTTCCCATCATGGACGGCACTGAATGGAGTTCCCCATCATGGACACTGAATGTGGTTTCCCAATCATGGACGGCACTGCATGTAGTTTCCCCATCATGGAAGGCACTGAATGGAGTTCCCCATCATGGACACTGAATGGAGTTTCCCCACCATGGAAGGCACTGAATGGAGTTCCCCATCATGGACACTGAATGGAGTTTCCCATCATGGACGGCACTGAATGGAGTTTCCCCATCATGGACGGCACTGAATGGAATTCCCCATCATGGATGGCACTGCATGGAGTTTCCCCATCATGGACACTGAATGGAATTCTCCATCATGGACGGCACTGAATGGAGTTTCCCATCATGGACGGCACTGAATGGAGTTCCCCATCATGGACACTGAATGCAGTTTCCCCATCATGGACGGCACTGAATGGAATTCCCCATCATGGATAGCACTGCATGGAGTTTCCCCATCATGGACACTGAATGGAGTTTCCCCATCATAGACGGCACTGAATGGAGTTTCCCATCATGGACGGCACTGAATGGAGTTTCCCCATCATGGACACTGAATGGAGTTTCCCCATCATAGACGACACTGAATGGAGTTTCACATCATGGACGGCACTGAATGGAGTTTCCCCGTCATGGAAGGCACTGAATGGAGTTTCCCATCATGGACGGCACTGAATGGAGTTTCCCATCATAGACGGCACTGAATGGAGTTTCCCATCATTGACGGCACTGAATGGAGTTTCCCATCATGGAAGGCACTGAATGGAGTTTCCAATCATGGACGGCACTGAATGGAGTTTCCCATCATGGACGGCACTGAATGGAGTTTCCCATCATGGACGGCACTGAATGGAGTTTCCCATCATGGACGGCACTGAATGGAGTTTCCCATCATGGACGGCACTGAATGGAGTTTCCCATCATGGACGGCACTGAATGGAGTTTCCCATCATGGACGGCACTGAATGGAGTTTCCCATCATGGACGGCACTGAATGGAGTTTCCCATCATGGACGGCACTGAATGGAGTTTCCCATCATGGACGGCACTGAATGGAGTTTCCCATCATGGACGGCACTGAATGGAGTATCCCCATCATGGACACTGAATGGAGTTCCCCATCATGGACGGCACTGAATGGAGTTTCCCCATCATGGAAGGCACTGAATGGAGTTTCCCATCATGGACGGCATTGAATGGAGTTTCCCCATCATGGAAGGCACTGAATGGAGTTTCCCATCATGGAAGGCACTGAATGGAGTTTCCCATCATGGAAGGCACTGAATGGAGTTTCCCATCATGGACACTGAATGGAGTTTCCCCATCATGGACACTGAATGTAGTTTCCCATCATGGACGGCACTGCATGTAGTTTCCCCATCATGGAAGGCACTGAATGGAGTTTCCCATCATGGACACTGAATGTAGTTCCCCATCATGGGCGGCACTGAATGGAGTTTCCCCATCATGGACGGCACTGAATGGAGTTTCCCAATCATGGAAGACACTGAATGGAGTTTCCCCATCATGGACGGCACTGAATGGAGTTTCCCCATCATGGAAGGCACTGAATGGAGTTTCCCATCATGGACGGCACTGAATGGAGTTTCCCATCATGGACGGCACTGAATGGAGTTTTCCATCATGGACGGCACTGAATGGAGTTTCCCATCATGGAAGGCACTGAATGGAGTTCCCCATCATGGACGGCACTGAATGGAGTTCCCCATCATGGACGGCACTGAATGGAGTTTCCCATCATGGAAGGCACTGAATGGAGTTTCCCATCATGGACGGCACTGAATGGAGTTTCCCATCATGGACGGCACTGAATGGAGTTTCCCATCATGGACGGCACTGAATGGAGTTTCCCATCATGGACGGCACTGAATGGAGTTTCCCATCATGGACGGCACTGAATGGAGTTTCCCATCATGGACGGCACTGAATGGAGTTTCCCCATCATGGACGGCACTGAATGGAGTTTCCCATCATGGACGGCACTGAATGGAGTTTCCCATCATGGACGGCACTGAATGGAGTTTCCCATCATGGACGGCACTGAATGGAGTTTCCCATCATGGACGGCACTGAATGGAGTTTCCCATCATGGACACTGAATGGAGTTTCCCATCATGGACGGCACTGAATGGAGTTTCCCATCATGGACACTGAATGGAGTTTCCCATCATGGACACTGAATGGAGTTTCCCATCATGGACGGCACTGAATGGAGTTTCCCATCATGGAAGGCACTGAATGGAGTTTCCCCATCATGGACGGCACTGAATGGAGTTTCCCCATCATGGACGGCACTGAATGGAGTTTCCCCATCATGGAAGGCACTGAATGGAGTTTCCCCATCATGGACGGCACTGAATGGAGTTTCCCATCATGGACGGCACTGAATGGAGTTTCCCCATCATGGATGGCACTGAATGGAGTTTCCCCATCATGGAAGGCACTGAATGGAGTTTCCCCCTCATGGACGGCACTGAATGGAGTTTCCCCATCATGGACGGCACTGAATGGAGTTTCCCCATCATGGACGGCACTGAATGGAGTTTCCCCATCATGGACGGCACTGAATGGAGTTTCCCATCACTGAAGACACTGAATGGAGTTTCCCATCACGGAAGGCACTGAATGGAGTTTCCCCATAATGGACACTGAATGGAGTTTCCCCATCATGGACCGCACTGAATGGAGTTTCCCATATTGGAAGGCACTGAATGGAGTTTCCCATCACGGAAGGCACTGAATGGAGTTTCCCCATCATGGACGGCACTGAATGGAGTTTCCCATCACGGAAGGCACTGAATGGAGTTTCCCCATAATGGACACTGAATGGAGTTTCCCCATCATGGACCGCACTGAATGGAGTTTCCCCATTATAGACACTGCATGGAGTATCCCCATCATGGACACTGAATGGAGTTTCCCCATCATGGACCGCACTGAATGGAGTTTCCCCATCACGGAAGGCACTGAATGGAGTTTTCCATCATGGAAGGCAGTGAATGGAGTTTCCCATCATGGACGGCACTGAATGGAGTTCCCCATCATGGACGGCACTGAATGGAGTTCCCCATCATGGACGGCACTGAATGGAGTTCCCCATAGTAGTAAAGTCGTCTCTTTGCTTTTTTAGTAAACCCGTCTCTTTGATTGTAAACAAACGGGCGCCATTTTGAATTCTATTTATAGTAACTCATTTGCATATAAGGTAATATAAAGTAGGTCACGCGCGTGCGCGTTTATTTTTAGTATAGAGCCACCTGATGACGTATCGCGCAACTACCGAGCTCGGTGTACGAAGGCGTAACGTTCGGTGTCCATATCGGACGATCTAGTAACAGCGTATAAGTCTCTACGCGGCGTCCATTTTGGATGACCTCATGATTAAGTTATGTATGCACTCTGGGCTTATCAGATAATGTACATCTTATAATTCTGTTTCACACATAATGTGACATATGTACGCTAAATGACCATTACATATCCAGAGCGTTAACATTGCTATTGTCACATAAAAATGTTCTTCGAAGACACTAGAGTACGTCTTCAGTAAGAATAATCAGTACCTGGTGGCCCCGCCACGTACCTGGATGACACTCTCCACCCTACGTCTCATGCTTCCAGTCAAACGTCGGATCTGTTCTCGGGTCAATAACATCCATTCACCATGCAGAGCTGCTTCCAACTGGTCTAAAGTCTGTACTGGGGGGTTCCGTACCTACATTCTCCGCCCACACATGCTCCAGTGGATTCAGATCTGGGCTTACCGCTGGCCAGGGTAGAGTTGTCACTGCATTGGCCCTCATGAAATCCACTACGGCACGTGCTATGTGAGGCCTGGCGCTGTCGTCCATGTACTGAGGTCGTGTAGCAAGTGGGTGGTTGTCGAAATGTGGGACAACGACTGGCTGTAGGACGTCACGGATGTACTGAGCTCCGGTTACGTTCCCCCTGATGGTGACCAAATCCAGCTTGCAATCATGGGACAGGCATCGCCACACCATAACAGAGCCACCTCCATACGACAGGAAGTCGTGATAGCGCAGTGGATGCGCGTTCGCTTCAGGCGCGAAAGGTCCGGAGTTCGAGCCCCGCTGGAGCCGTTACGATTGTGCCCTTAGGCAAGGCATTTAAATTTCACGTTGCCTCTTCTCTCTCCCTCGTGGCCATGGATTCCATCAGGAATGAGGTCTCGAGAACGATTTATATAAGTTGGAATAACTTGTTTCGCAATCGAGCTAAAATAAATTTGTATAAAAAAACCCGGATGAAGTTAAGCAAAGCGGGAAACGAACTGAACTGACAAAAACGTTCTTTTACGACATCGGTATACTGGGATATACTGATCGGTACAGTAACAGAGTGAAAGTGGTGTATAAGAAAACGAAGCGACTACACTACGTTATTACTACATACCCGATTGCACCGACCAATGAGAGCTATAAATAGACACCAATGGGAACGAACCGCTCTATAAATAGCGAGCGCGTACGTTTCTATAAATAACGACTACGAACCGATCCATAAATAACGATTACGAACGCTTCTATAAATATCGACCGATTAGAACAGACTTAGGCCTCAAACTTCAACCATGCTGTCAACGGGTAAGTTCATTATATTATTCAAACTCGGCGTACGTTTTTATCGCGTAAGAAATCCTAATTATACGCTATATACAAACTTAACCTATGTACTTTAGCGAAAATGAATAATATATATCTTACCTCGTTACGTATAATTCCATAAAAACGCGATAAATTATTAATAATCCGTAATGTACGTTTTAGAGGGCGATGGATTCCATCAGGAATGAGATATCCAGAGCGATTAATATAAGTTGTAAGAACTTGTTTCGCGATCGAGCAAATATAAATTTGTAATAAAATAATATTATCCATCCAACATATTCGCATATCAAGGAATATGAGACGCGGGATGGAACGATTAATATAAATGTCTAATACTCGGTGTTCAAATTATAAAGCCCGTCTGGTGGCAATCCAGGTTTGTCATATAAATACCGCATATATCTCCGAATAAATCCTATCGTTTCGTATGACGCATCCTAGTTGTCTGGTCAACGGCTCAATACATTGGAATGACTTGATAGTACATGCGCGGTGCTACATATTTCGAAAACCCAGTGTGTCATATCTAAATATCTTTGAATACTTGGAAGATTATTCACTATACAGAGGAACTTCTCACTAACGGTAGAACATCATTAACATGTCTCAAATAATCTTAACAATTTATCTAGGAATGCGAGAGAAATTTCTAACCAAAACTGACGCAGGTAATTATAAATATCGCATGTCGAATTGTTTCATGATTCTAAACAAATTGAAGTAATTAATACTTTTACATACCACGGTTGCCAATGTCAGCCGTTAAAATCTAAAGGTAAGACGGGTAATTAACAAGCAACATTTCTCTGAGCTACAACATAGCGGATTATCTGATAAGCCCAGAGTGCGTACATAACTTAATCAAGAGGTCATCCGCAGCTAATTGGTCCTAATTGACTGCGCGTTCTAAAAATAGATTAATCATAGCGATCAGCTGTTTGGGGAGATGTAGCACACTTGTATAGCCGCAAAAATGCAGTAGCTTAGATAAACAGACTCTTGACGTATTTTGTATACGTTAGAAATCAAAATCCAGGTAACTGTCTATTTAATGAATGGAAATGCTCTCTCCGGGGGAAGCAGATCCGCACGAATCACAATTTTAATTATAATCTTAATAAATGAGTCACAAAGTGATTATTTATCACAGGGTCAAACAACATGTTCTTGCGCAGTGGTTAGCGCTCTCGATAATAACAATTATAGTAACAATTAGTGAACGAATAATTCGCAGCAGCGGGAAAAGGGTTACTACGTCTATGTACGTGCGCACGTGCGTATGTGTGCGCGTGCGTGGTTGTAATGTTGCCGCTGTTTGCAGAATGCCCCGTGTGTCACCTCAAACATCCTCAATCTGAATACAATCGCCAGTACATCTAAGTTATCAACATCGCCATCATATTAAGCAGGCATATCTGTATTTAATCTTCATTATAATCTCTGACCCCAGGGGGTTAGAGCCAGTCATGAGACAATCCTAGCGTAATTTACATACATACTTGTAAAACATACTTTTTGATAATGCGCCATTGGGACTATTTCTGGGTGAATTGGCAACCATCGAAAACCTCACATCATTTACACGTTATGTAGTACAGTGGTCAACACACAGGATTCGTAATCCATGGATCGCAGGTTCCATTCCCCCGTCTGACCCTAATAAAATTAACAGTTTTTCAGATGGGACGTTAAACCGAGGTCTCGTGTCGGTGTGTTACACAATGCACGTAAAAGAACCATATCAAACTCTGGATTGGGTCTCTGTCTGTATCATTGCACTATCCTCCAAATATCTAAAATGACTAATCTCTTCAGGAGGCGTCGCTCATATGGGCAACCGCTGGCGACGATAAATAAACGTAAAGAACACAACATTAGATATTGTATTCCCACATACGATGTATGCATATCCTCATCCACAGTACTATATTATAATATTGCACTGCTTTTAATAGTCTGCTTTCTAAATCCTATATATAAATTTACGAAGGTCTCAAATGTATGTATGTTCACCATATCTACATACATTACTACAAGATACACTCACACTATCTTACAATATCTACATATATTGCTACAAGATATACACACTGTCTCACCATAAATACATACATTACTACAATATATACACACTATCTCACCATATCTACATATATTACAACAATATAAATCCACTATCTCACCATATCTACATATATTACAACAATATAAATCCACTATCTCACAATATCTACATACATTACTAATAGATATATACACTATCTCACTATATCTACATTCATTACTACAAGATCTACACACTATTTCATCATATATACATTCATTACTACAAGATCTACACACTATATCACCATATCTACATACATTACTACAAGATATATCCACTATCTCACCATATTTACGTACATTACTACAAGATATACACAGTATCTCACCATATCTACATACATTTGTACAAAAGGTTATTCACTATCTCACCATATCTACATTCATTACTACAAGATATACACAGTATCTCACCATATCTACATACATTACTACAAGAAATTATTCACTATCTCACCATATCTACATTCATTACTACAAGAAATTATTCACTATCTCACCATATCTACATTCATTACTACAAGAAATTATTCACTATCTCACCATATCTACATACATTACTACAAGAAATTATTCACTATCTCACCATATCTACATTCATTACTACAAGATATACACACTATCGCACCATATCTACATACATTACTACAATAACTACACACTTTCTCACCATATCTACATACATTACTACAAGATATACACACTATCTCACCATATCTACGTACATTACTACAAGATATACACACTATCGCACCATATCTACATACATTACTACAATAACTACACACTGTCTCACCATATCTACATACATTACTACACGATATACACACTATCTCACCATATCTACGTACATTACTACAAGATATACACACTATCTCACCATATCTACATATATTACACCAATATAAATCCACTATCTCACCATATCTACATACATTACTAATATATATATACACTATCTCACAATATCTACATTCATTACTACAAGATCTACACACTATTTCACCATATATACATTCATTACTACAAGATCTACACACTATATCACCATATCTACATACATTACTACAAGATATATCCACTATCTCACCATATGTACATACATTACTACAAGATATACACAGTATCTCACCATATCTACATACATTACTACAATAACTACACACTATCTCACCATATCTACATATATTACAACAATATATATCCACTATCTCACCATATCTACGTACATTACTACAAGATATACACACTATATCACCATATCTACATATATTACAACAATATATATCCACTATCTCACCATATCTACATACATTTCTACAAGATATACACACTATCTCACCATATATACGTACATTGCTACTAAATATACACACTATCTCACCATATTTACATACATTACTACAAGATATACACAGAATCTCACCATATCTACATACATTACTACAAGAAATTATTCACTATCTCACCATATATACATTCATTACTACAAGATATACACACTATCGCACCATATATACATTCATTACTACAAGATATACACACTATATCACCATATCTACATATATTACTACAAGATATACACACTATCGCACCATATCTGCGTACATTACTATAAGATATACACACGATCTCACCATATCTACAAACATTGCTACAAAATATACACACTATCTCGCCATATCTACATACATTACTACAAGATATGCACACCATCTCACTATATCTACATACATTATTACAAGATGTACACACTATCTCACCATATCTATATATATTACTACAATATGTATCCACTATCTCACCATATCTACATACATTACTAATAGATATATACACTATCTCACTATATCTACATTCATTACTACAATATCTACACACTATTTCACCATATATACATTCATTACTACAAGATATATCCACTATCTCACCATATTTACATACATTACTACAAGATATACACAGAATCTCACCATATCTACATACATTACTACAATAACTACACACTGTCTCACCATATCTACATACATTACTACAAGATATACACACTATCTCACCATATCTACGTACATTACTACAAGATAGACACACTATCTCACCATATCTACGTACATTACTACAAGATATACACACTATCTCACTATATATACATACATTACTACAATATATACACACTATATCACCATATCTACATATATTACAACAATATATATCCACTATCTCACCATATCTACATACATTTCTACAAGATATACACACTATCTCACCAAATCTACATACATTACTACAAGATATACATACTATCTCACTATATATACATACATTACTACAATATATACACACTATCTCACCATATCTACATATATTACTACAATATATACACACTATCTCACCATATCTACATACATTTCTACAAGATATACACACTATCTCACCATATATACGTACATTGCTACTAAATATACACACTATCTCACCAAATCTACATACATTACTACAAGATATATCCACTATCTCACCATATTTACATACATTACTACAAGATATACACAGTATCTCACCATATCTACATACATTACTACAAGAAATTATTCACTATCTCACCATATATACATTCATTACTACAAGATCTACACACTATCGCACCATATATACATTCATTACTACAAGATATACACACTATATCACCATATCTACATATATTACTACAAGATATACACACTATCGCACCATATATGCGTACATTACTATAAGATATACACACGATCTCACCATATCTACAAACATTGCTACAAAATATACACACCATCTCACCATATCTACATACATTATTACCAGATGTACACACTATCTCACCATATCTATATATATTACTACAATATGTATCCATTATCTCACCATATCTACATACATTACTACAAGATCTACACACTATTTCACCATATATACATTCATTACTACAAGATATACACACTATATCACCATATCTACATATATTACTACAAGATATACACACTATCGCACCATATCTACGTACATTACTACCATATATACACACTATCTCAACATATCGACATACATTACTACAATATATATATACACTATCGCACCATATATACTTACATTACTACAATATCTACAAACTATCTCACCATATCTACATACATTACTACAAGATATACACACTATCGCACCATATCTACGTACATTACTACCATATATACACACTATCTCACCATATCTATCTACATTACTATAAGATATACACACTATCTCACCATATCTACATACATTACTACAATATATATATACACACCATATCACCATATCTACATACATTACTACAAGATATACACACTATCTCACCATATCTATATATAGTACTACAATATATATCCACTATCTCACCATATCTACATACATTACTAAAATATATATACACTATCTCACCATATCTACATTCATTACTACAATATATACACACTATTTCACCATATATACATCATTACCACAAGATATACATACTATATCACCATATCTACATATATTACTACAAGATATACACACTATCGCACCATATCTACGTACATTACTAAAATATATACACACTATGTCACCATATCTACAAACATTGCTACAAAATATACACACTATCTCACCATCTCTACATACATTTCCAGGAATCTGGAACATTTCATGATTCCCATATTGTACGAATCGATTCTAAATGAGCGCAAATGTTTTAATAACGGATAAATTTGATATATATCATCAAGACAAACGGCTGTATCGCGTAATTTATTAATTGCATCAATGCATATTTGGACTTATTGTAATTTTATACACTACATGAATCGAAAGGTTAGTTTTACATTTTCCTTCGTATATTTAATATTTAGAAATCGTTTATCGTCAGTTACAGAGATATAGAATCAGTTCTCCTCTATAGCGTTAATGTTTTTACATTCCCATTCATCTTTTAACATTACCTAAGATAATAAAGATTAAGTACAGAATATCCTTATTTAAATGACAGAAGAATGTCTTTATGATGAGTTCTGAAATCCTGGCAATTCCACTGAATAATAATTTGTCTATTTTTCGTTTTAAATGTTGCATTTCATCCTGAGGGTTCAGTGTTGACAGAGACGGTCAGTTTCCGTATCTAACGTTTCAATTTTTTGTAGCGTTTCAGTTTCTGACACAAGCATTTCAGTTTCTGACACAAGCAACCGTGGTATGTAAACGTATTAATTACTTCAATTTGTTTAGAATCATGAAACAATTCGACATGCGATATTTATAATTAACTGTATGAATGTGTCAATTGTGGTTCCATGCTACTTTCGTGATGGTTAGACATTTCTCTCGCATTCCTAGATACATTTATGATGTTCTACCGTTAGTGAGTGCATGAGTTATGTTTGAAGATACGGGATACTGTATAGTGAATAATCTTCCAAGTATTCAAAGATATTTAGATATGACACACTGGGTTTTCGAGATATGTAGCACCGCGCATGTACTAAAAAGTCATTCCAATGTATTGAGCCGTTGACCAGACAACTAGGATGCGTCATACGAAACGATAGGATTTATTCGGAGATATATACAGTATTTATATGACAAACCTGGATTGCCACCAGACGGGCTTTATAATTTGAACACCGAGTATTAGACATTTATATTAATCGTTCCATCCCGCGTCTCATATTCCTTGATATGCGAATATGTTGGATGGATAATATTATTTTATTTTATTACAAATTTATATTTGCTCGATCGCGAAACAAGTTCTTACAACTTATATTAATCGCTCTGGATATCTCATTCCTGATGGAATCCATCGCCCTCTAAAACGTACATTACGGATTATTAATAATTTATCGCGTTTTTATGGAATTATACGTAACGAGATAAGATATATATTATTCATGTTCGCTAAAGTACATAGGTTAAGTTTGTATATAGCGTATAATTAGGATTTCTTACGCGATAAAAACGTTTGCCGAGTTTGAATAATATAATGAACTTACCCGTTGACAGCATGGTTGAAGTTCGTGCAGCTTATGAAACGTTTGAGGCCTAAGTCCGTTCTAATCGGTCTATATTTATAGAAGCGTTCGTAATCGTTATTTATGGATCGGTTCGTAGTCGATATTTATAGAAACGTACGCGATCGCTATTTATAGAGCGGATCGTTCCCATTGGTGTCTATTTATAGATCTCATTGGTCGGTGCAATAGGGTGTAGTAATAACGTAGTGCAGGCGCTTCGTTTTCTTATACACCACTTTCACTCTGTTACTGTACCGATCAGTATATCCCAGTATACCGATGTCGTAAAAGAACGTTTTTGTCAGTTCAGTTCGTTTCCCGCTTTGCTTAACTTCATCCGGCTTTTCCAGGCATTTTTGTACGTAATCGATATTTATAGAGCGGTTCGTGTCTCGAGACGGAACGAACGTATTTAAAGATTATTTTACGTCATGGTCATATAAGGTCATCCAAAATGGATGCCTCGTAGAGACTTATACGCTGTTACTAGATCGTCCGAGATGGACACCGAACGTTACGCCTTCGTACACAGAGCTCGGTAGTTGCGCGATACGTCATCAGGTGGCTCTATAGTAAAAATAAACGCGCACTCGCGTGACCTACTTTATATGACCTTATATGCAAATGAGTTACTATAAATATAATTCAAAATGGCGCCCGTTTGTTTACATGCAAAGAGCTGGGTTTACTAAAAAAGCAAAGAGACGACTTTACTACTCCCCATCATGGACGGCACTGAATGGAGTTCCCCATCATGGAAGGCACTGAATGGAGTTTCCCATCATGGACGGCACTGAATGGAGTTTCCCATCATGGACGGCACTGAATGGAGTTCCCCATCATGGACGGCACTGAATGGAGTTTCCCATAATGGACGGCACTGAATGTAGTTTCCCCATCATGGACGGCTCTGAATGGAGTTCCCCATCATGGACGGCACTGAATGGAGTTCCCCCATCATGGAAGGCACTGAATGGAGTTCCCCCATCATGGAAGGCACTGAATGGAGTTTCCCATCATGGAAGGCACTGAATGGAGTTTCCCATCATGGACACTGAATGTAGTTTCCCATCATGGACGGCACTGCATGGAGTTTCCCACCATGGACACTGAATGGAGTTTCCCATCATGGACACTGAATGGAGTTTCTCCATCATGGAAGGCACTGAATGGAGTTCCCCATCATGGACACTGAATGTAGTTCCCCCATCATGGACGGCACTGAATGGAGTTCCCCCATCATGGAAGGCACTGAATGGAGTTTCCATCATGGAAGGCACTGAATGGAGTTTCCCATCATGGACACTGAATGTAGTTCCCATCATGGACGGCACTGCATGGAGTTTCCCATCATGGACACTGAATGGAGTTTCCCATCATGGACACTGAATGGAGTTTCTCCATCATGGAAGGCACTGAATGGAGTTCCCATCATGGACACTGAATGTAGTTCCCATCATGACGGCACTGCATGTAGTTTCCCATCATGGAAGGCACTGAATGGGTTTTCCCCATCATGGAAGGCACTGCATGGAGTTTCTCCATCATGGAAGCACTGAATGGAGTTTCCCCATCATGGACGGCACTGAATGGAGTTTCCCCATCATGGACGGCACTGAATGGAGTTTCCCATCATGGAAGGCACTGAATGGAGTTTCCCCATCATGGACGGCACTGCATGGAGTTTCCCATCATGGACGGCACTGCATGGAGTTTCCCATCATGGACGGCACTGAATGGAGTTTCCCATCACGAATGGCACTGAATGGAGTTTCCCATCATGGACGGCACTGAATGGAGTTTCCCATCACGGAAGGCACTGAATGGAGTTTCCCCATCATGGACGGCACTGAATGGAGTTTCCCTATCATGGACGGCACTGAATGGAGTTTCCCATCACGGAAGGCACTGAATGGAGTTTCCCCATCATGGACACTGAATGGAATTTCCCCATCATGGACGGCACTGAATGTAGTTTCCCCATCATGGACGGCACTGAATGGAGTTTCCCATCATGGAAGG
>CM026402.1:32340797-32363440 GCA_014843695.1 Archivesica marissinica | reverse complement strand
TATGTAATATTTTATTTTTCACACTAAGTGAGAAAATCCAACCTAATCTTATACGTATTACAAAGATAACGTTGGGGGCAATGTATGCTTAATTGAGATTTAAAAGTAGGTCGGGTGTGTCTATAACAATTATGTCAATCTGCATTCTGTAATAAGGCCCTAAGTACGCTAAGAGCGTAAAATAGTACGACCAATGATAAACCATACAGCCATGACATTGGAAACGAGATATAAGCTAGATGAGAATTTAATAAAGGCATAAATAAGGATTAGTAAACCTATCTGTGAAATATGTCCTTCGCAGCTGAAATTTAATACCTACTCATGCTTTGTCCGAGGCGATTATTACAAGCTAGCATGATATACATGATCAATGCTTACACTATAAATACCACACGAATGGACAACGACTGGTTCGATCCCCCGTCTGACCCTAATAAATTTTTCAAATGGGACTTTAAACCGAGGTCTCGTGTCGGTTATTTACACCGTGCACGTAAAAGAACCAGAGGAGACTCTGGAATGAGTCTCTGTCTGTATCATTGCAATATTCGCTAAAATCTAAAATGACTAATCTCTTCAGGAGGAGTCGCTCATATTGGCAACCGGTAGCGACGATAAATAAACATAAACACACAACGAGTGTGAGAACAGACGGGTCAGTAATCTGCGATCCCATTACCGTTCTATTAGCCTGGGTTCCAGTTTGTCGATTTTTCACTTTTTAACTTCTGGCAAAATGACAGCCTGGGGAAACTGGATTTCCGATCGTAGCGCCATCTACTTACACCCACTTTTATGAGGGTGTAGATTTGAAGAATGACAACTCTTCTCTACAATATAATATCGCTAAATATAGAAACGGAATTCTATCGGAAATCGCCGAACAGGCACGATTATACACGATCATTTCCGAATATACACGAATGCTCCCGTATACATATTTACATAGCAAACATATAATGTCACGTGTCTGTGCTATATCGACGAGATTGCGGATTTTACAGGATCGTTTCGGCGTAATTGAACTAAGGGCGACTTAAATATTGAGTAAATATGTCAAATCAGACGCACATTGTACTTTTTAAAACTATGTATCAGTAGAGTAAACCCAGCTCTTTGCTTGTTTAGTACAGTCAGCTCTTTGGATGTAAACAAACGGGCGCCATTTTGAATACGCTTTATAGTAACTCATTTGCATATAAGGTAATATAAAGTAGGTCACGCGCGTGCGCGTTTATTTTTAGTATAGAGCCACCTGATGACGTATCGCGCAACTACCGAGCTCGGTGTACGAAGGCGTATGTTCGGTGTCCATATCGGACGATTTAGTAACGGCGTATAAGTCTCTACGCGGCGTCCATTTTGGATGACCTCATGATTAAGTTATGTCTGGGCTTATCAGATAATGTACATCTTATAATTCTGTTTCACACATAATGTGACATATGTACGCTAAATGACCATTACATATCCATAGCGTTAACATTGCTATTGTCACATAAAAATGTTCTTCGAAGACACTAGAGTACGTCTTCAGTAAGAATAATCAGTACCTGGTGGCCCCGCCACGTACCCGGATGACACTCTCCACCCTACGTCTCATGCTTCCAGTCAAACGTCGGATCTGTTCTCGGGTCAATAACATCCATTCACCATGCAGAGCTGCTTCCAACTGGTCTAAAGTCTGTACTGGTTGGTTCCGTACCTACATTCTCCGCCCACACATGGATTCAGATCTGGGCTTACCGCTGGCCAGGGTAGAGTTGTCACTGCATTGGCCCTCATGAAATCCACTACGGCACGTGCTATGTGAGGCCTGGCGCTGTCGTCCATGTACTGAGGTCGTGTAGCGAGTTGGTGGTTGTCGTGGGACAACGACTGGCTGTAGGACGTCACGGATGTACTGAGCTCCGGTTACGTTCCCCCTGATGGTGACCAAATCCAGCTCGCAATCATGGGACAGGCATCGCCACACCATAACAGAGCCACCTCCATACGACAGGAAGTCGTGATAGCGCAGTGGATGCGCGTTCGCTTCAGGCGCGAAAGGTCCGGAGTTCGAGCCCCGCTGGAGCCGTTACGATCGTGCCCTTAGGCAAGGCATTTGAATTCCCTCTTCTCTCTCCCTCGTGGATTCCATCAGGAACGAGGTCTCGAGAACGATTTATATAAGTTGGAATAACTCGTTTCGCGATCGAGCTAAAATAAATTTGTATAAAAAAACCGGATGAAGTTAAGCAAAGCGGGAAACGAACTGAACTGACAAAAACGTTCTTTTACGACATCGGTATACCGGGATATACTGATCGGTACAGTAACAGAGTGAAAGTGGTGTATAAGAAAACGAAGCGCCTACACTACGTTATTACTACATACCCTATTGCACCGACCAATGAGAGCTATAAATAGACACCAATGGGAACGAACCGCTCTATAAATAGCGAGCGCGTACGTTTCTATAAATAACGACTACGAACCGATCCATAAATAACGATTACGAACGCTTCTATAAATATAGACCGATTAGAACGGACTTAGGCCTCAATCTTCAACCATGCTGTCAACGGGTAAGTTCATTATATTATCTCGGCGTACGTTTTTATCGCGTAAGAAATCCTAATTATACGCTATATACAAACTTAACCTATGTACTTGAAAATGAATAATATATATCTTATCTCGTTACGTATAATTCCATAAAAACGCGATAAATTATTAATAATCCGTAATGTACGTTTTAGAGGGGGATGGTTCATTAGGAATGAGATATCCAGAGCGTTATATAAGATGTAAGTACTTGTTTATCGATAGAGCAAATATGGAATGTCATCCGCAGCTAATCAGCTGTTTGGGGAGATGTAGCACACTTGTATAGCCGCAAAAATGCAGTAGCTTAGATAAACAGACTCTTGACGTATTTTGTATAAGTTAGAAATCAAAATCCAGGTAACTGTCTATTTAATGAATGGCAATGCTCTCTCTGTGGGAAGCAGATACCATCTCCGTGAAGCAGCCGATGATTCTAAACAAATTGAAGTAATTAATACGTTTACATACCACGGTTGCTTTCACATGACAATGCCAGCCGTTAAAATCTAAAGGTAAGACGGGTAATTAATTACGAATTACTACAAATCGACGCGGAAATCCGTAAATGTAATTAAGAAATGTTAAATGTCAAATACTTGTTTCGCGATCGAGCTAACATAAATTTGTATAAACTAATTACATCCCCGGTTCAGTGCGATAATGATAATCACGTGATCGGTGTTACATTGCGCATCCTTTATTAGAGTTGTACATATCCGTTGTAGGGTTGCAACATGTGTATGTCTCCCCGTGCTAATAGTCAATGTTGTTATCATAATACGCCTATCAGTTTCATGCATTGCTGCGAAGCCTATTTTATGGCAATAGCGGCTGTAATACATGCGTTATTTGATAGACGACGTCGCTTGGAGATTCGGGTTCGAACATGGCTTATGAATGTATACGTCCAGACTGGTGTGACAACTGTGTGGTCGCTATATGAAACAGGAAAATGTTGCTTTCCAATAAAATATGCTCATCTGTTAGCCTTCCGTATTTATTTATCATCGACCCCTTTGTTAATCGGGGTGACGCCTCTAATAGTGCATTCGTTAATTCATTTTTGTTGCAGGATAGTGTAATACGCTCCAATTCCAGAAGCATACAGGCGCGTAGCTGCCATTAGGGCAAAAGGCCCGGGCCTGCATATCAGTATTTATATGGATATCCATAATTCGATTATTAGATATAGGGGTAGCTCCGCGTATGAGCACGCTCTATGCTGTTTATAATGGAGCTAAAAGACTTGGCCTACGAATCTGAAGTCATCAATTGTTCGACTCTGCGTTAGAGCGTAGTTCGAGATATCGAGGTTTAAAGATTTTAATTATCCTTAAAGTCCCGACTATGAAAATGAAAACATATTTAAACATAAGTAACGTTACTATACGTTAGTTATAATATACGCGTATCGTCGACACGAGTCCGACGCTACCCTTCATTTTGATCTATCATTATTCAATATATCTATAATACTGATTATCTCCCTTTAATCGTAAATAAGTTTGAAGAAAAATGAACTTTCGAGGAAACTGTCCGTGTTTGGTATCGTCGGAAAGATCTCGAAGAGACAATGACGAATCCGCGACTCAATTAATGGTCCGACCTCATACCGGAAGTAGTGATCCGAAAAACCGTAATTACCGATATAAATTCGTTATATAAGCTTTATTATAGGTCCTATCTATCCGGGGGTTTCGATAATCGTACAAAACGATTATACGTTCCGCGCCTACGATTTTCAAAATGGAGGATAAAAATGGCCGGAAAACACTATCTCGCTTATTAATGGTCCATTCGACTCTGGGTGTGTTGATCCATTTCTGTCCGTATCTACCTTTAATTCTAATTACGTAGCTAATGTCCGTACACAATTATCTCCCTCTACACATTCTCATTATACCGATTCGCCGTACATCGCACAACGGCTACTAAATACCAAACTGGTTTAATCCGGTATGGTACCGCGTCGTCTTATGATTATATATCTATACGTTTAAAACGGTATGATACGTCACGAAATCATGCCCAGACACGTATAAATTTAAGTCGAGTTACATGAGTCATCTGGAATCATTTGTTATCGTATTAAACTTCTGTATGCACGTCGCCAACTAGCAGGTATTCAAATCAGCAGTAATATAATTAATTGATATCATTATGGATCTTAATTAACCATGCTCCGCCGACTGATAAGTCACTTTATTCCAGGAATGAACGTTTCCTGGTCAGTCGCATGAGTAAGTAAGTAAGTAAGTAAGTAAATAGTTTATTATAGTGACATGTGCATTAACATATTTCAATATATACATAAATACATGAATATAGCACTCGACCCAATGGGTCTACAAATCACCTACATATTAAATTGTTATACATATAAACATCATATAGAAGTCACAATGATTATATCAACAATATGATATTCAGTCATTTTAAGTATGTCATGGTATTTATGACTGTAATGTTAGCAATGGTAATGGTTACAACAATGATTATTATAAATTCACACCTTTATAATAAAGTTCGACTACTCGAGAGTAACTGTAAATGGACAGGTAATCATTATACACACATATCTATATATACACACGTATCTATATATACACACATATCTATATATACACATATCTATATATACGCACATATCTATATATACACACATATCTATATATACACATATATCTATATATACACACATATCTATATATACACACGTATCTATATATACACACATATATATATATACACACATATCTATATATACGCACATATCTATATATACACACATATCTATATATACACACATATCTATATATACACATATCTATATATACGCACATATCTATATATACACACATATCTATATATACACATATATCTATGTATACACACATATCTATATATACACACGTATCTATATATACACACATATATATATATACACACATATCTATATATACGCACATATCTATATATACACACATATCTATATATACACATATATCTATATATACACACATGTCTATATATACACACGTATCTATATATACACACATATCTATATATACACACATATCTATATATATATATATATATATATATATATACACACATATCTATATATACGCACATATCTATATATACACACATATCTATATATACACACATATATATATATACACACATATCTATATATACGCACATATCTATATATACGCACATATCTATATATACGCACATATCTATATATACACACATATCTATATATACGCACATATCTATATATACACACATATCTATATATACACACATATCTATATATACACACATATCTATATATACACTATGAATAGTCTGATTGTAAATATGATATGACGTTATGTTTACATGTTTTAAATATTCTTGCTATAATGAAGCGTTGCTTACTTTCCCAATTTATGCTAATGTTTATATTTGCCCGTAATACTGAATTATTGGTATATCATTCCGCAAGAATGCATTCCAAATGCCCGCACGTGACTTAAGCGCGTGTTCCTGTTGCAGCTTCATCAGTATGCACTAATTGCGCGAACATACAACGTGGGGTTTCCGAAAGACTGTTTGCGCGTCAAAATGTACGCGTGTCAAGATGTCAAATAAATCAAACTTGAAACGAGCCGAATCATGTTCCAAAGGCTAAATATTTGGAAAATACCGTTGATTTGACCTGATAAGCAGACATGGGGGGTTTATAGTGAAATAAATATTTCGTTCTCATTTTTGACATTGCATTTTCCAGACATTCCGTCTGCTATTCCTGTTGCAATTAATCCTATATGCGATACTGAACATTCCCGTTAAGTGGTTCTGGTGATTTATACGTTTAAATGGACGTATTTTGCCGTTAAAGTTGAGTCAAATCTGGGCCTTCAACACTCTAAATTAGCTGGGAGCTACGCCAGTATTAGTTCCAACCAGATATATTGATAAGGTGAGCATGCTTTTTTAGAATAAAAGGTGCAGACAGACAGACAGACAGACAGACAGACAGACAGACAGACAGACAGACAGACAGACAGACAGACAGACAGACAGACAGACAGACAGACAGACAGACAGACAGACAGACAGACAGACAGACAGACAGACAGACAGACAGACAGACAGACAGGTTTGTTGACATAACAAAATAATGTAAATATGATCGACATTCGTGCGTAATACAACGCGCTTATCCCGAATAACACGATTTATGGAACATATTTACCGTTATATCTCACATGTGTGCCTATGCATATTTATTTGTAGACTAATCTTAGTTAAAGTATCTCTAATCGAACATGTCGCGCGTTTAGTATTCGCTCCAATGACAACCAAACGTCAACTCAGGTGCGCGGATGACAGTTATATGAAATCTTAATTTCACTTTTGAAAATGTGTATGCCATAAATTTTTAAACGCCGTTTATTGATTCAATGTTGTGTTCGAACTTCGAATGTATTCAGAAGTATGTGTAGTAGCTATACATTTATACTTGAAAAAAATGCATTTTATTTGCGTTTTGCGATGCAATGTCACTTTAATACGAAACTGTATATGTTCATTAGTAAAACGAATGGGGTTGTCTCCCTTTCACCATAAAGCGGTGCTTACGTATTTCGTACATGTTAGAAGATCTACTCTCAAATACTATTAAGTAATAATATAATATGTATGTATTTCATTAGTACATGTATATTTACCACCGTGCGGAATTGTAACATAGGGCTGTCCGATTAGCGCAGTGGTTAGCGCTCTCGATAATAACAATTATAGTAACAATTAGTGAACGAATAATTCGCAGCAGCGGGAAAAGGGTTACTACGTATATGAACGTGCGCACGTGCGTATGTGTGCGCGTGCGTGGTTGTAAAGTTGCCGCTGTTTGCAGAATGCCCCGTGTGTCACCTCAAACATCCTCAATCTGAAATCAATCGCCAGTACATCTAAGTTATCAACATCGCCATCATATTAAGCAGGCATATCTGTATTTAATCTTCATTATAATATCTGACCCCAGGGGGTTAGAGCCAGTCATGAGACAATCCTAGCGTAATTTACATACATACTTGTAAAAAAGAAACATAATTTTTGATAATGCGCCATTGGGACTATTTCTGGGTGAATTGGCAACCATCGAAAACCTCACGTCATTTACACGTTATGTAGTACAGTGGTCAACACGCTGGATTGGTAATCCATGGATCGCAGGTTCCATTCCCCCGTCTGACCCTAATAAAATTAACAGTATTTCAGATGGGACGTTAAACCGAGGTCTCGTGTCGGTGTTTTACACAATGCACGTAAAAGAACCATATCAGACTCTGGATTGTGTCTCTGTCTGTATCATCGCACTATCCTCCAAATATCTAAAATGACTAATCCCTCCGGGAGGCGTCGCTCATATGGGCAACCGCTGGCGACGATAAATAAACGTAAAGAACACAAAATTAGATATTGTATTCCCGCGCACGATGTATGCATATCATCATCCACAGTACTATATTATAATATTGCACTGCTTTTAATAGTCTGCTTTCTAAATCCTATATATAAATTTACGAACGTCTCAAATTTATGTATGTTCACCATATCTACATACATTACTACAAGATATACTCACACTATCTCACAATATCTACATACATTGCTACAAGATATACACACTGTCTCACCATATATACATACATTACTACAAGATATACACACTATCTCACTATATCTACATTCATTACTACAAGATCTACACACTATTTTACCATATATACATTCATTACTACAAGACCTACACACTATATCACCATATCTACATACATTACTACAAGATATACACAATATCTCACCATATCTACATACATTACTACAAGAAATTATTCACTATCTCACCATATCTACATTCATTATTACAAGATATACACACTATCGCAACATATCTACATACATTATTACAATAACTACACACTGTCTCACCATATCTACATACAGTACTACAAGATATACACACTATCTCACCATAAATACGTACATTACTACAAGATATACACACTATCGCACGTTATCTACATACATTACTACAATAACTACACACTGTCTCACCATATCTACGTATATTACTACAAGATATACACACTATCTCACCATATCTACGTACATTACTACAAGATATACACACTATCTCACCATATCTACGTATATTACACCAATATAAATCCACTATCTCACCATATCTACGTACATTACTAATATATATATATATACACTATCTCACAATATCTACATTCATTACTACAAGATCTACACACTATTTGACCATATATACGTTCATTACTACAAGATCTACACACTATATCACCATATCTACGTACATTACTACAAGATATATCCACTATCTCACCATATCTACGTACATTACTACAAGATATACACACTATCGCACCATATCTACATACATTACTACAATAACTACACACTGTCTCACCATATCTACGTACATTACTACAAGATATGCACACTATCTCACCATATCTACGTACATTACTACAAGATATACACACTATCTCACTATATATACATACATTACTACAAGATATACACACTATCTCACCATATCTACGTATATTACACCAATATAAATCCACTATCTCACCATATCTACATTCATTACTACAAGATCTACACACTATTTCACCATATATACGTACATTACTACAAGATATACACACTATCTCACCATATCTACATACATTACTACAATATATATACACTATCTCACCATATCTACGTACATTACTACAAGATATACACACTATCGCACCATATCTACATACATTACTACAATATATACACACTATCTCACCATATCTACTATACATTACTACAAGA
The DNA here is from genome assembly GCA_014843695.1 of Archivesica marissinica. Lineage (NCBI taxonomy): Eukaryota > Metazoa > Mollusca > Bivalvia > Venerida > Vesicomyidae > Archivesica > Archivesica marissinica. Next base: position 32,353,945 of record CM026402.1, on the reverse strand, counting down.
TATACACACTATCTCACCATATCTACATACATTACTACAAGATATACACACTATCTCACCATATCTACATATATTACTACAATATATATACACTATCTCACCATATCTACATACATTACTACAAGATATACACACTATCGCACCATATCTACATACATTACTACAATAACTACACACTGTCTCACCATATCTACATACATTACTACAAGATATACACACTATCTCATCATATCTACATATATTACACCAATATAAATCCACTATCTCACCATATCTACATACATTACTAATAGATATATACACTATCTCACTATATCTACATTCATTACTACAAGATCTACACACTATTTCACCATATATACATTCATTACTACAAGATATACACACTGTCTCACCATATCTACGTACATTACTACAATATATACACACTATATCACCATATCTACGTATATTACTACAATATATATCCACTATCTCACCATATCTACATACATTTCTACAAGATATACACACTATCTCACCATATTTACATACATTACTACAAGATATACACAGTATCTCACCATATCTACATACATTACTACAAGATATACACACTATCGTACCATATCTACATACATTACTACAATAACTACACACTGTCTCACCATATATACATACATTACTACAAGATATACACACTATCTCACCATATCTACGTACATTACTACAAGATATACACACTATCTCACTATATATACATACATTACTACAAGATATACACACTGTCTCACCATATCTACGTACATTACTACAATATATACACACTATATCACCATATCTACGTATATTACAACAATATATATCCACTATCTCACCATATATACATACATTTCTACAAGATATACACACTATCTCACAAACTCTACGTACATTACTACAAGATATATCCACTATCTCACAATATTTACATACATTACTACAAGATCTACACACTATATCACCATATGTACATACATTACTACAATATATACACAGTATCTCACCATATCTACATACATTACTACAAGAAATTATTCAATATCTCACCATATATACATTCATTACTACAAGATCTACACACTATATCACCATATCTACATACATTACTACAAGATCTACACACTATCGCATCATATATACATTCATTACTACAAGATATACACACTATGTCACCATATCTACAAACATTGCTACAAAATATACACACTATCGCACCATATCTACATACATTACTAACATATATACACACTATCTCAACATATCGACATACATTACTACAAGATATATACACTATCGCACCATATCTACTTACATTACTACAATATCTACAAACTATCTCACCATATCTACGTACATTACTACAAGATATACACACTATCGCACCATATCTACGTACATTACTACCATATATACACACTATCTCACCATATCTATCTACATTACTATAAGATATACACACTATCTCACCATATCTACAAACATTGCTACAAAATATACACACTATCTCACCATATCTACGTACATTACTACAAGATATACACACCATATCACCATATCTACATACATTACTACAAGATATACACACTATTTCACCATATCTATATATAGTACTACAATTTATATCCACTATCTCACCATATCTACATACATTACTAAAATATATATACACCATCTCACTATATCTACATCCATTACTACAAGATATACACACTATTTCACCATATATACATTCATTACCACAAGATATACACACTATATCACCATATCTGCATACATTACTATAAGATATACACACTATCTCACCATATCTACATATATTACAACAATATAAATCTACTATCTCACCATATCTACATACATTACTACAAGATATACACACTAGCGCACCATATCTACATACATTACTCCAATAACTACACACTGTCTCACCATATCTACGTACATTACTACAAGATATGCACACTATCTCACCATATCTTCGTACATTACTACAATATATACAAATGTACACACTATCTCACCATATCTACATATATTACACCAATATAAATCCACTATCTCACGATATATACGTACATTACTAATAGATATATACACTATCTCACTATATCTACATTCATTACTACAAGATCTACACACTATTTCACCATATATACATTCATTACTACAAGATCTACACACTATATCACCATATATACGTACATTCCTACAAGATATATCCACTATCTCACCATATTTACGTACATTACTACAGGATATACACACTATCTCACCATATCTACGTACATTACTACAAGATATACACACTATCTCACCATATCTACGTACATTACTACAGGATATACACACTATCTCACCATATCTACGTACATTACTACAAGATATACACACTATCTCACCATATCTACGTACATTACTACAAGATATACACACTATCTCACTATATATACATACATTACTACAAGATATATCCACTATCTCACCATATTTACGTACATTACTACAAGATATACGCAGTATCTCACCATATCTACGTACATTACAACAATATATATCCACTATCTCACCATATCTACATACATTTCTACAAGATATACACACTATTTCCCCATATATACGTACATTTCTACTAAATATACACACTATCACACCAAATCTACGTACATTACTGCAAGATATATCCACTCTCTCACAATATTTACGTACATTACTACAAGATATACACAGTATCTCACTATATATAAATACATTACTACAAGAAATTATTCACTATCTGACCATATATACATTCATTACTACAAGATATACACACTATCGCACCATATATACATTCATTACTACAAGAAATACACACTATATCACCATATCTACATATATTACTACAAGATATACACACTATCGCACCATATCTACATACATCCCGCAACTTCCAACAAAAAACATGGACCTTACCATAGCATTAGGTCGTCAGAACATGTATTACACCGTAGCGTTTCAGTTTTTGTATCTAACGTTTCAATTTTTTGACAGTAGCGTTTCAGTTTCTGACACAAGCGTTTCAGTTTCTGACACAAGCGTTTCAGTTTCTGACACAAGCGTTTCAGTTTCTGACACAAGCGTTTCTTTTTTTGTCATTAGCGTTTCAGTTTTTACCCGTTAACACGTAATTCTCCATAGAGTCCGTTTCAGTTTTTGACACTAGCGTTTCAGTTTCTGACACAAGCGTTTCAGTTTCTGACACAAGAGTTTCAGTTTCTGACACAAGCATTTCAGTTTTTGTCATTGTTATTTCAGTTTTTGTCTCCGTCGTTTCGATATGCGACGCTACAATCGCATTTTTGTGTCGTTAATCTGATAAAACAAAATTGATGTGTCCCTTTAAAACAATTTTTTTATGACAATGTCCCTTTAATGCAAAATCTTCAAACATCAATATCTGGAAAAGTATACGTAGTACATATATAAAAGTTTATATTTTCTTAATCGCAATAATGAGAGCTATACTTTGGTAATTATTTCGTGTAGATCCGTAAATGTTTGAAATTATTTTTATTTGTTATACCTCTATGTAGAATAATAAAGTATATATGTTTGAGTGTTCTGGTGGGGATGTTGTATCGCGTATGTTTCAGTGTTATGGTGCTGGGGTTGTATTGCGTATGGTTCAGCGCGTTGGTGGTGGTTTAGATATTGTCTTATCAACTGGAGCGTATTATGATTCACTATATAATGTCTTCGTATAGTATCTAGTCTTCAAAAACAATATTGAAATACCATACCATCATTTTGTGCGTTTCTGAACTTATTACGCATCGTCTTATAAACTGTAGGATAGTTGATTGTGTTTTGGTCATTGTTTACTAACATTACCCCGCAATCGTGGTATTGTTAAAGTTCAGAAAATACGTAATACATTGTATTCCGATATACTTTTATTTACATAAATCAAATTTATAATCAATTATCACAGAAAAACAACAATGACAAATATTGAAATGACATGAAAGTTTCTAACAATACATATTTATAATTTGGTAAATATGGCAAATATTGAAACGATAACAGTTACCATTGAAATGATATAAAATAACGATATTATGAGAACATTGTAAAGGGAGGTAATTGTGTACAGACTTTAGCTATGTCACATCTTCCTAGTAATAAACGATGACGTTTACTATAAATAGCCGACCGCAGACAGGGTATATACATCTTCGTAATATAGAATTATAGCTTAGACCCTCTAGCGGTTAATGCGTAGATAGCCGTATTATTAGCTCACCCGAGCTATGCTCGAGGGGAGCTTTTAGTATAACAGGGTTATCGGGCGTCCGTGCGTCCGTCCGTTCACAATTGCTTCAAACGACATCTCCTATGAAACCGTATGTAACGCGCAAAGTAAATATTATGTTTGTATCTTTAGCGACCTAAGAAGGGAACGGTAGCGTCTAAAGTATTCAGAATCTCGGTATAATATGGACTTTTGGCCGTCCACAATCTATAATTTGTATACATTCCATACCGATTATTAATTACTAGACCAGTTCATATTCTTAAGTATTCCTACAAATACAACAAAGGTGCGCGTAAATTTACATTTGTATTATATGTACATTATTTTATAAAGCAGTGGCATACAATGGTTCTACATATATTTCTAATATTTCGATAAGACTATCTGCGCCCTCCTCGGCTTCTCTCCGCAACTGTCTATATCTAAACCACCATTCCAAGTCATTAATTAAAGACATTGTCACGCACACGAGTCCAAACATGTATAACGTCTAACAAACAAATTAGCTCCAGTAACACTGTTTGGTCCGAATGATGAAGTTTTGTTAGTTTGCTGTCCATCTAACTCAAACGCTCCATGGCCTCGTGAGGGAGCCTGTGTACCAAATCCGAAACTAAATCCAGTATTGTGTCCAAATGTAACTGGTGCGTTCTTACTGGCCGGGATAAATCCGGGAGCGAACGAGCCGGTATCTCCATTTTTGTAGCCAGTCATTTTCAAGTATATGCACGCCGGAGACCATTTTTCGTGTTCTTCCCACGGCTGATCCGAGGGCTCCCACGACATCACCTTCACACCGCAAGAGAAACAGGTAACTCTATCCGCGCTTCCGGTATAATAGAAGCCCGCTTTAGCCAAAGACATTTTATTCGGTTCGATCTGTTTCGACCAGAGTTCAAAACTCTGTAGTCGATCTTCGTAAAACATCATCTCAGACACGGAAAACTGAGACACTTTGGTTGAATCGCTCTGATCGATAATGTTCATGTTGATGGTATCGAAAAACGGCCCAATTATATACAACTTCAACGTTTGCGATTGGTGATTATTGTTAGAACTTGTAGCCCATTGGTTGCTATTTTTACAAGTTCATACCATTTTAGAGCGTTATTTACCAGTTTACAAAGTCATTCGGGTTACATTCCGGACACTGCGCCGCTCCTAATTGGTTCATGTGATCGCTCCTTAGGGCGCACGGTACCACAGCGTCCAAATCGGGTAACGCCTTTCCAATCTCGGGTATCAGTTCCTTCAATCGTTTATATTCAAAGGGCCTTAAACATAGCCCCTTTTTTGTAGGTACCACCTCCGTCTCGGGCTTCCAGTACTGTCTGATATCCACGCACACGTTCCCCTCCTTCGCGGTAAGTTTTACGTTTCCGCCCAAATGCAGTTCAAACTCTTCTCTGTTCTCTAAGACCTTGTCCACAAACTCTAGTTGATCAACCAAGTTTTTCCATCGCATCAAGGTTAAACTAATGCCCTTTTTCGTCGGTTTGTCGTCTCGCCATTCTCGTAAGTTGACTCTAAGCTCCCCTTTCCATTCGTTCACCCGTACGTAACGACCGTTGCCAAGGCTTAGTTCGCATCTAGTCAAGTTGGTTGTTCGAGCTTAGAAACTCTAATGACACTAACTAAAGTTACGCCGTCTTTTATAGATTTAAATCCCTTCTAATCGGTCGATATTTATAGAAGCGTACGTAATCGCTATTTATAGATCGGTTCGTAGTCGATATTTATAGAAACGTACGCGCTCGCTATTTATAGAGCGGTTCGTTCCCATTGGTGTCTATTTATAGCTCTCATTGGTCGGTGCAATCGGGTATGTAGTAATAACGTAGTGTAGGCGCTTCGTTTTCTTATACACCACTGTCACTCTGTTACTGTACCTATCAGTATATCCCAGTATACCGATGTCGTAAAAGAACGTTTTTGTCAGTTCAGTTCGTTTCCCGTTTTGCTTAACTTCATCCGGCTTATCCAGGCATTTTTGTACGCAATCGTACATGAGTCGCCCGCTAAGAAACACGGAGGTGTCGAAATCGTACACATTCAAGTGTTTTTCGACCGCGTGGGTCGAAAGTATAAACGGTGTTTTCATCTTCGCGCCTATGGTAAAATGGTTCGTCTCGAGACGGAACGAACGTATTTGTACTCGATTATTTTACGTCATGGTCATATAAGGTCATCCAAAATGGACGCCGCGTAGAGACTTGTTACTAGATCGTCCGAGATGGACACCGAACATACGCCTTCGTACACATAGCTCGGTAGTTGCGCGATACGTCATCAATAGACTCTATACTAAAAATATACGCGCACGCGCGTGACCTACTTTATATTACCTTATATGCAAATGAGTTACTATAAAGCGTATTCAAAATGGCGCCCGTTTGTTTACATCCAAAGAGCTGACCATACTACTCCTATTTGTAACATTTTATCTGTATATGTGAATACAACCTGTTGTCACCCTTTTGACTGTCTTGCTTGAGTTATGTCTTAAAATAACGTTGAACGGGGCAGGCTACGATCTTCCCAATTTGACGGCCTCGTCTCCCTGATTCTCGTCCAGTGCACTCGTAGTGATATTTCCCCGGCCAAAAGCCGTACCGGACCGGAGTTATAACCACACTCTCCCCAGTTATAAAAGGGGTTCGTCTTTGCCTGTTGGCATGAGTATTTCAAGAACCAATTCGATCGATTATATTAACACAGCACTCTGATATGTAAGAAGCTATCAAAGAGCTGGACCAAGGTGTTGTCTTCTGCTGATCTGACATGTAAATAACTATCAGATTGAAAATTCACACTGTCCAATTTCGATGTATTATGGCCAGGCGTGTAAGAAACTACCACGATCTCTCAATTTCCTTGGCTGTGCTACTCCAGCAAATGTCATGTAGACAGCTAGCAGATGCGGAGCGCTACTAACCTACTTATAAATGTGTAATCTCTGGTGTAATATCTGTAACAGTCAACCAATCCCTGACTACTTGTTCCGTACCCGTGCAAAAATGCATATACATGATTTGATTAGCCTACTTGCGAACCTTGCTTGGCTTTCTTCTACACAGGTTGTAAATGTTTTCCCTATTCAGATGGCTATTTTAGCTTGGTCCTTCAGTGCTTAGAATTGCTGCTTATGCGTCTACATAACAGCAATCCCATCCACTGCTATTCAGGAGGCCATCAACATACGTTGACTAGAGCTTTGCTCCACCTCTTCCAGGAAGTCATTCTTTCTGACTGATTCCATTGCCATGCTTGAAAGAATACAATAGCTACCCACATGGATTATTTCCTTCTACAAATTCCACATCGGTACTTATCTATGGACAGAGGCCTGTCGCTGTCACATCCACACACGACCCATGGTACTATACATCGCAGTAGTTGCACTGGATCATGAACCGTCCCTGCCATGGCTTCCGACACAAACAGTACAAGTCACCATCCGATTGATCCGGACCAGAACCGATGCACTATTCCCAACTATGACCCTAAAAAGGGAAACTGAAAACTTCCCAATTATTACCGGGCCTATCCAAGGGGAAGACAATTTCTTGCACCTACCTTTCAATGTTGCGGTATCTAATAAATAAACAATGTCGCCTACCTACCTACACCTACCATATGACCTACGGTCATAATTCCTTTTCATCCGCTTCAGGGAAGTCTTCAAAGTATTTCTCGCTGCATTATGTGCTTCTTGCATTGTACTAGTAAGCTTTGCTACATAGTTGTCTGCATCCGCAGTCTTTTCTACAGCTTGTGGGAACATCAATTGAGCTGGTACATTTACTTCTCTCCCCAACATTAATTTGTTGGCTGTAAACCCAGTAGTGCTAGTCACTGAAGCCCTTAGAGCACCAGCCAATTGTTGTGAGTATCCCACTGGTTTTGAGACTTGCCTATGAAACATCGAACGGCTTCCATCAGGGTGCGGTTGTACCTCTCTCCAAGATATTACACTCTGGTTGATCTTGGTCTATGCCTCTCACTTCTCGCACCTGTGTTCCTTTTTCTTGCAGTACCATTCATGCCTGGTAACCCCTGGTGACCGTCCGAATCGATGAAACTGCAATCTCCATCTTTGATAGCATTTCCCGTCAAAGAAATTTCCTCACCAACATCGATGGAACCGCAATATCTATCTTTGACACTATTACTCGTCAAAAACATTGCCTCACCAACATCGATGGAACCGCAATATTCATCTTTGACACTATTACTCCTCAAAAACATTGCCTCACCAACATCGATGGAACCGCAATATCTATCGTTGACACTATTACTCGTCAAAAACATTGCCTCACCAACATCGATGGAACCGCAATCGCCATCTTTGACATCATTACCCGTCAAAGAAATTTCCTCACCGATATCGATGGAACCACAATCTCCATCCTTGACACCATTACCCGTCAAAGAAATTGCCTCACCGATATTGATGGAACCGCAATATCCATCTTTGACATCATTCCTTGTCAAAGATATTTCCTCATCGACATCCCTCGAAAACGATTCCCAATTTGGGTTAGTCCTCTTACAATGGTCCCCAGTGATTTCAATTAAAACCTGTGCCCCTTCTACTGTATTGAGCTGCTGACTGAGATATGTCATTCCGCTGCGCACCCATTTGATTTGAAGACACGCCTGTCGACTATGTCTTTGACAGCTTAGCCGACATTAAATCCAAGGTGTTCTGTAGTTTTTCAATAACTACTTCCAGTCTGTTTATGACCCTGCAGATGTCCTTGTAACGCATATGCACTTACAATTGCCTGCTCTGTTTCACGGACCCTATTCCTCCGTAGTTTTCCTAGGACAGACTGTTGCATATGCTGATACCAGTGTACACTATTAATAGCCGCCTCCATGCTCGCAGGTTTTTCAAACCCCAACTAGAGTGCAGCTTCTTTGTCGAGTAGGCCTTCACAAATGCGCGCGACCGCTTGTCGACATGACAAATACTCTGGCAAATCATTATATGCTCATGTTGCTAAGGTCAAGACGCGGTCGGCCCAGCTTGATGAAACCTGACCTGAGCCGTCTCGGTTAGCTCTTTGGCACCAAACCGACTTTCTAATCGTCTCATCATCTGCCGATAACTGAGGTCTTCCACACGCTCTACCAGTAGTGTATAGAAGTCTACGGCTTTGCCACTCAAACTCAAACACAAACTGTTTAAACATTCATCATTTGTCCATCCGCATGCATTTGCATAACGGTCACATTTCAGTCTGTAAGATTGCCAATTACCTGTGCCATCATAGTACAGAGTGTTTGGGATATTCCGAAGAAACTTAGGTTTTGGATTTCGGCCTTCTCTGGACCCGTTCTTCCTCATCCGACGAATCCCCCCCTTCTTGGACGAACCAGCCTGCAAGATGTCCTTGCTGATTGGGCTCGCGATGGTAGGTATCTCGTACGTGATGGACAAGTGTATGGTTTCTCATCTGATCTGTCATCGTACCCGTCATAATACGAGTTGTGTAATCCCTCGGACGGGCACCCCTAAATGATGACTTTGCATGCATAGGGTCGCCCCTGCTCGCCGTGTACGCCCACCCATTTCTTGGCCGACTTCAAGACTTTTCTATCTCTCTCCATTCATCCTTGTTCGCATCTTGGTCTTCCAGATAATGCTCACTCTTTCCCTTTTGGAGTCCTTTTTCTGTTACTCCTGCCTCATTAAGAGTACAATCGGGTAAAATTTGGAACTTTTCCTCACAATCTAATGGCAATTGATCATTTGAAGTAAAATCCAACGTCTGTAGAATTTCCTCGCTGAATTTTATCCTAAGAAATGTTTCCATCAGTTCAGGGGTTAAATTATCCCTATTTTCCCTTAGACAAATTATAGCAGACGCCGATCTTGGACCGATGCCTGCAATGGTCTTAAGTTTTTCGGAGGACGCAAAAATCACCATAATACGATCGGATTGAATGAATAAGGCCATACGTGTTGGGTACTGAATATATTTTATTAAAGTTATGTAATATATTCCGGGTTACCTGCTGCAATATTCGTCTATGGACCATGGAAGATCACAACAAGATATTCATGGTCTTTGACTCAGGAATATTTTTTTAAATATGGATATTTTAGCGTTGCAAAATATTTCTACATAATGCAAAAACAATGTAATGCACTAAATATAGCCAACCAGGGACTTTGCATAGGTCGTCTATATTAGTGTTGCCCACGCTCGAAACGGCTTTGCCAGTAGGCTACCAATGTTGACGGTATCAACACTTGTCTACAAAAACAAATGGCAATATAGCAACAATAACGAACTATTATGACAGTCTTTGACTTTCCATTAGTCTTGACAACGTCAACTGAACTTTTATTCCATGAATGGAATTACCATTCAATGTTAGACATGCACAATATTAAACTGAATAATCCCCAAAATGTAGAATATTGAAACACGTGGTTTCACAAAAATTCCAATTTCCCAGGGGATTTCCTTCAACTCGACGTATGTTGAATACCACCGCTGCCACCATATAACGCGTCGTACCTATTTGTTACACTTTATCTGTCTACAATCTGAATACAATCGGTTGTCACCCTTTTGACTGTCTTGTTTGAGTTATGTCTTAAAAGAACGTTGAGCGGGGCATGCTACGATCTTCCCAATTCGGCGGTCTCGTTTCGTCTCCCTGATTCTCGTCCAGTGCTCTCGTAGTGATATGTCCCAGGCCAAATGCCGTACCGTACAGGAGTTATCACCACATTGTTTTGAAATTCGGATAGCTACCTGAATTTTTCACATACCGTAACAGTTTCGGTGAACATATTCTCCCAATGATTTGCTTGTTTATATTCGTCTGCTGGACCAGTCACGTGACAGTTGCATCAGCCTTCCGACACACTCAACGGAATGCTATTGTACCATGTTTCAGCTCAGTCAGCGCAATTAGCCTAGAACTATATAAATATTTTAAATACGGATGAAAATGGAAAATACGCCGAGCATAGGAATACGCCGAGCATAGGTTTCACCACTCTAGTATAAACATGTTATAGCTAGAAAATCTATAAAATACTGTATTGCACCATTAACTCAATTCACCAACTTTTTTATGTTTATTTAACGTCGTTACCGGTTGCCGTTTCCGGTTGCCATATGTTTGTATATAGTTGAATGTATAAAATGACAGACATTTGACATTTGTCTAGACCATCAGGTGGGGTAATTTGTCTAGGCCATCGGGTTGGGTAATTTGTCTAGGCCATCGGGTGGGGTAATTTGTCTAGGCCACCAGGTGGGGTAATTTGTCTAGGCCATCAGGTGGGGTAATTTGTCTAGGCCATCAGATGGGGTAATTTGTCTAGACCATCAGGTGGGGTAATTTGTCTAGACCATCAGGTGGGGTAATTTGTCTAGGCCATCGGGTGGGGTAATTTGTATGCCATCAGGTGGGAAAGAATTCCATGGGGCTATGTTTTGTTTTGTAATGCTAAAGGGGATTGTTATCCGTTCCTCTTTCCTCCAACTGTTTCATATAAGATAGGGTGGGGTAGTTTGTATTGGCATCGGGTGGGATAGTTTGTATGGGGGTGGGATAGTTTGTATTGACCATCGGGTGGGATAGTTTGTCTAGGCCATCGGGTGGGGTAATTTGTTTAGGCCATCGGGTGGGATAGTTTGTATTGGCCATCGGGTGGGATAGTTTGTATTGGCCATCGGGTGGGGTAATTTGTATTGGCCACCGGGTGGGGTAGTTTCAATTTGTCACGACGTCGGATTTCAGGAAGCTATATTTTTTGTGTTATTTGCAATTGCAATGAGGTAAAAGTTCTGTTGATCTTTGGATTCAAACATGCAATGGCAGTTTTGGCTAGTCAATTGGAAAAATAGATAGGAGACATTGTTGTTACATGAATGTAATTCCAATATCAATGTATACCGCGGTATGCCAAAACCCATGTTATGTCAAGAACTTTTTTCTTTCTACATCGTCGTTGTCTAATTTACATATACCACACATTTTTTACGTGTACACCTATTTTGCGGCGTCTTGGGTGCTTTGTATCAATACATTACTTGTTAACTTCTGTATTTGGTTTTATCTTTTCAGAATGGTTTAAAGAACAGAATCGTGGTAAGCGCTAGACCGTTCATATAACACTTTTAAAATAAGATTACATATAGCAATATTTAAATATTTAACTTTCTTGTTTAAGACAAGTTTAATACTTGGTAAGTCTGTCACATTAAAATTGTAAAACACGACAGCAACACAACAAAATGACCATACTAATTTAAATATGCATTTATTACTTACAAATGTGTTTTTCTTATTTATAACTATATATGATACATGTGCGGGCCGTTGTCTAATGTTCAAACGTGTGGCCCAAACCATTTGTATTTTCATGCTATGTATTGTATCTTTATGTGTATGACATATATACTATTGATTTGCAATAAAATATGGTTAAATAAAACATATGATACATGTAGTATGTCTAAGAGTATCATCCAAGATATATAAAGCTACCATGTTTCAGTTGCAAATGAAAATATTTGATCAATTAAAAGCGCAACAATGCATATATGACGTCACAAATTTAAAAATGGCCGACAAATACATATTACAAATTAGTGTAATTCATTATTGGAAGACAGCTCGCTAATATGGTTCGCCGGAGGCGAGGGTAAATAAGCTCAATCATCATCATTGGAAGACCGCTCGCCCATATGGTTCGCCGGAGGCGAGGGTAAATAAGCTCAATCATCATCATTGGAAGATCGCTCGCCCATATGGTTCGCCGGAGGCGAGGGTAAATAAGCTCAATCATCATTATTGGAAG
>CM026402.1:32318034-32339797 GCA_014843695.1 Archivesica marissinica | reverse complement strand
AATCAACCTCAGTGACTAGCTCCGGTATCTCATAGATCGTTATTGTTTTTCCGGGATTGGATCCATCCATCTATAGCACGATTATAGGCTGTTTTAAATGGTCTGGAAATAATGATTGAACATTGACACATTACTGAAAAACATCATCATTATAGGCATTTGAAACCATTGGGGTAAGTTGATCCATGGATCGACATACCCCATCGTTGATGGCTCATCTTGCCCCATGTATACCACCAGTATATATTCAGGTCTTAGGAACGAAATGCATTAGAATGGTGGATGTTTACATATGTTGAATACACAGCACTAGTTTAAGGTTACTCATGGTAGGCTAACATTTATATAGCTGTGAAGAGTAATTGTATAAGAAACCCACATACCTGATTCCGTGATATTCACTTTCCACGTATGAAAAAATGTTTCATGTTCTAGCACATGACCTATATAAATTAATGGCTGATCTTCTGCATCAGAAAGGAAGTTGAGCAGCATGGTCTCACTAGAGGGCGCTGCATTTTCACTGATGCAGCTTGTGATGTATAAAATTGGGATGGATCAACTTACCCCAGGGATCAACTTACCCCACTCTCCCCTAGAGGTTCGATCTGATAGTTTCTTACATGTCAGATCAACTGAGGACACCATCTCGATCCAGCTCTTCGATAGTTTCTAACATGTCGGAGTACGAAGTCAAAATATAAAACCCAAACTGACTGGTTCCTGTCTTACTGTATGCAAGACGCTTTGGATAAAGTGGGGGAGAGTGTGGTGATAACTACGGTACGGTAAGGCTGGAGGCCGGAGAAATATCACCACGGCAGCACGAGACGAGATTCGGGGAGACTTGGCGAGAGAGGGGGGACTCAGGACGCGGGCTGCCAACTCAACGCTCATAACAAAGCTAGAACTTGAACAGAACAGTTGATAACCGGTTATAACGGATACAGGAAAAGCAAGACTATTAGGTAAGACGCTTTAAGAAACATCGACGAGAAACTAGGTAAAAACGACCAGATCACTGATATGCCCTTGTGGTCCCGACCGGAAGACCTTATTCTATCAACAAATACTTTTTATTTCATGGAGATCGGTCAAATAACACCAGTGTCTGGTGCCTGTGCATTTAGTCCTATAATGGCTATATAACCTCTACATAATTTTTTGAGAAAAATGCCTCGATATACATCACATTTGTCATGTGGGCATCCAAGGGATGGGCTCTTTAATTAATTTCTTTCCAACAATATCTAACACGATGTATATCTAAATCACTTAACATAGTCTTGACTTTCCTTTAGGTCTATGCTGACAAAGAATAACACGGAACATAATGATAACATTACACAAAACAGGTGGGTTTTTGTAATCCGATTTTTTCTTCCTTATACTCGTCAAATTTCATATTACAACAATAAATATATTCAAAAGCTAACAATATAAATAATGTATGTGTTATAAATAAATAGCAAATTAAATTTACCTTGTATTTATTTTGTTTCCAGCGATTTGGACGCAACCGTTGTCCTGTTCAATCTGTAACGTTCCTGTTGAAACGCACGCCGACTTGAAAAGGGCGAAGTGCAGATATTAGCGTAGGAAAATATCGGCCGCAACACAATTCAATATTTGTTTGGTCAAAAATAATGTTTAATATTGTTAATCTTAGTAAGTAAATTGTCAATATATATGCCTACTATTTAAGATACAATATTCAGTTGTACGCGAGTTATTTAGAGATAAACGTATGGACTATTAGGCGGATGTTAAATCACACAAATATATACGGATTGTAAATCGGTTAGTCTGGAACGTTCGGCGGAAGTGACGCATTATTTCAGAACATTCTTGGGATTTCCGCAAATACATAGGTGACGGTTTCTAAAACTGACAGTAGGGCATATGGAAGGGATGGGGTGGAATTCAAATTGTAGGTATGACGGCCGGTTATCCGTGAAGTGTGTAGTATTGTTGACATGAATCTTGTAGAATTGTGCTCTTGTAGCCTAGCGATGGGTGCGGTAAAATTGGTACTTATAAACCCCGTGACAATTGCACGCAATAACGTGTGACGTCCGTGATCAAGTGGTAGAGCTTGGGGATTTGGAATCGAACGGTCTCGGGTTCGATACTCTGTCAGGCCACGTCATTGAACAATGTACGTCACACACATTGCTTAGTTCTGGTTAACCACTTAGGTCGGCTGAGTAGGCCTATGCCCAGGAAAACATGTCTAGGTCCCGCAAGTGGTTTGGCATTAATGGAACATACATATATACATACATACAGGGTACAGTAAAATGCAGGTAACCCCGTGACCATTGTACACAATAAAAAAATCTGGTACAGTCATAATGCAGATAACCCTGTCACCGTTACCCCATGAACAAATCTGGTACAGTCAAAATACAGAAAACCCTGTCACCGTTACCCCATGAACAAATCTGGTACAGTCAAAATACAGAAAACCCTGTCACCGTTACCTTATGAACAAATCGTGTATGGCCAAATACAGATCACCATGTCACCGTTACCCTATGAACTAATCTTGTCTAGCCAAATACAGATCACCATGTCACCGTTACCTTATGAACAAATCTTGTCTAGCCAAATACAGATCACCCTGTCACCGTTACCTTATAAACAAATCTTGTATGGCCAAATACAGCTCACCCTGTCACCGTTACCTTATGAACAAATCTTCACTAGCCAAATACAGATCACCCTGTCACCGTTACCTTATGAACAAATCTTCACTAGCCAAATACAGACCACCCTGTCACCGTTACCTTATGAACAAATCGTGTCTAGCCAAATACAGATCACCCTGTCACCGTTACCTTATGAACAAATATTGTCAAGCCAAAATTTTAATACAGATCACCCTGTCACCGTTACCTTATGAACAAATCTTGTATAGCCAAATACAGATCACCCTGTCACCGTTACCTTATGAACAAATCGTGTATAGCCAAATACAGATCACCCTGTCACCGTTACCTTATGAACAAATCTTGTATAGCCAAATACAGATCACCCTGTCACCGTTACCTTATGAACAAATCTTGTATAGCCAAATGCAGATCACCCTGTCATCGTTACCTTATGAACAAATATGGTACAGTCAAAATACAGATCACCTTGTCACCGTTACACCCAATAAACACATATGGTACAGTCAAAATACAGCTAACCCTGTGGCTATTGCATCAAATAAACACATCCAATATAGTCAAGATACAGCTAACCCTTACACCATTACCACATGAACACAGCTGGTATAGTCAAAATACAGCTAACCCCATTGGCGTGGCTTCCTATAGGCCGTGTAGGCCGTGGCCTACACTTTTCCCCGAAAAATCGAAAAAATAAAAATGCCAAATATGCAACAAAAATCGGGAGGCTAGGATTAAATTATATACGCTATACATAGTTTTCATGGGGAGCCCCTCCCGTCTTAAGTTTAAGTTGGCCTACACATCGATTCCAGCCAAGCTACGCCCCTGAACCCTGTGACCATTACACCAAATAAACAAATCTGGTATAGTCAAAATATACAGCTAACCCTGTGGTAAATGTGTACCATTTACGCATGTCTTCGGCATCCGTCAGTCTTGTCAGACTATGGAAGATGAGCACCGTCTGCTATGGCTGTATAGCCCGATGCGTGACCTGCAGTGGCGGTTGCAGCCTTCGCACGTGAAGACAGAGCCACTGGAAGGCGATGCAGTTGGTGGCGGCTTCCACAGTTTGGCTTTCCTCTTCCTGCGTATGTTGTCAAAGGCTGTTTGCAGAGCGAATTCTCCCATCTTTAAGCCCGTTGACAGCTGTTGTCTCCACGCTATTCTGTTTGCTGCGAGAGATTCCCAGTTGGTGGTGTCCATCCCCAGCGCTTTCATATCTCGTTTGCAGACATCCTTGAAGCGAAGTTGGTGTCGACCTTTGTATCTGTGCCCTGCGGCCAGTTCACCATACAACAGATCTTTTGGAATGCGGCCGTCGTCCATCCGGCGTACGTGTCCGAGCCAGCGTAGTCGGCGTTGGCGGAGTAATGTGTACATAGATGGGATGCCGGCTCTGCTTAGGACCTCGTTGTTGGTGACCTTGTCCTGCCAGGATATGTCTAGGATGCGTCGCAGAGAGCGGAGATGGAACACTTGCAGTTTTCGCTCTTGAGTGGCGTATGTTGTCCATGACTCGCTTCCATAGAGGAGTGTGCTGACGACGCAAGCCTTGTACACCGCTATCTTGGTGTTGGTTGTCAGCTGTCTGTTTTCCCACACCTTCTTGCTGAGACTGGAGAGGGTGGAGGCTACTTTGCCAATACGTTTGTCCAGCTCCACATCGAGCGAGAGGTTGTTCGTGGCTGTGGAACCCAGGTATGTAAATTGGCTGACGACCTCAAGCTGATAGTTCCTATGACAATGGCGGGTGGGATGGCAGTTCCTTGGCACATGACTTGGGTCTTCTTCAAACTGATGGTTAGGTCGCAAGCTGCAGAGAAACGGTCCACCAGTGACTGGAGCTGTTCTAAAGTATGGGTAGCAAGTGCAGCGTCGTCGGCAAATAGCATGTCTCTGATGAGGACTTCTCTTGTCTTGGATTGTGACTTAAGACGGGTGATGTTAAAGAGCTTGCCGTCAGATCATCTGGAGTGAAGGGAGACTCCTTCTGTAGCTCGCTTGAAAGCGTGCCTGAACATCATGGCAAAGAAGATGCCGAAAAGTGTGGGGGCGAGTATGCAGCCTTGCTTGATGCCGCTCTTGACCTCGAATTATGTAGAGGTTTCACCGTCGTACTGCACGGTACTCTTCATACCGTCATGAAAATACTTTACGATGCTAAGAAACTTGGGCGGGCAGCCGGTCAGAGGTAAGATCTTGAATAGCCCATCGCGGCTCACCAGGTCGAACGCTTTGGTGAGGTCTATGAAGGAGATGTAGAGAGGCTGATGTTGCTTACGACCCTTTTCTTGTAGCTCTCTCAGCGAGAATACCATGTCTACTGTTGACCTCTTGGAGCGAAAGCCACACTGGGACTCTGTGTAGACCTGCTCAGCTAGTTTCTGGAGTCTAATGAGGGCTATACTGGCAAATAGCTTCCCGACTATGCTGAGCAGTGATATGCCGCGATAGTTGTTGCGGTCACTGTGGTCACCTTTGTTCTTGTAGAGGGTAACTATGTTTGCGTCCCTCATGTCTTGGGGAACTTCACCCTCATCCCAGCATTTGCAGAGTAACTTGTGGAGTGGCTCTAGCAGGGTGGACTTCGCACACTTGATAACTTCAGCTGGTATGGAGTCTTTACCTGGTGCTTTGCCAGCTGGAAGCCTGTCGATAGCCTTGGCGAGTTCATCGAGTGATGGTTTGGTGTCGAGGTCGGACATTTCTGGGAGGCGCTCGATGGCATCCAGGGCTGACTGGTGAACCTTGTTTTCTCTCGAGTACAGCTCTGAATAGTGTTCTACCTATATTTCCATCTGCTTTGTCTTGTCTGAGATGATCTCTCCAGAGGTAGACTTCAATGGTGCTGTCTTCTTTATACTTGGGCCAGTTGCTTTCTTGATGCCGTCGTACATGGCCTTGATGTTACCAGTGTCGGACGCACTCTGTATAGAGGAGCACAGGTCGCGCCAGTATTCGTTGACGCATGACCTGACGTTCTTCTGGATGTTTGCCCTTGAAGCCTGCAGAGCCTGTTGTGACTGGGCTGTTGGCGTATCGTTGTGCTTCTGTAGCGCTGTACGTTTGGCGTCCACAAGTGGGTCGAGTTGTTCGGCGTATTATGGATGCCAGTCGTTTTGTCGGCCTCCCTGTTTCTTGCCGAATGTGTCGATTGCGGCTGTGTACGTGGCTGTCTTGATGTGCTTCCACAGCTCTTCGGACCGCGTGTTTGCATCAACATCCTGTAAAGAAGTTGCGAGCTGAATGTTGAAGCTTGCTGCCTTCTCTGTGTTGTTGGTCAGCAGTACATTCACGCAGGGCTTGGCAGATTGGATCGACCTGTGAAATTTCTTGGGCTGCAGTCTGACTGTCGAGCAGATGAGTGAGTGATCTGTATTGCAATCAGCACTGTGGAAAGTCTTAATCTTAAGTTGGGACCTTCTGGTAATGATCAGATCCAGCTGGTGCCAGTGCTTTGACCCTGGGTGCCTCCATGATACTCTGTGCTGGGGCTTTGTGCTGAAGAAGGTGTTTGTGATGCAGATATCATGATATGAACATGTCTCCAGTAGACGCTGTCCATTGTCATTGGTTTTACCAACTCCAAAGTGTCCAAGGCATGATGGCCATGCTTCTTGGTCGGCGCCAACCCGGGCATTGAAGTCGCCAAGGATGACGAGGGGTTCCTGATCAGGATACTGTGTGATGATGCTGTCCATTTGATTGTAGAACTCATCTTTGATGTCTACAGTGGCCACCAGAGTAGGGGCGTATACACACAGCAGGTTCACATGGCCATCAGAAGTGTGCAGGCGCATTGATATGAGACGCTCTGTGCTGACGTTGCCAAGTTCAACTGTATCCAAGAGTGTGTTTTTGATAGCAAAACCCACACCGTACTCTCTTGTCTCGTTCTCATGCTTGCCTTGTCAGATGAAGGTGTAGTTATTCTCCCTTAAACTTCCAGTGTCGGCAAGCGTGTTTCTTGCAGTGCTGCAATGTCAATCTGAAGGCGAAGTAGTTCATTGTTTATGGTGACTGTCTTCCTGATATCGCTTACTGCTCATAGGTCGTTGGACATTCCGGTCGTCATCGTTCGGACATTCCAGCTTCCAAACTTGAAAACTGGTTTCTTGGTTCTCTGTGTGTTGGTTGGTGCGGTATTTACTGACAACTTGTCGGAGGTACCTTATGTCCCACGCACCCAGTGGAACAGATGGCCAGTGACCGGATAACACCTAACTGGCCGAGGGCTGCTCAGCTTAAGGCGGGCGGTAGCAATCCAGTGAAGTTGGAAAACCTCTCCCATCATCGAGTATAACCCCTGGCGCCTGGCTGTACGCCAATATAGCCTTGGTTTATAACCGGTAACTGCTATACTCCGTGTTGAGCCTACACCGAGGTATAGCTGGAGTGTCCTCTCCAGGGCGCTAGCCTGGGCACGCTTAGGAGATACTGGGTTGCCCAATTCGCAGAATCCCCCTCTCGGTCTGATCTGATGTGGTCCGAAGAAGTCAGTAGAGTTCCAAACTGCCTGTGGGGCTCCACTCCAGATTTTCTGTCAGGGTTTACTCCCTTAGATTTTCTGTCGGGGTTTTTCTCCCCTAGCCTTCTGCCACCACTAGTAAACTCACAAGGCAGTGCGACTATTTACCCATAACTGGAAGTCTGTTCATAGGCATCAGGACGTGTCCACACACCGGTGGGCCTGGCATGCCACATGTCTAGGGGCAGACTTCCTCCGAGACCTTTGCAGTTCAGCCTTAGGCCACGAGGTGCTCAGTATCCGTGTGTGTCATGGGGAGGCACTGCAGAGGGCTTGTCTAGAGAGAGGGTATGTACCGACAGGGAAGACTTACGCACTCGGTTTCCTTTTCACCTAGAACTAGGCTATCCAGCGGTGGAGGCTGAAGGCGGAAGGTGGCAAGCACACAACACACAACGGACCACACTTCGCATCAGTAAACCAATTACACACATTTACGCATGTTTGTTGACCATATTTGCATTATTTTGTTATGTCAATAAAGTCGTATGTGACGTTTTTTTATTAGTCGAAATACTCAGTTTTTGAGATAACTATTTGGAAAATAATTACACTATATTATAGGAAATTACATTCTTTAGAAATTTCCGTTTACACCCACGTAGTGTCGCTTTAACCCTGTTACCATTATGTCTATAGAATTGTCGGAGCGGAGGATAAATAGATCAGAATGAGTAGCATACTTAGTGGCGATGTATTTCATCAGGAATGAGGTCTCGAGAGCGATTAAACTAAAGATGTAAACACTTAATTCTCAATCGAGCTAAATGTGTATAACGTAACCATTACCGTCTCCGTGGCCTAGTGGTTAAGACGTCCGTCTACGGAGCATGAGGTCGAATGTTCGAACCTACGGAGCGAGAGGTCGAAGGTTCGAATCTCGCCAGGGGTTCGTTCTGATATGGCCGGTTGGTGAGCCGCCAGCTAGTTAAATAATGGTTACATATTGCCAAACAGCCTGGCATACAAGCATAGAATTCGGGAAGTATCGATGTTCATAAAAAGAGGTGTCTCATATAAAGTCAGAAATGACTGGCCCTTTAAACAGGGGTGACACTATAATAAGCAAACACATGTGATCAAAGCATACAACATTGAAAATTACTTCATGAAAACAATCTAGAACATGTCTGACCGAATTAAATGTTTATATATATCTTGGTGCTTTCATTTGGATATTTAATTTTGTTCCAGGGTAGTCAGTCATATGACAATAAGAGTCATGTGCGCGTGCGTCTGTTATTTGTGGACACTATAATATATGCAAGGGTGATAAGTTTATATTAAAACCACCGCGTTATCAAACTATTATCTGACTGTCGGGTAATTAAAAATGACGACAACTATATAGCAACTGTGATTAGAAATCTGCACATATTTAATATGGGCAGATTGGATTGATCGGATGAGCGACCAGTGAGGATAGTGGACAGTAAACCAATCAATGATGTGGATATATTGTATTTTACTTGTTGGATTTAGTGTTGCTTGTAAGGTTTCCTATCTCTAGTAATGTAGTATTATAACAATATTTTCTATTTTAATTATTTCATATGTAATAAAAATAACTATTTATTTCTACGATAGTGCATATGATGATGTACGAATTTTAGGGCATGTATTTGTTCATTGAAATGTTATTTTGTATGTATAGGATATAAGCCGAAACGATCCAATATGTAAAGTATTGGACTGTGTGAGGCGCGTTGCGCCGAAGACAGTACGCGCCTCACACAGTACCACTATTTTACATATTGGATCCGTTTGAGGCTTATATCTTACTTAAAACACACACTTACATAACACGATCCTACTAACTAAAATGGTTAATTACGTACATGTACACGTAGGATTGAATATAATATTCTGGCCTTTTGACAGCAGTCCAATATTAATGATAATGGCAATATTAATGATAATGGACTGCATGTACACAGGTATGACGTCACGACAGTGTTTTAATCCTGACAAAGTCTCGTATGGACGTCACGTTATATAACAGTCAATGTCACGTGTCACTGCAGTTAGTTTAAATATATTCACTGTACAACAACATACTTTGTAGTCGGATGTCGGCTAAACGTGTGGCATCAGTGGTCCAGTGGTAGAGCGTCGGATTTGGAATCGAACGGTCCCGGGTTCGATACTCGGTCAGGCCACGTATGTAGTGTCATTGAGCAAGGCACCTCACACACATTGCTTAGTACTGGTTAATCACTTAGGTCGGCTAAGCTTGCCCAGGAAAACATGTCTACGTCCCCGCAAAATACATAAACGTGTTTATAAATAGAATGATACATATTATGCATGTTTTATATTGTCAACATACATGTATGTCAGTTTAACCGAATTACAAGATATCGTGTACGGTTAGATAAATAACGACTATTGTAACTAGTTGATAGCGCAAATTTCCGCTCTTGTATTGGACACAATAACAAATTAGTTTATACAAATTTATTTTAGCTCGATTGCGAAACAAGTTCTTACAACTTATATTAATCACTCTCGATACCTCATTCCTGATGGAATCCATCGCAACGAGGGCGAGAGAAGAGGCAATGTGGAATTTAAATGCCTTGCATACGGGCACAATCGTAATGGCTTCAGCGGGGCTCGAATTCCTGACCTTTCGCACCTGAAGCGACTTCCACAATAACAAATGCTTGATTTTACAGTGTTAAATAGTCATTGGGGGGGGGGGTGACCTGACCACAGGCCTTCGCCGATTTATTCCAAAATCGAATGGACCAACCTTCTATATATATCCAGAAAATGTCATCAACATCCATCAACAACGTTCTTAGTTAACCTGCCTGCATGCACACACGCGTGCACGTGCTATGGTGCATCGTGGAGATGAGACAGTCCTTATGGTATTTATTGAACTATATAATAATAATAATAATAATAATAATAATAATACAGACTTTATTTTACGAGAGAACTAATCTACCAAAAGTTAATCTACCACGAGGCCCTCAACATATATACAAATCAAATGCAATCAAAATATATCGCTTCGACTACATTCATGCAACCTACTGTTGTACTATTTTCCAAACACAATTTTAACAAAGCTTTGAAAACTTCCTCCTTCGTCAGTAAAACAATTGTTTTTACAGAAACCAATCCAAACTAAAATGTTAAACTAACGATGATTCCCCGGGTTAAAGAGGATCTTGTGGAAGTCGTGATAGTGCAGTGGATGCACGTTCGCTTCATGTCCGGAGTTCGAGCCCCGCTGGAGCCGTTACGATTGTGCCCTTAGGCAAGGCATTTAAACTCCACATTGCCTCTTCTCTCTCCTTCATGGCGATCGATTCCATCAGGAATGAGGTCTCGAAAGTGATTAATATAAGTTGAAATAACTTGTTTCGCAATCGAGCTAAAATAAATGTGTATAAACTAAAGAGAATCTGAGAAGGAGTTGAAGCTGTTTTTGCATTAACTTTGTTTTATTTATACTTGACTGAGTGTTTACTTACTTACATTGTACACCATCGATGTTTTATTCTTTATCATTTATTACTTCCGCATTATTCGGTACAGGAAAATATATATAAGGGTTTACTGAATCTGTGTACATTCTAATACAATAGTTAATACCTCGTCAGTGTATGTCTGTGCGTGTGTGTATGTGCTCGCGCGTGGTGCGTGCGTGCGTGTTCTTGACTGTTAACATGGTACTGGTATGTTCAGAGGTCTAGTCTACTCTACCTCTGCACTATCCAAGTATACCTCTTCATGTGCATTGTATATTACTAAGACTTATATGCAGGTATTCATTGGGTGGTGTATAAAATTCCTATTAACATTCCTATTAAAGTGACTAATGATATTTTAGTAGCGTACTCATGACAGTCCAATGGGGAAGATGGATTGTGTACCCAGACCGTAGCTGTAGCCGTTATGATTGTATCCTTAGGCAAGGCACTTACATTCCATATTGCCTCCTCTCTCTCCCTCATGGCGATAAATTCCACCAGGAATGAGGTCTCGAGAGCGATTAAGCGATTAAGATAATGTTGTAAGAACTTGTTTCGCAATCGAGCTAAAATAAATTTGTATAAGATAATGTTGTTTCGCAATCTAGCTAAGATATATTTTAACTAACTCAGTGTATGTTGTATTTTTGTAAATTACCTTAAAGTGTCTGGATTTCATCTTCTTTCTATTAACTCTTTCACCGCCAATGACAGAACATGCCGTCTGATCAGGCTATATGTTGATTGCTCTTCAGACAGTGGAGCTGAAGCACCTGTCCGAATAGCAAACAACATAGATCCTGATCAGACGCGGCGTTACGCCGCGGCTGATCTGGATCTATGTTGTTTGCACATGCTCTGAATTTATTCGGCGCTGAAAGAGTTAATGCACATTCATCAGTTTCTTCTTGTTATTAGGCCTACTATCCAACCTCAGTCAGCGACTAACAACTTGCTCACATATCACCATTCATCTATTGTCCCTGATAAGGAACGATCTCAACAAACATGCCTGTGGTTATAAAACGTGTCTCAAATCTCAAACTCAAGCTCTCTGATTGGTTGAGCCGATAGCAAATCTCAGACTCAACCAATCATATCATTTGAGTTTGAAATTTGAGAAGAGATGTATATTTGTATATACTATTAGTTTAGTTTAGTTTATACAAATTTATTTTAGCTCGATTGCGAAACAAATTATTTCAACTTATATTAATCACTCTCGAGACCTCATTCCTCATGGAATCCATCGCCACAAGGGAGAGAGAAGAGGCAACGTGGAATTTAAATGCCTTGCCTAATGGCACAATCGTAACGGCTCCAGTGGGGCTCGAACTCCGGACCTTTCGCACCTGAAGCGAACGCGCATATAACCCCCGATCCTGGAGATAGAGGTGCACGGCGAGTTATAACGACGATGACTAGACCACGCTGAACGTCTTCTGTGTCTTGCAGCGGCAGATTACGCCCACTATGAAGAATTTGTCAGACAGCAGGCCAACAATGAGACGTTTGTCAGGCTGTTCAAAGAACATCTGCGTCAGTTTCAAGATCACGGCCAGGTATCGTATTGTGAATATGTGTGCCATTAACGCATACTGTCTCATCTTTGTTAATGTACATATATATATTAAGAATAAATTTATTCTAACTCACAATATTCTGAGTTGATATTACATTAGGAGTAACGCTTTGACAAGAGTCCTACATGATAGTATATACATTTGCATAATGTGGAACATCTAATATTAAGGCATATATAATTCTCATTTCCATACATACGTTTCCAGGTATTTCGCAGGTTCGATCCCCCGTCTGACCCTAATAAAATTAACAGTCTTTCAGATGGGACGTTAAACCGAGGTCTCGTGTCGGTGCTTTACACCGTGCACGTAAAAGAACCAGAGGAGATTCTGGAATGGGTCTCTGTCTGTATCATGCACTATCCTCCAAAATCTAAAATAACTAATCTCTTCAGGAGGCGTCGCTATGGGCAACCGGTAGCGACGATAAATAAACGTAAACTAAAAAAAAAAAAATACGTTTCCATTTCCCCATAGTTCACACCTGTAACAAAACCCATGTTTATTTTGGAGAGTTAAAGATCAATAACTGATCAAGTGGCAAGTAATGGGTTATAAATAGCCGATTACGTTTACTGAGTACGACGGATCTGTAGCCCAGTGGTAACACGCTGGACTAGTAATCCAGGGATCGCAGGTTCGATCCCCCGTCTGACCATAATAACATTAACAGTCTTTCAGATGGGACGTTAAACCGAGGTCTCGTGTCGGTGCTTTACACTGTGCACGTAAAAGAACCAGAGGAAACTCTGGAATGGGCCTCTCTGTATCATTGCACTATCCTCCACAATCTAAAATGACTAATATCTTCAGGAGGCGTCGTTCATATGGGCAACCGGTAACGACGATAAATAAACGTAAAACTGAGTACGATTTCCTCGAGATGAAGTATCCCATGAATCATGCTATGGTTTAAAATAAATTAAAATTAAACAAAAAGTATAAGTATATACATGTATTACTAGTATAGCAAAACAATCAAATATGTCTAAATGTTTTCAGCAATTTGGGAAGAGTGCAACCTTTCATTGTGAGCCATACCCACAGCAGGAGACAAACACAACATCTGGTGAGTATTTACATAATAAGATGTAATTCTTTTGTTCATATATACACTAGTAACAGTATTACTTTTCCGTATCCCCATATATATTTCACATCTGTAACAAAACCCATGTTTATTTCCCAAAGTGCATTTGGATAAGATTTGTATAT
Organism: Archivesica marissinica; assembly: GCA_014843695.1. NCBI lineage: Eukaryota > Metazoa > Mollusca > Bivalvia > Venerida > Vesicomyidae > Archivesica > Archivesica marissinica. The sequence goes on along the minus strand of CM026402.1, from coordinate 32,326,302 downwards.
GTGTTTATGATACTGTATTTATTACTGTATTTCTTAATTTTCAGTGCACAAACTAAGGCCAGTGGACATAAAGGTAGTGGCAGCTCTTGGGGACTCTATAACTGTAAGCTATCTTCAAGTCACTAGTTGGTTCAGTGTGTGTGGGTAGTTCTTTGGCAAATTGATTGGTTGACACTGTTATATAAGGAGCAAGAGTTTGTAACACGCTGGACTGGTAATCCAGGGATCGCAGGTTCGATCCCCCCGTCTGACCATAATAAAATTAACAGTCTTTCAGATGGGACGTTAAACCGAGGTCTCGTATAGGTGCTTTACACCGTGCACGTAAAAGAACCAGATGAGATTCTGGAATGGGTCTCTGTCTGTATCATGCAATATCATCCAAAAATCTAAAATTACTAATATCTTCAGGAGGCGTCGCTCATATGGGCAACCGGTAGCGACGATACATAAACGTAAAACACACACATAAAAGGACCTCTCCGAGTTATTGACGATTGTGTAGGTACATGTATATGCGACCAAGGTAGACGTTTGACATTACTGTAGATTGATCTTCGGTTGTAGATGAGGTATGCCATCGGTGGTTTTAGATGGAACTCGGTGCACATATTGAATTGGACCTCGGCGGTTGTAGATTGTTGTAGATTGACCTGCACGAGTATACTACACATGTCTCGGCGGTTGACATTGTTGTAGATTGACCTGCACGAGTATACTACACATGTCTCGGCGGTTGTAGATTGTTGTAGATTGACCTGCACGAGTATACTACACATGTCTCGGCGGTTGACATTGTTGTAGATTGACCTGCACGAGTAGACTACACATGTCTCGGCGGTTGACATTGTTGTAGATTGACCTGCACGAGTAGACTACACATGTCTCGGCGGTTGACATTGTTGTAGATTGACCTGCATGAGTATACTACACATGTCTCGGCGGTTGACATTGTTGTAGATTGACCTGCACGAGTAGACTACACATGTCTCGGCGGTTGACATTGTTGTAGATTGACCTGCACGAGTAGACTACACATGTCTCGGCGGTTGACATTGTTGTAGATTGACCTGCACGAGTAGACTACACATGTCTCGGCGGTTGACATTGTTGTAGATTGACCTGCACGAGTAGACTACACATGTCTCGGCGGTTGACATTGTTGTAGATTGACCTGTACGAGTAGACTATACATGTCTCGGCGGTTGACATTGTTGTAGATTGACCTGCACGAGTAGACTACACATGTCTCGGCGGTTGACACTGTTGTAGATTGACCTGCACGAGTAGACTATACATGTCTCGGCGGTTGACATTGTTGTAGATTGACCTGCACGAGTAGACTACACATGTCTCGGCGGTTGACATTGTTGTAGATTGACCTGCACGAGTAGACTACACATGTCTCGGCGGTTGACATTGTTGTAGATTGACCTGCACGAGTATACTACACATGTCTCGGCGGTTGACATTGTTGTAGATTGACCTGCACGAGTAGACTACACATGTCTCGGCGGTTGACATTGTTGTAGATTGACCTGCACGAGTAGACTACACATGTCTCGGCGGTTGACATTGTTGTAGATTGACCTGCACGAGTAGACTACACATGTCTCGGCGGTTGACATTGTTGTAGATTGACCTGCACGAGTAGACTACACATGTCTCGGCGGTTGACTCAGTGGATATTGTAGGTGACCATGAGTGTTCTAGTTGACTCAACTGTGGATGTTCTAGTTAACTCAGCTATGGGTGATGTAGTTGACCCAGCTATGGGTGATGTAGTTTACTCAGCTATGGGTGATGTGTTTGACCCAGCTATGGGTGATGTAGTTGACCCAGCTATGGGTGATGAAGTTGACCCAGCTATGGGTGATGTGGTTGACTCCTCAGCTATGGGTGATGTAGTTGACCCAGCTATGGGTGATGTAGTTGATTCAGCTATGGGTGATGTGGTTGACTCAGCTATGGGTGATATAGTTGACCCAGCTATGGGTGGTGTAGTTGATTCAGCTATGGGTGATGTGGTTGACTCAGCTATGGGTGGTATAGTTGACCCAGCTATGGGTGGTGTGGTTGACTCAGCTATGGGTGCTGTAGTTGACTCAGCTATGGGTGATGTAGTTGACTCAGCTATGGGTGATGTAGTTGACCCAGCTATGGGTGATGTAGTTGACTCAGCTATGTGTGTTGTAGTTGACTCAGCTATGGGTGATGTAGTTGACTCAGCTATGTGTGTTGTAGTTGACTCAGCTGTGTGTGTTGTAGTTGACTCAGCTATGTGTGTTGTAGTTGACTCAGCTATGTGTGTTGTAGTTGACTCAGCTATGTGTGTTGTAGTTGACTCAGCTATGTGTGTTGTAGTTGACCCAGCTATGGGTGATGTAGTTGACTCAGCTATGGGTGTTCTAGTTGACTCAGCTATGGGTGATGTAGTTGACCCAGCTGGTGATGTGGTTGACCCAGCTATGGGTAATGTAGTTGACCCAGCTATGGGTGATGTAGTTGACCCAGCTATGGGTGATGTGGTTGACTCCTCAGCTATGAGTGATGTAGTTGACCCAGCTATGGGTGATGTAGTTGATCCAGCTATGGGTGATGTGGTTGACCCAGCTATGGGTGATGTGGTTAACTCAGCTATGGGTGATGTAGTTGACTCAGCTATGGGTGATGTGGTTGACCCAGCTATGGGTGATGTGGTTGACTCAGCTATGGGTGATGTAGTTGACTCAGCCATGGGTGATGTAGTTGACTCAGCTGTGGATGTTTATTGCAGGCTGGCACGGGTATTAATGCTGACACGGTCATCGGACTTCTCCGACAAGACAGGGGCTTATCATGGAGGTGAGTATTACTATGGATGGATAGCCTAGGGGTCCACAAGTCCAAACACAAGTACATTTTAACAAATTTATCTCCCAGCGAATTTTTCATATTGTTCGCCATGGTCAAGTTACTGTTGATATGCTCCCTTCATTGAAACTTTCATTACTAAGCATGAGGAGGACATTTGTATCATTAATTTTATCACTGTCATGCATACTGTGTCTGAACATTTATACCACAGGTATCCGGCGCATACCCTATCCGGCGCATACCCTATCCCCCTCCCCCGGGTTACTACACACCAGGACCAAGTTGCAACCAAAAATACACTGTAGCATCAATCAAATAGCATTTCTGGACAAAATCACATCTGAAGAAAATTAATTATTTCTAGATTATCCAGAACAATATTTTCTTCAGAAATATGTGTTTTTGACTAAAAATGATATTCGATTGATACTACAATGTATTTTGGGTTGCAACGTGGTCCTGGGGTGTGGCAACCCGCTATGGGGTCCAGGGTATGCGCAGGATGTCTGTGATATAGACCGGATTCACTATATATTTTAGTAACAGACGGATCTGTAGTCCAGTGGTAACACGCTGGACTGGTAATCCAGGGATCGCAGGTTCGATCCCCCGTCTGACCCTAATAAATTAACATTCATTCAGATGGGACATTAAACCGAGGTCTCGTGTCGGTGCTTTACACCGTGCACTTAAAAGAACCAGATGAGACTCTGGAACGGGTCTCTGTCTGTATCACAGCACTATCCTCCAAACTCTAAAATGACTAACATCTTCAGGAGGCGTCGCTCATATGGGTAACCGGTAGCGACGATAAATAAACGTAAAAAACACAATATATTTTAGTATTGGTGGGGATGAATCGATAGATGAAGAGAACACAATTCCGAGTAAGTAGCAGACACTGATCAAACGTAAGAATTACTTCCCTTTGAAAATGAAAGCAACTAAAGTTGTACACTATATATTTGGAAGAATTAAAATAACATCTTACATTTAATAATATTTTATTTTCTGCGATGTCCACGTGCATTGTATGTGATGTCCACGTGCATTGTATGCGAAGTCCCGTGCAGTGTAATGGATGCCCACGTGAATTGTATGCGATGTCCCGTGAAGTGTATGCGATGTCCACGTGCATTGTATGTGATGTCCACGTGCATTGTATGCAATGTCCCGTGCAGTGTAATGGATGCCCACGTGAATTGTATGCGATGTCCCGTGAAGTGTATGCGATGTCCACGTGCATTGTATGTGATGTGCCGCGCATTGTATTGGGGTATGGGGTATATTATACCTATATTTAAAGGCGGTGACCCAAAAGAAGCAAAGAATTATCGAGGCATTACTTTAAATAATATACTAGCCAAAGTATATTCCCAAATTCTTCTTAATAGACTAACAGTATGGTCAGAAAAGTACGAACAATTATCAGACTTTCAATTTGGTTTCCAAAAGGGCAAAAGCACGGTCGATTGTGTATTTATACTACACTCTATAATATCCAAAGTAATACACACAGGTCAAAAACTCTATTCTGTGTTTATCGACTACGAAAAATGTTTTGACAAAATAAATCGTGCGTTTCTATGGCAAAAATTACTTGCTGAACAAGTCAGCACAAAAATGATAACAGCTGTAAAATCTATGTATAGTACTGTACGATCTGCCATAAAACATAATGGAAAAATTCATTCCAGCTGCATTGATTCACATCTCGGCGTGAAACAAGGTGATCCGAGCTCAAGTCTTTTATTCATGATGTTCGTGAATGACATAATGAATAATATAAACTCAAATTTAAATGGAATATTTTCATTAGATGAACTACAGCTTTTTATTGTTTTGTATGCAGACGATCAAGTACTGTTCTCTACATCACCGACATCATTGCAATCTATGTTGAATGACGTAGACATTTATTGTAATACATTTGGTCTGAAAATCAATACTAATAAAACGAAGGTTATGATATTCGAGAGAGGAAGACATACTACTCACAATTTTTATCTCTACAATCAACAAATTGAAAATGTCTCCTCTATTAAATACCTAGGTATATACTTCTTTAAAAATGGCAATTGGCACCGAACGCAAAAATGCATAGCTGAACATGCATCAAAGGCCATGTACCGACTTTTTTCTATTTTTAATCAATATGAATTTAGGACAATTGAGAAATCTAAACTGTTTGATACTCTTGTTGCATCTGTCCTAAATTACTGTTCGGAAATTTGGGGGTTAAACCCAGGAAAAGATATAGAATTAATTCATACAAAGTTTTGCAGAAAACTTCTTATTGTAAATAAATCCACAAATTTAAGTGGTTTATATGGCGATCTTGGAAGAGTCCCTTTGAAAATAAATAGACAAGTATATATGATAAGATATTGGATTAAAATTTTAAACATGAATGATAATGCACTCACTAAACGAATTTATATAATGCTAAAAAACGATGCGAATAATAATGTGACGTATAATGGTTCTAATTGGGCATACCAAATAAAATCGATTTTGGAAAATCTGGGAATGTCTAATTTATGGCTTCACCAACAAACTTATGAAATTAAACTGCATATTATAAAACAAAGAATCTTTGACCAATATCACCAAACTTGGTACGCAGACATAAACAACTCAAGGAGACTATCAACATACTGCAGATTCAAACATACATTTAATTTAGAAACACACCTTGATAATAGTATGGACAAAAAATTTAGTATAGCCCTGAGCAGATTTAGACTTTCATCACATAATTTAGAAATTGAAAGAGGAAGGTATCTTAATGTACCACGAAATGAGAGAATATGCAAATTTTGTAACTTAAGAACAATCGAAAATGAGTATCACTTTCTCTTAATATGCACAGTGTACACCGATATACGAAAAAAATACATAAAGCCGTATTATTGCAGTTGGCCAACTTTAAATAAATTTGATAAACTTATGATGTCAAGAAATAAAAAGGAAATCTCAAACTTATCAAAATACATATATTTTGCCAGTAAAGTCCGAAAAGAGTTAGATCAAATCAATAATATTCCTGAACTATAATACTAATGAATACTAAAACAAACTAAGCTTCTCTTTAAGATAATTATGATAATCTTCACTGTGGACTCATGTTTCATGTTGTCATTACATTACAAGTTATATTTATATACCTATTTATAATAGACTAGAAGCACTGTAATTTTGCTTAATGTTGAATAAATATTGTTGTTGTTGTTGTTGTATGCGAAGTCCCGTGCAGTGTAATGGATGCCCACGTGCATTGTATGCGATGTCCCATGCAGTATAGGCGATGTCCCATGCAGTGTAGGCGATGTCCCGTGCGGTGTATGCGATGTCCCATGCAGTATAGGCGATGTCCCGTGCGGTGTATGCGATGTCCCATGCAGTGTAGGCGATGTCCCATGCAGTGTAGGCGATGTCCCGTGCAGTGTATGCGATGTCCCGTGCAGTGTATGCGATGTCCCATGCATTGTATGCGATGTTCCGTGAAGTGTATGCGATGTCCCGTGAAGTGTATGCGATGTCCATGTGCATTGTATGCGATGTCCCGTGCGGTGTATGCGATGTCCCGTGCGGTGTATACGATGTCCCGTGCGGTGTATACGATGTCCACGTGTATTGTATACGATGTCCCGTGCGGTGTATGCGATGTCCACGTGCATTGTATACGATGTCCCGTGCGGTGTATACGATGTCCCGTGCATTGTATACGATGTCCCGTGCAGTGTATGCGATGTCCCGAGCGGTGTATGCGATGTCCACATGCATTGTATACGATGTCCCGTGCATTGTATACGATGTCCCGTGCGGTGTATGCGATGTCCACGTGCATTGTATATGATGTCCCGTGCGGTGTATGCGATGTCCACGTGCGGTGTATTCGATGTCCCGTGCGGTGTATGCGATGTCCACGTGCATTGTATACGATGTCCCGTGCGGTGTATGTGATGTCCACGTGCATTGTATATGATGTCCCGTGAAGTGTATGCGATGTCCCGTGCATTGTATACGATGTCCCATGCGGTGTATGCGATGTCCACGTGCATTGTATACGATGTCCCGTGCGGTGTATGCGATGTCCACGTGCATTGTATATGATGTCCCGTGAAGTGTATGCGATGTCCACGTGCATTGTATACGATGTCCCGTGCGGTGTATGTGATATCCACGTGCATTGTATATGATGTCCCGTGAAGTGTATGCGATGTCCACGTGCTGTGTATGCGATGTCCCGTGAAGTGTATGCGATGTCCACGTGCGGTGTATGCGATGTCCCGTGAAGTGTATGCGATGTCCACGTGCATTGTATATGATGTCCCGTGAAGTGTATGCGATGTCCCGTGCAGTGTATGCGATGTCCCGTGCAGTGTATGCGATGTCCCGTGCATTGTATGCGATGTCCCGTGAAGTGTATGCGATGTCCCGTGAAGTGTATGCGATGTCCCGTGCATTGTATGCGATGTCCCGTGAAGTGTATGCGATGTCCCGTGCAGTGTATGCGATGTCCCGTGCATTGTATGCGATGTCCCGTGAAGTGTATGCGATGTCCCGTGCATTGTATGCGATGTCCCGTGAAGTGTATGCGATGTCCCGTGCAGTGTATGCGATGTCCCGTGCAGTGTATGCGATGTCCCGTGCATTGTATGCGATGTCCCGTGAAGTGTATGCGATGTCCCGTGCAGTGTATGCGATGTCCCGTGCATTGTATGCGATGTCCCGTGAAGTGTATGCGATGTCCCGTGCATTGTATGCGATGTCCCGTGAAGTGTATGCGATGTCCCGTGCAGTGTATGCGATGTCCCATGCAGTGTATGCGATGTCACATGCAGTGTATGCGATGTCCCGTGCAGTGTATGCGATGTCCCGTGCACTGTATGCGATGTCCCATGCAGTGTATGCGATGTCCCATGCAGTGTATGCGATGTCCCGTGCAGTGTATGCGATGTCCCATGTGGTATATGCGATGTCCACATGCAGTGTATGCGATGTCCCATGCAGTGTATGCGATGTCCCGTGCAGTGTATGCGATGTCCCATGTGGTGTATGCGATGTCCACGTGCAGTGTATGCGATGTCCCATGCAGTGTATGCGATGTCCCATGCAGTGTATGCGATGTCCCGTGCATTGTATGCGATGTCCCGTGCAGTGTATGCGATGTCCCGTGCAGTGTATGCGATGTCCCATGTGGTGTATGCGATGTCCAGGTGCAGTGTATGCGATGTCCACGTGCATTTTATACGATGTCCCGTGCGGTGTATACGATGTCCCGTGCGGTGTATGCGATGTCCACGTGCATTGTATATGATGTCCCGTGCGGTGTATGCGATGTCCACGTGCGGTGTATGCGATGTCCCGTGCCGTGCGGTGTATGCGATGTCCACGTGCATTGTATAC
>CM026402.1:32285479-32317034 GCA_014843695.1 Archivesica marissinica | reverse complement strand
TATGCGATGTCCACGTGCATTGTATACGATGTCCCGTGCGGTGTATGTGATGTCCATGTGCATTGTATATGATGTCCCGTAAAGTGTATGCGATGTCCCGTGCAGTGTATGCGATGTCCCATGCAGTGTTTGCGATGTCCCATGCAGTGTATGCGATGTCCCATGCAGTGTATGCGATGTCCCGTGCATTGTATGCGATGTCCCGTGCAGTGTATGCGATGTCCCGTGCAGTGTATGCGATGTCCCATGTGGTGTATGCGATGTCCACGTGCAGTGTATGCGATGTCCCGTGCGGTGTATACGATGTCCCGTGCGGTGTATGCGATGTCCACGTGCATTGTATATGATGTCCCGTGCGGTGTATGCGATGTCCACGTGCGGTGTATGCGATGTCCACGTGCAGTGTATGCAATGTCCACGTGCAGTGTATACGATGTCCACATGCGGTGTATGTGATGTCCCGTGCATTGTATGCGATGTCCCGTGCAGTGTATGCGATGTCCACGTGCATGTATACGATGTCCCGTGCGGTGTATGTGATGTCCACGTGCATTGTATATGATGTCCCGTGAAGTGTATGCGATGTCCACGTGCGGTGTATGCGATGTCCGTGCAGTGTATGCGATGTCCCGTGCAGTGTATGCGATGTCCATGTGGTGTATGCGATGTCCCGTGCATTGTATACGATGTCCCGTGCAGTGTATGCGATGTCCACATGCAGGTTGCGATGTCCAGTGCATTGTATGCGATGTCCCGTGCAGTGTATGCGATGTCCATGTGGTGTATGCGATCTCCCGTGCATGTATGCGATGTCCCAGCAGTGTATGCGATGTCCCATGTGGTGTATGCGATGTCCCGTGCATTGTATGCGATGTCACATGCAGTGTATGCGATGTCCACATGCAGTGTATGCGATGTCCCGTGCATTGTATGCGATGTCCCGTGCAGTGTATGCGATGTCCCATGTGGTGTATGCGATGTCCACATGCAGTGTATGCGATGTCCCGTGCATTGTATGCGATGTCCCGTGCAGTGTATGCGATGTCCCATGCAGTGTATGCGATGTCACATGCAGTGTATGCGATGTCCCGTGCAGTGTATGCGATGTCCCGTGCAGTGTATGCGATGTCCCATGCAGTGTATGCGATGTCCCATGCAGTGTATGCGATGTCCCATGCAGTGTATGCGATGTCCCGTGCAGTGTATGCGATGTCCCATGTGGTGTATGCGATGTCCACGTGCAGTGTATGCGAGCGATGTCCCATGCCATGTATGCGATGTCCCATGCAGTGTATGCGATGTCCCATGCAGTGTATGCGATGTCCCGTGCATTGTATGCGATGTCCCATGCAGTGTATGCGATGTCCCATGCAGTGTATGCGATGTCCCATGCAGTGTATGCGATGTCCCGTGCAGTGTATGCGATGTCCCATGTGGTGTATGCGATGTCCACGTGCAGTGTATGCGATGTCCCATGCCGTGTATGCGATGTCCCGTGCAGTGTATGCGATGTCCCGTGCAGTGTATGCGATGTCCCATGTGGTGTATGCGATGTCCACGTGCAGTGTATGCGATGTCCACGTGCATTTTATACGATGTCCCGTGCGGTGTATACGATGTCCCGTGCGGTGTATGCGATGTCCACGTGCATTGTATATGATGTCCCGTGCGGTGTATGCGATGTCCACGTGCGGTGTATGCGATGTCCCGTGCGGTGTATGCGATGTCCACGTGCATTGTATACGATGTCCCGTGCGGTGTATGTGATGTCCACGTGCATTGTATATGATGTCCCGTGAAGTGTATGCGATGTCCACGTGCATTGTATACGATGTCCCGTGCGGTGTATGTGATGTCCATGTGCATTGTATATGATGTCCCGTAAAGTGTATGCGATGTCCCGTGCAGTGTATGCGATGTCCCATGTGGTGTATGCGATGTCCCGTGCATTGTATGCGATGTCCCGTGCAGTGTATGCGATGTCCACATGCAGTGTATGCGATGTCCCGTGCATTGTATGCGATGTCCCGTGCAGTGTATGCGATGTCCCATGTGGTGTATGCGATGTCCGTGCATTGTATGCGATGTCCTGTGCAGTGTATGCGATGTCCACATGCAGTGTATGCGATGTCCCGTGCATTGTATGCGATGTCCCGTGCAGTGTATGCGATGTCCCATGTGGTGTATGCGATGTCCACATGCAGTGTATGCGATGTCCCGTGCATTGTATGCGATGTCCCGTGCAGTGTATGCGATGTCCCGTGAAATGTATGCGATGTCCACGTGCATTGTATGCGATGTCCCGTGCAGTGTATGCGATGTCCCATGCAGTGTATGCGATGTCCCGTGCAGTGTATGCGATGTCCACGTGCAGTGTATGCGATGTCCCATGCAGTGTATGCGATGTCCCATGCAGTGTATGCGATGTCCCGTGCAGTGTGTGCGATGTCCCATGTGGTGTATGCGATGTCCACGTGCAGTGTATGCGATGTCCCATGCAGTGTATGCGATGTCCCGTGCAGTGTATGCGATGTCCCATGTGGTGTCTGCGATGTCCACGTGCAGTGTATGCGATGTCCCATGCAGTGTATGCGATGTCCCATGCAGTGTATGCGATGTCCCATGCAGTGTATGCGATGTCCCGTGCATTGTATGCGATGTCCCGTGCAGTGTATGCGATGTCCCGTGCAGTGTATGCGATGTCCCATGTGGTGTATGCGATGTCCACGTGCAGTGTATGCGATGTCCCGTGCGGTGTATACGATGTCCCGTGCGGTGTATGCGATGTCCACGTGCATTGTATATGATGTCCCGTGCGGTGTATGCGATGTCCACGTGCGGTGTATGCGATGTCCCGTGCGGTGTATGCGATGTCCACGTGCATTGTATACGATGTCCCGTGCGGTGTATGTGATGTCCACGTGCATTGTATATGATGTCCCGTGAAGTGTATGCGATGTCCACGTGCATTGTATACGATGTCCCGTGCGGTGTATGTGATGTCCACGTGCATTGTATATGATGTCCCGTGAAGTGTATGCGATGTCCACGTGCGGTGTATGCGATGTCCTGTGCAGTGTATGCGATGTCCCGTGCAGTGTATGCGATGTCCCATGTGGTGTATGCGATGTCCCGTGCATTGTATGCGATGTCCCGTGCAGTGTATGCGATGTCCACATGCAGTTGCGATGTCCCGTGCATTGTATGCGATGTCCCGTGCAGTGTATGCGATGTCCCATGTGGTGTATGCGATGTCCCGTGCATTGTATGCGATGTCCCGTGCAGTGTATGCGATGTCCCATGTGGTGTATGCGATGTCCCGTGCATTGTATGCGATGTCCACATGCAGTGTATGCGATGTCCACATGCAGTGTATGCGATGTCCCGTGCATTGTATGCGATGTCCCGTGCAGTGTATGCGATGTCCCATGTGGTGTATGCGATGTCCACATGCAGTGTATGCGATGTCCCGTGCATTGTATGCGATGTCCCGTGCAGTGTATGCGATGTCCCATGCAGTGTATGCGATGTCACATGCAGTGTATGCGATGTCCCGTGCAGTGTATGCGATGTCCCGTGCAGTGTATGCGATGTCCCATGCAGTGTATGCGATGTCCCATGCAGTGTATGCGATGTCCCATGCAGTGTATGCGATGTCCCGTGCAGTGTATGCGATGTCCCATGTGGTGTATGCGATGTCCACGTGCAGTGTATGCGATGTCCCATGCCGTGTATGCGATGTCCCATGCAGTGTATGCGATGTCCCATGCAGTGTATGCGATGTCCCGTGCATTGTATGCGATGTCCCGTGCAGTGTATGCGATGTCCCGTGCAGTGTATGCGATGTCCCATGTGGTGTATGCGATGTCCACGTGCAGTGTATGCGATGTCCACGTGCATTTTATACGATGTCCCGTGCGGTGTATACGATGTCCCGTGCGGTGTATGCGATGTCCACGTGCATTGTATATGATGTCCCGTGCGGTGTATGCGATGTCCACGTGCGGTGTATGCGATGTCCCGTGCGGTGTATGCGATGTCCACGTGCATTGTATACGATGTCCCGTGCGGTGTATGTGATGTCCACGTGCATTGTATATGATGTCCCGTGAAGTGTATGCGATGTCCACGTGCATTGTATACGATGTCCCGTGCGGTGTATGTGATGTCCACGTGCATTGTATATGATGTCCCGTAAAGTGTATGCGATGTCCCGTGCAGTGTATGCGATGTCCCATGTGGTGTATGCGATGTCCCGTGCATTGTATGCGATGTCCCGTACAGTGTATGCGATGTCCACATGCAGTGTATGCGATGTCCCGTGCATTGTATGCGATGACCCGTGCAGTGTATGCGATGTCCCATGTGGTGTATGCGATGTCCCGTGCATTGTATGCGATGTCCTGTGCAGTGTATGCGATGTCCACATGCAGTGTATGCGATGTCCCGTGCATTGTATGCGATGTCCCGTGCAGTGTATGCGATGTCCCATGTGGTGTATGCGATGTCCACATGCAGTGTATGCGATGTCCCGTGCATTGTATGCGATGTCCCGTGCAGTGTATGCGATGTCCCGTGAAATGTATGCGATGTCCACGTGCATTGTATGCGATGTCCCGTGCAGTGTATGCGATGTCCCATGCAGTGTATGCGATGTCCCGTGCAGTGTATGCGATGTCCCGTGCAGTGTATGCGATGTCCCATGCAGTGTATGCGATGTCCCATGCAGTGTATGCGATGTCCCGTGCAGTGTATGCGATGTCCCATGTGGTGTATGCGATGTCCACGTGCAGTGTATGCGATGTCCCATGCAGTGTATGCGATGTCCCGTGCAGTGTATGCGATGTCCCATGTGGTGTCTGCGATGTCCACGTGCAGTGTATGCGATGTCCCATGCAGTGTATGCGATGTCCCATGCAGTGTATGCGATGTCCCATGCAGTGTATGCGATGTCCCGTGCATTGTATGCGATGTCCCGTGCAGTGTATGCGATGTCCAGTGCAGTGTATGCGATGTCCCATGTGGTGTATGCGATGTCCACGTGCAGTGTATGCGATGTCCCGTGCGGTGTATACGATGTCCCGTGCGGTGTATGCGATGTCCACGTGCATTGTATATGATGTCCCGTGCGGTGTATGCGATGTCCACGTGCGGTGTATGCGATGTCCCGTGCGGTGTATGCGATGTCCACGTGCATTGTATACGATGTCCCGTGCGGTGTATGTGATGTCCACGTGCATTGTATATGATGTCCCGTGAAGTGTATGCGATGTCCACGTGCATTGTATACGATGTCCCGTGCGGTGTATGTGATGTCCACGTGCATTGTATATGATGTCCCGTGAAGTGTATGCGATGTCCACGTGCGGTGTATGCGATGTCCCGTGCAGTGTATGCGATGTCCCGTGCAGTATATGCGATGTCCCATGTGGTGTATGCGATGTCCCGTGCATTGTATGCGATGTCCCGTGCAGTGTATGCGATGTCCACATGCAGTTGCGATGTCCCGTGCATTGTATGCGATGTCCCGTGCAGTGTATGCGATGTCCCATGTGGTGTATGCGATGTCCCGTGCATTGTATGCGATGTCCCGTGCAGTGTATGCGATGTCCCATGTGGTGTATGCGATGTCCCGTGCATTGTATGCGATGTCCACATGCAGTGTATGCGATGTCCACATGCAGTGTATGCGATGTCCCGTGCATTGTATGCGATGTCCCGTGCAGTGTATGCGATGTCCCATGTGGTGTATGCGATGTCCACATGCAGTGTATGCGATGTCCCGTGCAGTGTATGCGATGTCCCGTGAAGTGTATGCGATGTCCACGTGCATTGTATGCGATGTCCCGTGCAGTGTATGCGATGTCCCATGCATTGTATGCGATGTCCCATGCAGTGTATGCGATGTCCCGTGCAGTGTATGCGATGTCCGCGTGCATTGTATGCGATGTCCCGTGCAGTGTATGCGATGTCCCGTGCAGTGTATGCGATGTCCCGTGCAGTGTATGCGATGTCCCATGCAGTGTATACGATGTCCCATGCAGTGTATGCGATGTCCCATGCAGTGTATGCGATGTCCCGTGCATTGTATGCGATGTCCACGTGCAGTGTATACGATGTCCACATGCAGTGTATGCGATGTCCACGTGCAGTGTATGCGATGTCCCGTGCAGTGTATGCGATGTCCCGTGCATTGTATGCGATGTCCCGTGCATTGTATGCGATCTCCACGTGCAGTGTATACGATATCCCATGCAGTGTATGCGATGTCCACGTGCAGTGTATGCGATGTCCCGTGCGGTGTATGCGATGTCCACGTGCAGTGTATGTGATGTCCCATGAAGTGTATTCGATGTCCCGTGCAGTGTATACAATGTTCACATGCATTGTATGCGATGTCCCGTGCATTGTATGCGATGTCCCGTGCATTGTATGCGATGTCCCGTGCAGTGTATGCGATGTCCACATGCAATGTATTCGATGTCCCATGCAGTGTATGCGATGTCCACGTGCATTGTATACGATGTCCCGTGCAGTGTATGCGATGTCCCGTGCAGTGTATGCGATGTCCCGTGCAGTGTATGCGATGTCCACGTGCATTGTATACGATGTCCCGTGCAGTGTATGCGATGTCCCGTGCAGTGTATGCGATGTCCACGTGCATTGTATGCGATGTCCCGTGCAGTGTATGGGATGTCCCGTGCAGTGTATACGATGTCCACGTGCAGTGTATACGATGTCCCGTGCAGTGTATGCGATGTCCCGTGCAGTGTATGGGATGTCCCGTGCAGTGTATACGATGTCCCGTGCAGTGTATGCGATGTCCCGTGCAGTGTATGCGATGTCCCATGCAGTGTATGCGATGTCCCGTGCATGTATGCGATGTCCCGTGCAGTGTATGCGATGTCACATGCAGTGTATGCGATGTCCCGTGCATTGTATGCGATGTCCCGTGCAGTGTATGCGATGTCCATGTGGTGTATGCGATGTCCCGTGCATTGTATGCGATGTCCTGTGCAGTGTATGCGATGTCCACATGCAGTGTATGCGATGTCCCGTGCATTGTATGCGATGTCCCGTGCAGTGTATGCGATGTCCCATGTGGTGTATGCGATGTCCACATGCAGTGTATGCGATGTCCCGTGCATTGTATGCGATGTCCCGTGCAGTGTATGCGATGTCCCGTGAAGTGTATGCGATGTCCACGTGCATTGTATGCGATATCCCGTGCAGTGTATGCGATGTCCCATGCATTGTATGCGATATCCTGTGCAGTGTATGCGATGTCCCATGTATTGTATGCGATGTCCCATGCAGTGTATGCGATGTCCCGTGCAGTGTATGCGATGTCCCATGCAGTGTTATACGATGTCCCATGCAGTGTATGCGATGTCCCATTCAGTGTATGCGATGTCCCGTGCATTGTATGCGATGTCCACGTGCAGTGTATACGATGTCCACATGCAGTGTATGCGATGTCCACGTGCAGTATATGCGATGTCCCGTGCAGTGTATGCGATGTCCCGTGCATTGTATGCGATGTCCCGTGCATTGTATGCGATGTCCACGTGCAGTGTATACGATGTCCCATGCAGTGTATGCGATGTCCACGTGCAGTGTATGCGATGTCCCGTGCGGTGTATGCGATGTCCACGTGCAGTGTATGCGATGTCACATGAAGTGTATTCGATGTCCCGTGCAGTGTATACGATGTTCACATGCATTGTATACGATGTCCCATGCAGTGTATGCGATGTCCCGTGCAGTGTATGCTATGTCCCGTGCATTGTATGCGATGTCCCGTGCAGTGTATACGATGTTCACGTGCATTGTATGCGATGTCCACGTGCAGTGTATACGATGTCCCATGCAGTGTATGCGATGTCCCGTGCATTGTATGCTATGTCCCGTGCATTGTATGCGATGTCCCGTGCAGTGTATGCGATGTCCACATGCATTGTATTCGATGTCCCATGCAGTGTATGCGATGTCCACGTGCATTGTATACGATGTCCCGTGCAGTGTATGCGATGTCCACGTGCATTGTATACGATGTGCCGTGCAGTGTATGCGATGTCCTGTGCAGTGTATGCGATGTCCCGTGCAGTGTATGCGATGTCCACATGCATTGTATGCGATGTCCCGTGCAGTGTATACGATGTCCACGTGCAGTATATGCGATGTCCCGTGCGGTGTATGCGATGTCCACGTGCATTGTATGCGATGTCCACGTGCAGTGTATGCGATGTCCGCGTGCATTGTATACGATGTCCCATGCAGTGTATACGATGTCCCGTGCAGTGTATGCGATGTCCCGTGCAGTGTATGCGATGTCCCGTGCAGTGTATGCGATGTCCACGTGCATTGTATGCGATGTCCCGTGCAGTGTATGCGATGTCCCGTGCAGTGTATGCGATGTCCACGTGATAATAAATAAACGGTTGGGCGTAATCAATGCAAATTGGATATATCATATTCTGGTAAAACATCAATCTGAATAATCATTTGAAAAACAAACACCCCCCTTCAACGGAATGCAGTTCAAGTGACGATGGCTTCAAAACGCCTATGACCAACAATAACTGAATTGAGTCGTAGTCATATTTGCATGACCGGTCATTTAAAGTCTTTCACAGTAACGTGTGTTGATATTTGAATAGTGAAGTGCTCGCCATTCATTGAAATCGCCACGTACATCAAGGGGTACTATGGCGCAGCGCAGCGCAGAGCAAGACGTGGTCGAGTTGACTGCGTACATTTCAGAGCTGAAATTGGCTGCCTATGGCATCAACTCAAGTACACACAAAAGTCCGCACTGTTGAGTAAAATCAATTTTCTAGAAACAAAACACGGAATTCCATATTTATTTTTAGACATGCACCTGTTGATAAGAAGTTCCATAGCGGTTACTTTTATAGACTATCATCTTATATTATTGATCTTGGATGGGTTATGTATGGCTTTGGGATTATTTGACACTAAGGGCAGGGCAATTAACATGGATTAAATTAGTCTAGCAGGTCGCATATCGATCTTAGACGGGAAATGGGTGTGAACAATTGAACCTTATCGAGATATTGTAATAACCAATTTATGTTTGTTGGACAAATGTAGATATATTGGGACAGATTTCTTGGCCTTTTCAACACATTTCTGGACTAATTTGTTAATGACTGGTTCTACAATCAGTCCACCAGTTTAAAATTCAATCGCGAACCCAGCGATTTTTAGAAGCCCTGATGATATTGCATTATAATTGTAGTTTAAAACTGTTGGGTGTTAATGATATGCATATTAGAACTACTCTTATTATCTGCCCTGGTTCAAAATTTAGTTGTATAATGTTGGTAACAATAAATGAATATTGATTGGTTAAGTAGTATTTATTCAAATTAACATTTATACAATTAGTTAAGCAGTGGTGTTCCATCCATACCAGATGTTTTGATTGAATACGACAACAATAAATAAATCATGCTATACAGCATCGCCACAGGACTGAATACCACCCCATAACATTTGATAAGGGGATTGCAGACACCCTAAATTTCGATGTTAAACATTGCTATAGCGTGGCGGTGCAAGTCTACCTATGTAGTAGGGTCCGTTTTAGCCTCCATACTTTAAACTAGTTATTCCTGGTAGATATACACGATGTGTAATGGTCAGTGAGACGCAACCGTGCGTAGCGAGTTTAACTCGAGGATACGTGTATGATCGTTATGTAGCGTGGTATTCCAACGCAGTCACTTCCAATATCGTATGATAGTCGGACGTCTTATTATAAAGAGAGCATTTTATAATATAGTTTATCATAGAAGTCGGCAAAAGTATTATTCAGGTATATATAGATATGCGTGAGATATTGAATTGGTTGATTTGTACGCTGTAGTATTGGTTCATTATGTTGTACGCGGGTTCGGTTCAGTTAGTCCTTTTTGTCGTTGGTCTGAGTCTTTTCCCTTGGTCCTGGCTGTCGGTATATCAAACCTCATCATTGCACGCACATAACTTAACAGACGCATGTTATTACAGTTGTCACCGGCACCAGTGAGTGAGTGGTTGAATGTGTTGCGGACGGTGGAGAATAGCGAGAAGTGTTACAGAGACCATATCTCTGCGTAAGTTATTGTATTGGTCTATATTGTATTGGTCTATATTGCATATGTCTATGTTGCATATGTCTATGTTGCATATGTCTATGTTTCATCAGAGACATGGATGTAACATAGATTACCTCTGTGTTACTGATGTTATATATATTGGAGTAAGAGTAAGCGTTATTACGAACCACGAACCTGACGAGAGTATATATAGTGCCAACGTATATAATATGTTGTTGTTGTTGTTAACCCAAGCACCGCAAATCATCTATTATATATTTATATGACGCATATGTTTTAATCCTATTCTTAATGTGTGTATATATGTGTATTGTATAACCAAAGCATTCGAGAGCCTTGTTGTCAAATGAGGTTGAATAGAGTGATGAATCGTATAGGTGTTGTTCATTCTACTGATCCCGAATCCGAACCCTACCACAGCACTACCATTGGTATCTGATGTGTTTAACACTCGGGGTCCCGGATAGCCGCTTAGCTGACCTGGGTTCATTAGTCCACGAGTGGCAGAGTGGCTTGGCATGATCATTGAGTGAAACGGGTGTGAGCCTTCTGAAATAATCGATTAGAAAACCCATGAATCTCTATTCCTACTGCTCTTCCTAGTATTACGTGCTAGGCTGTTCACTGTTCGTGTATAATTCACATACTCCACTAACACCACCATCTATATTGACTACCGCATCACCATCTTCTTGCCATACTCCACTAACACCACACTCTATATTGACTACCGCATCACCATCTTCTTGCCATACTCCACTAACACCACCATCTATATTGACTACCGCATCACCATCTTCTTGCCATACTCCACTAACACCACACTCTATATTGACTACCGCATCACCATCTTCTTGCCATACTCCACTAACACCACCATCTATATTGACTACCGCATCACCATCTTCTTGCCATACTCCACTAACACCACACTCTATATTGACTACCGCATCACCATCTTCTTGCCATACTCCACTAACACCACCATCTATATTGACTACCGCATCACCATCTTCTTGCCATACTCCACTAACACCACACTCTATATTGACTACCGCATCACCATCTTCTTGCCATACTCCACTAACACCACCATCTATATTGACTACCGCATCACCATCTTCTTGCCATACTCCACTAACACCACACTCTATATTGACTACCGCATCACCATCTTCTTGCCATACTCCACTAACACCACACTCTATATTGACTACCGCATCACCATCTTCTTGCCATACTCCACTAACACCACACTCTATATTGACTACCGCATCACCATCTTCTTGCCATACTCCACTAACACCACACTCTATATTGACTACCGCATCACCATCTTCTTGCCATACTCCACTAACACCACACTCTATATTGACTACAGCATCACCATCTTCTTGCCATACTCCACTAACATCACCATCTATATTGACTACCGCATCACCATCTTCTTGCCATACTCCACTAACACCACACTCTATATTGACTACCGCATCACCATCTTCTTGCCATACTCCACTAACACCACACTCTATATTGACTACCGCATCACCATCTTCTTGCCATACTCCACTAACACCACCATCTATATTGACTACAGCATCACCATCTTCTTGCCATACTCCACTAACACCACACTCTATATTGACTACCGCATCACCATCTTCTTGCCATACTCCACTAACACCACCATCTATATTGACTACCGCATCACCATCTTCTTGCCATACTCCACTAACATCACGCTCTATATTGACTACCGCATCACCATCTTCTTCGAGTGCTGTCTCTTGAATTTCCTCCTAGTTATTTCCCACCACTGTCACGTATACTACTGTCACGTACACCACTGTCACGTATAATAGTTCTAAATTAGAGAAATTAACAACATAAAACCAGTACAATTTAGACATTTACCGATATACATGTGTATGTTTCCGACTTTCGTATGAAACCTTTCCCAGCTTCAGCCCCTACGGTATAACTCAATATCCCCAACGCTTTGTCAGTCCTGACTTTATTTATGAATATAAAACATAAAAAAATAAACAATTACTTGTATTTACTATATAGTTGGTGCGATAAAAAATGTACAAATAGATAGCTGTAGATATATTTGCCATTTCAGACCAACCAATTTACATAGTGTTTACGCTGGGCTATGATCATTTATTGTTGTTACATAATATTTTAATAAAATGATTGAAAATCAAACAAATGTTCTCGATTTTATTACGTCTTATCTCGTATTGACAGACAATAAATGTCTGGGATAGTTTATACCATCTTCGTTGTGGTTACAAGTCATTTATCTGGGATAATTTATTCCAACTCCATTCCGGTTATCTCCCTTAGTAAGAGGTTTTGGTTCACCTTATGTCTGGCAACCCCTTTGGTAGATGACCATAGGTCGGGCAACCTCTTTGGTAGATGACCCAAGTTCTGGCAAATCAAGTGATATATGACCTTTGGTAGTACCTTAGGTCTAGTAAATTACAAGAGGGGTAGTACAGAATACTATACACAGTGACATACGAGTGCGTTCTACCTAGGTGTAGTACAGACTACTGTACTCGGTGACCTATGAGAGTGTTCTACCTAGGGGTAGTACAGACTACTGTACTCAGTGACATACGAGTGCGTTCTACCTAGGTGTAGTACAGACTACTGTACTCGGTGACCTATGAGAGTGTTCTACCTAGGTGTAGTACAGACTACTGTACACAGTGACCTATGAGTGTGTTCTACCTAGGTGTAGTACATACTACTGTACACAGTGACATATGAGTGTGTTCTACCTAGGGATAGTACAGACTACTGTACACTGCCCTATGAGTGTGTTCTACCTAGGGATAGTACAGACTACTGTACACAGTGCCCTATGAGTGTGTTATACCTAGGGATAGTACAGACTACTGTACACAGTGCCCTATGAGTGTGTTCTACCTAGGGATAGTACAGACTACTGTACACAGTGCCCTATGAGTGTGTTCTACCTAGGGATAGTACAGACTACTGTACACAGTGACCTATGAGTGTGTTCTACCTAGGGATAGTACAGACTACTGTACACAGTGACCTATGATTGTGTTCTACCTAGGTGTAGTACATACTACTGTACACAGTGACCTATGAGTGTGTTCTACCTAGGGATAGTACAGACTACTGTACACAGTGACCTATGATTGTGTTCTACCTAGGGATAGTACATACTACTGTACACAGTGACATATGAGTGTGTTCTACCTAGGGATAGTACAGACTACTGTACACAGTGACCTATGATTGTGTTCTACCTAGGGATAGTACATACTACTGTATACAGTGCCCTATGAGTGTGTTCTACCTAGGGATAGTACAGTACACAGTGACCTATGAGAGTGTTCTACCTAGGGGTAGTACAGACTACTGTACACAGTGACCTATGAGTGTGTTCTACCTAGGTGTAGTACATACTACTGTATACAGTGCCCTATGAGTGTGTTCTACCTAGGGATAGTACAGACTACTGTACACAGTGACCTGTGAGAGTGTTCTACCTAGGGGTAGTACATACTACTGTACACAGTGACCTATGAGTGTGTTCTACCTAGGGATAGTACAGACTACTGTACACAGTGACCTATGATTGTATTCTACCTAGGGATAGTACAGACTACTGTACACAGTGACCTATGATTGTATTCTACCTAGGGATAGTACAGACTACTGTACACAGTGACCTATGATTGTATTCTACCTAGGGGTAGTACAGACTACTGTACACAGTGACCTATGAGTGTGTTCTACCTAGGGGTAGTACAGACTACTGTACACAGTGACCTATGCTTGTGTTCTACCTAAGGGTAGTACAGACTACTGTACACAGTGACCTATGCTATGAGTGTGTTCTACCTAGGGATAGTACAGACTACTGTACACATTGACCTATGAGTGTGTTCTACCTAGGGGTAGTACAGACTACTGTACACAGTGACCTATGCTTGTGTTCTACCTAGGGGTAGTACAGACTACTGTACACAGTGACCTATGCTATGAGTGTGTTCTACCTAGGGATAGTACAGACTACTGTACACAGTGACCTATGAGTGTGTTCTACCTAGAGATAGTACAGACTACTGTACACAGTGACCTATGAGTGTATTCTACCTAGGGATAGTACATACTACTGTACACAGTGACCTATGAGTGTGTTCTACCTAGAGATAGTACAGACTACTGTACACAGTGACCTATGAGTGTGTTCTACCTAGAGATAGCACAGACTACTGTACACAGTGACCTATGAGTGTGTTCTACCTAGGGATAGTACAGACTACTGTACACAGTGACCTATGATTGTATTCTACCTAGGGGTAGTACAGACTACTATACACAGTGACCTATGCTTGTGTTCTACCTAGGGGTAGTACAGACTACTGTACACAGTGACCTATGCTATGAGTGTGTTCTACCTAGGGATAGTACAGACTACTGTACACATTGACCTATGAGTGTGTTCTACCTAGGGGTAGTACAGACTACTGTACACAGTGACCTATGCTTGTGTTCTACCTAGGGGTAGTACAGACTACTGTACACAGTGACCTATGCTATGAGTGTGTTCTACCTAGGGATAGTACAGACTACTGTACACAGTGACCTATGAGTGTGTTCTACCTAGAGATAGTACAGACTACTGTACACAGTGACCTATGAGTGTGTTCTACCTAGGGATAGTACATACTACTGTACACAGTGACCTATGAGTGTGTTCTACCTAGAGATAGTACAGACTACTGTACACAGTGACCTATGAGTGTGTTCTACCTAGAGATAGCACAGACTACTGTACACAGTGACCTATGATTGTGTTCTACCTAGGGATAGTACAGACTACTGTACACAGTGACCTATGAGTGTGTTCTACCTAGGGATAGTACAGACTACTGTACACAGTGACCTATGATTGTGTTCTACCTAGGGATAGTACAGACTACTGTACACAGTGACCTATGCTATGAGTGTGTTCTACCTAGGGATAGTACAGACTACTGTACACAGTGACCTATGAGTGTGTTCTACCTAGGGATAGCACAGACTACTGTACACAGTGACCTATGAGTGTGTTCTACCTAGAGATAGCACAGACTACTGTACACAGTGACCTATGAGTGTGTTCTACCTAGAGATAGCAAAGACTACTGTACACAGTGACCTATGAGTGTGTTCTACCTAGGGATAGTACAGACTACTGTACACAGTGACCTATGATTGTGTTCTACATAGGGATAGTACAGACTACTGTACACAGTGACCTATGATTGTGTTCTACCTAGGGATAGTACAGACTACTGTACACAGTGACCTATGATTGTGTTTTACCTAGGGATAGTACAGACTACTGTACACAGTGACCTATGATTGTGTTCTACCTAGGGGTAGTACAGACTACTGTACACAGTGACCTATGATTGTGTTCTACCTAGAGATAGTACAGACTATTGTCAGGCGCGTAGCTAGGCCTAAATATGGATTACGCACCATTCTAGGGGGATACTTTTTTCTGCTATATGGTCTCGGGTGACTATTGCATACTATGAACATCAGCTACAATCGATATCTGTTGGCAATTCAATCATGTCTGCTTTCTTGTGAATGAGCAATGTCTGTGTCCCCCTTACGATCCAGCATTTTTTGCATTTATATAATTTTCATTTTCAGGAACTATCAAAATAAAACTTACGCATGTGCATGTGCGTACATGTGTAAGCCTAGCTACGCGTCTGGCATACACAGGCACAATTTATTGTTTGCCTTATGGTCATATAGTATGTAATGTTTACTGAAGGCAACTAACGGAAAGAAAACGTGCATCCAGAAATATCGACGAGAAACTAGGTAAAATGTACCAGATCACTGGATATATCATAGGGCAAAACAAAATTGTATCTTGTGCCGGTGCTCGCATACAGTGTATAATAAAAGTTCAATGAATTAATCGTTTGTAATAAAGCCTTAATAACAGCCTTTAAGTCTCGTGTCTGTACTGTACACCGTGTACATAAAACAACCGAAGGATACTCTGGAATGGTTCTCTGTCTGTATCATTGCACTATCCTCCAAAATGACGAATTAGGTGTCGTTCATATGGGCAACCGGTAGTATGTATGTATATATACATGTATGTTCCATTAATGTCAAACCCCTTGCGAGGACCTAGACATGTTTTCCAGGGCAGGCTTAGCCGACTTAAGTGGTTAACCAGTACTAAGAAATGTGTGTGAGGTGTCTTGTTCAAAGACACAATATACGTGGCCTGACCGAGTATCGAACCCGGGACCGCTCGATTCCAAATCAGACACTCTACCACTGGACCACAGACGCCACACATATACACGGTAGCGTAGCGACAATAAATAAACGTAACACACACATAATACAATATTTTACACTAATATCTACGAATTATTGTAACCGGACATACTTGTGACCGATATATATTGCCTGGCATGGAGCTGTGTTTGCAGACATGTATTCATGTTATGGAAGATCTTCTATTATGATCTAACAGACCCGAACTGCATGTACTCATTAATTTAGCATATACAATGCGTGTTCGCTTCAGGTGCGAAAGGTCCGGAGTTCGAGCCCTGCTGGAGCCGTTACGATTGTGCCCTTAGGCAAGGCATTTAAATTCCACATGCCTCTTCTCTCTCCTTCATGGCAATGGATTCCACCAGGAATGAGGTCTCAAGAGTGATTCATATAAGTTGTAATAACTTGTTTCGCAATCGAGCTAAAATAAATTTGTATAAACTACACTGATAATTGATGTAAATCGGCAGCAAAATTTCTGAAATATTTGTAAAAAATTGTGTGACTCGGCCATAAGTCGATGCAGCTTTTTGGGGCAAATTTTAGAGTCAAATAAGGTCGACTTATGACCGAGTATATACGGTAATAGTTTACACTGACATCTATATACTATCGCAACAGCAATGGCATGCTATGTTACAGGGTTTGCATAATTCCCATATTCTTAAAATTGTAGGGTATAGGTATGCATAGTTATTATGGTTACTTTTCCAAATAAATGAAATGTGCACTCATGATAGATGTATTTATTAATGTCATCATACGGACATGTATGTTTACAGAGGAGGATGTCACTGGACAAACAATGTGGCATCCGTGGTCCAGTGGTAGAGCGTCGGATTTGGAATCGAACGGTCCCGGGTTCGATACTCGGTCAGGCCACGTATGTAGTGTCATTGAGCAAGGCACCTCTCACACATTGCTTAGTACTGGTTAATCACTTAGGTCGGCTAAGCCACAGGGATTCGGCACGTTTGGGGGTACTAGTATATATATTTAAGTTAAACTTAAATATATATACTAGTACCCCCAAACGTGCCGAATCCCTGTGGGCTAAGCCTGCCCAGGAAAACATGTTTAAGTCCCCGAGAGGGGTTTGACATTAAAGGAACATACATACATACAATCAAAATACCTCACCTAACTAGGCTAGAGAACTTCATGCACATGTGAGCTAAAGTGAGACTACAATGAACACAATCTCAACATTTTCTCACCGTATTTTCCAGGCCATAATTCGATCTCAGCCATGTCGAGGGTCATTAACTCTTTCAATACTACAGACCTCGTGATGAGCCGTCTCATCAGGATCTGCACTTTTACGAAAAATTACCCATTTTGATAAATGAACTGGTGAAATGTAATTTTCTTATTAATTTATGGGTCTAAAAATATCATGAACAAGTCCATGTCAGTTACTTGGTGTTGAATGGGTTAAGATACACACAGAATTGTGGATATTCTCTCATTTATGTAAAAGACTAAACTCAATCAGAAATGTGATGGATTTAAATCATAATAATGCATTAGGGGTTATCATAATTGTTTCCTTAACCCATTTCATTCTGGATACATTTAAAGGCTTTTGCAAACAACATAGATCCAGATCAGCCACAGCGTGATGCTGCATGCTGATCAGGATATATGTTGTTTGCTACATAACCAAGTGTCTTAGCAAGATCATCTGAATAGCAAACAGCATAGAGCCTGATCAGACGGCACGTTCTATGGCGGCTGATCTGGCTCTATGTTCTTTGCAAATACTGTTTGAACGGTATCACAGAATGAAATGGGATAAGCATTGGTCTTTGATCATAGTTTTTCCCGCTAAGACGTTTTAAAATGTAGCCTTGGTGGTCGGACTCTAAAAGCTGTTTGAAATCGTATATACAGAAGATAATGACGTTTAACAACTTTCAGACTCTAATTGGGGACAAATTAGAATCTATCTAAAACCGATCTGCTGTGCGAATATCGCAGTGGTTAGCACGGACGCTTCTCACCAATGCAACCTGGGCTCGATCCTCGGATGGGAAGTATGTGATATGGTACGGTGGTCGCCAGATCGGGCAGGTGGTTTTCTCCGGGTACTCCGGTTTCCTCCCCACACGAATGACTACATATAGGCTTTTATCCGCGCCAAGGAAAGTGATTAATATAAGTTGTTGAAGCTTGTTTCGCTATCATTGTACAATGAATAAAGTTTAAACTTTTAAACCAATTTGCTGGCATAAAGTACACAAAGCAATGTTCTATTCATATGAACTTCATATATTAAGAACTAAAAGTAAATGTTGGCACAATTTCTATTTCACCATGTGCCTATAATTGAACAGCGCATACTGCAGAAGTACAGTATGACTATGCCCTGTTTGATTAAGTGAAGTTATGACAAAACATATCTTAATTATTTAAAGCATTTTTATTATGAAAATATTACATCAACACAGCAGAGGAATATTTGGAATGTTCGATAGATCACAGTCGCAGGCATGCTAATTATGCCCAAAGAGACATTAAATACATGTACATTTATAAAGAAATACCCCCAAAGAGGCACTAAATACATGTACATTTATAGAGAAATACCCCCAAAGAGGCACTAAATACATGTACATTTATAGAGAAATACCCCCAAAGAGGCACTAAATACATGTACATTATAAAGAAATTCCCCCAAAGAGGCACTAAATACATGTACATTATAAAGAAATACCTCCAAAGAGGCACTAAATACATGTACATTTATAAAGAAATACCTCCAAAGAGGCACTAAATACATGTACATTTATAAAGAAATTCCCCCAAAGAGGCACTAAATACATGTACATTATAAAGAAATACCTCCAAAGAGGCACTAAATACATGTACATTTATAAAGAAATACCCCCAAAGAGGCACTAAATACATGTACATTTATAAAGAAATACCCCCAAAGAGGCACTAAATACATCAGAAATATGCGGAAAGAGGAATTCTATATGCATGTACATCTACAAAGAAATATGCCAAAGAGGCATTAATTACCCAAAGAGGCATTAAATAAGTGTACATTTATAAAGAAATACGCTCAAAATGGCAATAATTACAGACGGATCTGTAGTCCAATGGTAACACGTTGGACTTGTAATCCAGGGGTCGCAGGTTCAATCCCCACGTCTGACCCTAATAAAATTAACAGTCTTTCAGTTGGGACTTTAAACCGAGGTCTCGTGTCGGTGCTGTACACCATGCAGGTAAATGTACCAAAGTAGACTCTGGCTATTTATACAAATTTATTAAAGCTCGATTGCGAAACAAGTTCTTACAACTTATATTAATCTCGAGACCTCATTCCTGATGGAATCCATCACCACGAGGGAGAGAGAAGAGGCAATGTGGAATTAAATGTCTTGCATAAGGGCACAATCCTAACGGCTCCAGCGGTGCTCGAACTCCGGACCTTTCGCACCTGAAGCAAACACGCTATCACGACTTCCACTACTACACGACATGAATAAGACAGCTTAGAAACACAGCATCGAACAAAAAGTCGACACTGAACATTCACCATTGGCAACGAACACAATATATCTGAGAGAGGTCGAGATTTTATATGCCCATATATGACTTCCAGATTAAAGGAGCAACTAAATGTAGGGATAAAGCTACCATGATTTGGTGTTTCCAATATGATTCAATGTTTATGAATACATTACCAGGGTTCCCTCTGTCTGATTTTTTGTCTGCGCCACTTCTGTCGCCAATTGATAAAAACTGGAGCCAATTTGATAAACTTGGAGCCAACTAAGAGCCATATAGTTCACAGATAAATATTTGAAGCTATGTACTTGATTTGTGCCAAGAAAATGTTTTAATTTTTTTTAACAAATGCGCCAAATATTTTTTGCCAATTCACAAAATTGATTGCCAGAATTTGATTTTTATCGCAATTTGCGCCATTGGCGACCGACAGTGGGAACCCTGCATTACATTAAGTATGAATTTTTACCAAATTGGCCTAAATCAGATAATTGGAATTAATCACTTTTTTATAAATATTTTTTATCTACATTGCATAAAAAGATATATGTCTATGATTTGAACACATTACTAGTAACAGAATGCTACCAGAATTGAAATGGATTTAAAATACTTTGTTAGTACAAGACAAAACATTTGCTTTTGAAAAATGTTGTGGTTTTATAGCCCCCTTAACCCTTTACTTCACAACAGAAGATGCTCATTACACATTTTATTTCCATACTGCTGATAAGCAATAGGCATAATGTACTACATACTCAACTGCGACTATATGTGGGAAGTGATAAAGGCGTTGTATGGCGGTTATGTGAAGATCAGATTTAAATGTAACATGTCAGAATAGAGTAACAGTATGTAAGCAGGGTTCATTCTAGGTCAGAATTTTTGGGAGAAGTGAGAAAGCGCGTGATTGCTTCCTTAAATGGTGTTCTTTAATATACTTCTGCAAAATAGGGTTAAAATGCACAGTACAACCATTAAATACAACATTTGAATAGAAGGAGTGCTTTATAATGGGCCAGTGTATCTTACTAGACACAAAAAAAAATTATGGAAAAAGTGAGGCCCTCAAGTCAGGGTCACTTGGGCGACAATTTCGCCCACATCGCCCTCTAAACTGATCCTTGTGCAAGTACTTTAGAAAATGGAAATTGCCCAAATATTGCATTCCTGAAAGTATGTTTTCTTCCATTGTTTGGATGAACATTATATCTCCACATAATATAGAAACGAACATGGTTTTTTTCATTGAGAAAAAGTTGTCAAAATAACATCCATCACATCTGACGTCAGATCGTTTACATTTCTTAAATTGTTGATAAACTACCGGTATCTTTTCTAGACCATAAATCAAACATTATAACATATTTTCTTCTTATTACAGTAGCAAAAGAGCTAGTGTGACTGACATTATTATTTCCAATTCTCTGATTTAGGCCATAAATATAGAATCTTACAATAGTGGCGATTTCATACCATATTTTATGAAATGAGTTTTGGAATTTTGCTATTAAGCGAGCCTTTTGGCGAAATATCATTTTTATCACATTGCCATAGTGTTCGTTTGTTTTAATAAATAACGTTGCTACTTTCATTTTGTCGCCAAGTATCAGCGCAAATTGTCATGACGTCACTAAATTTTCATGACGTCATTATGCAAAACAGCGTTATATTCGTTATAATTGCGTTAAGACATTTTTCAAATTGTAGTTTGTCTCACCATTAACGTTATGTACCAATTCAAATAGAAAGCACAATTTACAGTTTAATTTACAAATTACAAGGATTATTCTCTCAACCAATCAGAATCATTCCAGGTAAAATTACACGTGTGTACATATAAATAATAATGAGATGGCTGTATTACACTGAATACAAGCAAAGTTATGTGATAACAGTAAGTACTACATAACTACATGTATAAGCATATCAAACAAAAATCGGCTGTCCGATTAGCGCAGTGGTTAGCGCGCTCGCTTCTCACCAATGCGACCTGGGTTAGATCCTCGGACAGGGAAGGATGTGAGATGGTACGATGGTCGCCAGATCGGACAGGTGGGTTTTCTCCGGGTACTCCGGTTTCCTCCCACATGAATGACCACATATACGCTTTCATCCGAGCCAACGAGAGTGATTAATATAAGTTGCTAAAACTTGCTTCGCAATCGTTGTAAAATAAATAATGTATAAAAAAAAAAATAGTATAAAGATATAAGAGTAAATAAAATATATATCAGCTGCTTACATATCATACATTATGGCAATATAAGTGTATACATTAATAGTAATATCAAAACATCCACCCATGAGAGAGAGTAAAATACCACAGGAACTTGTTTATTATAGTGTCACC
The DNA here is from genome assembly GCA_014843695.1 of Archivesica marissinica. Classification (NCBI taxonomy): domain Eukaryota; kingdom Metazoa; phylum Mollusca; class Bivalvia; order Venerida; family Vesicomyidae; genus Archivesica; species Archivesica marissinica. The sequence continues at coordinate 32,294,681 of CM026402.1, read as the reverse complement.
CTTATTTAAAGGGCTAGCCATTTCTGACTTATGAGACACCTCTTTTTATGAACATCAGTACTTCCCGAATCCTATGCTTGTATGCCAGCCGCCACGCTGGTAGGCACACGCTGGTAGGCAATCGGTAACCATTATTTAACTAGCTGGTGGCTCACCAACCGGCCATATCAGAATGATCTCCTGACGAGATTCAAACCTTCGACCTCCTGCTCCGTAGGCGGATGCCTTAACCACTAGGCCACGGTAGGTCCATGTACTTCTATCCTAGGACTAGAGGGGGGAGGGAGTCCTAGGATAGAGGGGGGAGGGAGTCCTAGGATAGAGGGGGGAGGACACAAAAACCAAAAACAAAAAACCAAAAAACCCCAACAAACAACACAAACCAAAAGGGAAAAGTCTAGGTAGAGGGGAGGGGAGTCCTAGGATAGAGGGGAGGGAGTTCCCTAGATAGAGGGGGGAGGGAGTCCTAGGATGAGGGGGGAGGGAGTCCTAGGATAGAGGGGGGAGGAGAGTCCTAGGACTAGAGGGGGAGGAGGGCCTGGTAGAGGTGGGAGGGAGTCCTAGAGGGAGTCTAGATAGAGGGGGAGGGAAAGTCTAGGTAGAGGGGGGAGGGAGTCCTAGGATAGAGGGGGAGGGAGTCCTAGGATAGAGGGGGGAGGGAAGGCCTAGGATAGAGGGGGGAGGGAGTCCTAGGATAGATGGGGGAGGGAGTCCTAGGATAGAGGGGGGAGGGGTCCTAGATAGAGGGGGGAGGGAATCCTAGGATAGAGGGGGGAGGAAAGTCCTAGGATAGAGGGGGAAGGGAGTCCTAGGATAGAGGTGGGAGGGAAGTCCTAGGATAGAGGTGGGAGGGAAGTCCTAGGATAGAGGGGGGAGGGAGTCTAGGATGAGAGGGGGAGGGAGTCCTAGGATAGGGGGGGAGGGAGTCCTAGGATAGAGGGGGGAGGGAGTCCTAGGATAAGAGGGGGGAGGGAGTTAGATAGAGGGGGGAGGGAGTCCTAGGATAGAGGGGGGGAGTCTAGGATAGAGGGGGGAGGGAAGTCCTAGGATAGAGGGGGGAGGGAGTCCTAGGATAGAGGGGGAGGGGTTCCTAGATAGAGGTGGGAGGGAGCCCTAGGATAGAGGTGGGAAAGAGCCTAGGATAGGGGGGGGCGAGTCCTAGGATAGAGGGGGGAGGGAGTCCTAGGATAGAGGTGGGAGGGGTCCTAGGATAGAGGGGGGAGGGAGTCCTAGGATAGAGGTGGGAGGGAGTCCTAGGATAGAGGGGGGAGGGAGTCCTAGGATAGAGGGGGGAGGGAGTCCTAGGATAGAGGTGGGAGGGAGTCCTAGGATAGAGGGGGGAGGGAGTCCTAGGATAGAGGTACTGTATTTGGTGTCCGATGGTTAACATCTCAAGCTCCTGTGGAAATACATGGAAGTGGTGAAGTAGTTTTAATGTTGGATTGGAAGAATTTGTGGGGTCTAGTATTGTGAATCACTAGCGTGTACTTCCATGGTGAGCACTTTGTGAACATGCCTCAACCTCCACTATCCTGTCTTTTATCATGTTTTGTTTATTTGTAAAAAGTGATTACTTCAATGGCAGGGGCTAGTGGGCGATTTGGGAAAATAGCCAGGCCCCCCCCGAGGTTATAAAACTCAAGCTTCTGATTGGTTGTGCTGGGTGTAAAATTCAGACCCAAGCTTCTGATTGGTTGTGCTGGGTGTAACACTCGGACCCAAGCTTCTGATTGGTTCTGTTGGGTGTAGAACTCAGACCCAAGCTTCTGATTGGTTGTGCTGGGTGTAACACTCAGACTCAAGCTTCTGATTGGTTGTGCTGGGTGTAACACTTAGACCCAATCTTCTGATTGGTTGTGCTGGGTGTAACACTCAGACCCAATCTTCTGATTGGTTGTGCTGGGTGTAAAACTCAGACTCAACCAATCAAATTCCTTGAGCTTGAGATCTGAGAAAAGTTTTATAACCTCGGGGCCTGAACTGCCTCAGTTCTCCTTACCGTACTTGCAGCTAGAGGAGAGGTTTTCTATACAGAATACAGTCTACATCAAATGTCAAATTCCGTCGGACCGAACAAAATACCAAAGTCTGACTTAACGAAATTCGATATAAACAGATCCAGTTATATGTACAATGATAGTGTCTGAAACGGGACTTTGATCCGACTTCGAGATAACCGGAGAATTCGACATAAAAGACTTTGACATAGCGGACTGTATATAGAGTACACAGTTATCAAATTCTCCTGTGTATACCTTAAACTTCTACCATGTACACCTCTTAAACGCTTCCAATGTACAGTCAAACTTGTATTAAGAGAAGGGCAAAAGGCGGTCTCTAAGCAGGAATGGTTTCTTAATACAAGCTAATTTGTTAACAACACAAACGGTAACTGAAAAGGTGGTTGGTCTCTATATTGGTCCCTTAATAGACAGGTCTTTCAAGCAAGAATACCTCTTAAACTTCTCCCATGTACTATACTGCCAATAGAAATTAATGTAATATTTTGCACCGAAATATTTTCTTGTATTGCAATTTTTGCGTTATTTAAATACTATATCAATATAATAACCCATATTGAGTTCATCTACTTCACTAAAGATTCTAAAATTCTAGATTCAAGCAAATTTCGCTGTTATACATAATTATATAAGAACACAAATTTCAAATGTAGTCGTGATAGTGCAGTGGATGCGCGTTCAGTTCAGGTGCGAAAGGTCCGGAGTTCGAGCCCCACTGGAACCATTACGCTTGTGCCCTTAGGCAAGTCATTTAAATTCCACATTGCCTCTTGGCGATGGGTTCCATCAGGAATGAGGTCTCGAGAGTGATGTATATAAGTTGAAATAACTTGTTTCGCAATCGAGCTAAAATAAATTTGTATAAACTAAATGTAGTTAAAATAAGTTATTTTTATTCGGATACCGTAGTTACGTTATTTAGGACAGATTTCGAACATTTTTCTCTCAAGTTATTGATACTTAATTGTATATATTCAACCTGTGTAACTCTATACAACAAACAGTCTTCACCGAGATAAGTTGACCGTTGTCCGATTAGCACAGTGGTTAGCGCGCTCGCTTCTCACCAATGCAAACCCAAATTCGATCATTGGACAGGGAAGTATGTGAGATGTGGTTGCCAGATCGGACAGGTGGGTTTTCTCCGGGTACTCTGGTTTCCTCCCACACTAATGACCACATTTTCGCTTTCATCCGCGCCAACGAGAGTGATTAATATAAGTTGTTAAAACTTGCTTCGCAATCGTAAACTTTTGTATGTGTTTTACGTTTATTTATCGTCGCTACCGGTTGCCCATATGAGTGACCCCTCCTGAAGAGAATAATCATTTTAGATTTTTGAAGGAGAGTGCAATGATACAGACAGAGACCCATTCCAGAGTCTCCTCTGGTTCTTTTACGTGCAGGGTGTAAAGCACCGACACGAGACCTCGGTTTAACGTCCCATCTAAAAGACTGTTAATTGTATTAGGGTCAGACGGGGGATCGGACATGCGATCCCTGGATTACCAGTCCAACGTGTTACCACTGGACTACAGGTCCATCTGAATTAGTATTATGTGTATCTCAGCATAATGATACATTCGCAATGTCGGTCTCGTTATTGGGAGAAATGAGAAAGCGCGCGCAATTGGACAAAATCTTGCATGAAAATTGTAAAAAAAAATGTTTCACTTTTTTTAGGGAGAAGTGGGACCGGATCCTAGGGGGCGAAGTCAGGGTCCCTAGGGTGACTATTTCGCCCAAGTCACCCTCTAGAATGAACCAATCAAGTGTAGTAGTTGTATGTATATTAATCTTCATGTTATGGAGGATTTAAATAAATAAATAATATGTATTATACTTGTGTACGTCAAACCTGTAATAATAAACGTACCTCAACACAAGGACAACTGTAAATAAAGACAACCCACATACTAAAATGATAATAATTATTGCTAACTGCCTCAAGATATACTGCAACACCAATTTCCTTGATACGCATTGTCTGTCAGAGCTGGCTCCTGATTGGTGGATTCATTCGTAGGTGCATTGTGGGTATCAGTTTGAAATGGAGTGTCAATCACTATACTTGTATTTTCTTTTTCGTGTTCTTCTTGGTCCACAATTTTCAAAATATCACTACACATATCACGGAATGGCTGCAAAAATTGATGAAAAAATCATTTTATGAAGAGAAGGTACCGGTATATGATTTTGTAATGTGAATAACGATATAAGATTGACTTTTGTACGCTCGCCCATATGGTTCGCCGGAGGCGAGGGTAAATAAGCTTAATCATCATCATCACTACATTTTTTACGGACAGAATTATGATCTGTATCGCATGCTGCATGTTAATAGACTAGTGTATATAGTCATCAATTCTGCCGATAATTAAAATTCTACGGAAGGCAATCTACAGGCGGAATGCGGTATTTATCTTCTAAACAAAGAACGATATGATTAATTATTTTTATATAGAACAAGGACATTTTTGATAAAAAACTGTTTGATGCATGAAACTCAACATTTTACACAGGTAATTAGTTTGTTTATTGGATTGGAAAATATTTACAAGAACTTTATTCAATGTAAAACAAATGTACATTGTAGTTTTAAACACTATATATTAATAAGGGGCGAGGGGATTGGATCACACATTGGCGCGGGGGTCAAAATTAAAGACCAATTTTTGCTGTAAGAAAGTACCAATAGCAGAGTTATTTAATTTTTTTTATTGTTGTTTTTGTCTTACCTTTTCCACATTATTTCTATTTTTAGCACTAACTTCAAAGAAATTAATATTTTTGTCATCAGCAAACTGTAAATAACAAAATGACATGTTATGCTTAGTACCAAATAGTTAACGAATTGAATAACAATATTTAATACCGGTAATCATAATTTGTAATATGTAAATGTGGAAGTCGTGATAGTGCAGTGGATGCGCGTTCGCTTCAGATGCGAAAGGTCCGGAGTTCGAGCCCCACTGGAGCCGTTACGATTGTGCCCTTAGGCAAGGCATTTAAATTCCACGTTGCCTCTTCTCTCTCCCTCGTGGCGATGGATTCCATCAGGAATGAGGTCTCGAGAGTGATTTATATAAGTTGAAATAACTTGTTTCGCAATCGAGCTAAAATAAATTTGTTTAAACTAATATGTAAATCATAAATTCATATCATGTATATTGAATTAATACTGTCTAATAATAGACGGATCTGTAGTCCAGTGGTTAACAGTTTGGACTGGTAATCCAGGGATCGCAGGTTCGATCCCCCGTCTGATCATAATAAAATTAACAATCTTTCAAATGGGACTTTAAACCGAGGTCTCGTGTCATGCTTTACACCGTGCATGTAAAAGAACAAGAGGAGATTCTGGAATGGGTCTCTGTCTGTATCATTGCACTATCCTCCAAAAATCTAAAATGACTAATCTCTTCACGAGGCGTCGCTCATATGGGCAACCTGTAGCGACGATAAATAAACATCAAACACACACAAAAATACTGTCTCTGTGGCCTAGTGGTTAATGTGTCCGGCTATGGAGCAGGAGGTTGAAGGTTCAAACCTTGCCAGGGGGTTCATTCTATTATGACTGGTTGGTGAGCAGTTAGGCCTGCAAGGATAGGATTCAGGAAGTATTGAAGTTCATAAGAGGTGTCTCATAAGTCAGAAATGGCTGGCCCTTTCAATATACAGTGTAATAAACAAACACATTATTTTTTATTATAAATAGAGGTACAACAATACATTAGTATATTAATTATACACACGTTTTGGTAACATCAGAAAACCGCTGACACTAGAATATGCTGGAATCCAGGCAATTAACAAATTAACCATCCAAGTTTATATGTGCGTTGTCTCCACCTATGGTCACTTCTGAGAAGCAATCATGTATGGATTATGCACATAGCACATTGTCTCGCCAAGCATGATATGAATGAAAAATAATTAACAACAGAATGTTTAATCCTTCACCACATGCATGCACATAACCTTTATTTATATTTCGGGTTTTACGCCTGCATCAGCACCATTTTGGGCTCTATCGCCGGCGGGCAGTTTACCTAACACCTTTCCTGGGCAGGCTCCAGCAGTTAACCAGTACTTGGGTGCACCAACCGCCGTAAGAAACTGCCAACTTTTTCATATAAATGAGACACGGTCTGAGCGGGACTCGAACCCGTGACCATCAGTGATGATAGGTTACAGTGGTAATGCACATAACCTGTATCACTTCTAGGTGGGATTGGGTAAAAACAAAGTAAGTAAAACATTTATTTATTAATTAATGTAAAAGCAGCTTACCATTTGTGCTTCAACGAAGGGCACCTGTCTAATGTCTAGTTTATCACTTTTGTTTCCTATTAATGTAACAACTATGTCTTCTTTGCAAAACTGAAATAAAAAGTCATAAAAGTACACAATTAGTTTGTGGACAAGGTTGATTATGACCTGTGGGTATGGTTGGTAATGAACTGTGGCTATGGTTGTTCATGAACTGTGGCTATGGTTGGTCATGAACTGTGACTGGGTTGATAATGAACCATGGACAGAGTTTATCATGATCCATGGACAGGGTTGTTCATGAAGAATCATGGACATAGATTATCCTAAACCATGGACAGAGTTTATCATCAACCATGGACAGAGTTTATCATGAATCATGGACAGAGTTGGTCATGAACTGTCGACATAGTTGGTTGTGGACTGGAAGGTTGATCATAAACTGATGACAGGGTTGATCATGAACTATGGACAGGGTTGATTTTGGGCTGTTGACATGGTCGATTATGAACATTTGAAGTGGACAGAGTTTATCATGAACTTTAGAATTGGACAGGGTTGATCATGACTTTTGGAAGCTTGATCAATAACTTGCCAGATGGACGGTTTGTAAGCAGGCTCACGTTCCGCAAGCTGCACTCAAACCTCCAACAGTGCAGTCATGTTAAGAGCAGCATATTCATCTAACCACATATACCTTCTTGAATAGCATTATGAAAGTTTCTATAGACATAATGTACCTGGTACATAATAACATACTTACTTGATGAACATGATCCAGCCACTTAGGTATTGCTTCATAAGATTTTCTGTTGCAGATATCAAACACAAGCAGAATACCCTGAAATGTGTAATGGTAGACACAGCTAACTACAATAAAACAGATTTTACAGAAACTTGGTAGAAAGCGTTGCATCAGGGCTGTGAGTGGAAAATTGTTAAAAAAGAGAAAATCTGCCAAAAATACTGAAAACAAAGAGGACTGACCCCACACTAAACAAATATCTTTTCTAATTGTAATATTGAAACATTTACATGATGGTGTTACAAATTATTTTGTCTCTATATGTCTTATTTCACATTATTAATTGTTATGTTTCTACATGTCTTATTTAACATTATGTAAATAAATGGTGTCCTTCATGGCACAAAAAAAATAAAATTACGGTATCTTTTCTAAATAGCTTAATTTAAACAGCAGAATGGCTAATTTTGACCTCAGAAATTTGGGGTTGACGTGTAGTATCCACTTATAAGAGGGTCCCCAAGTCTAAGTCCAAAATATGGGGATAAAATTCTCGTCTTATCGGCGAGAATAGATGGTAAGACAAATCTGACAATATTTATTTTTCAATATTTTGACCAAAAAAGAAGAAATCTCTAAACAGAGGAAGATTTACAGCCCTGGCATTAGATGGTTTAGTTGATTATATCTTTGGCATGTTAGGTAATCAGTGTCTTTGGTTTGATGAAGTTACTGGCCTGAAAATGTTTGAATACAAATTTTGTCTAGACAGACTTGCTTGGTAGTACCGATACACATACTAGTATTACCGGAATGTCTTGAGGAATTTCTCGTTGTCATGTTACTGTAGCCTGGGACCAGGTGTTGATATATTTTGCCCTGTCAGTCACATAAATATATGTTAACACCGAGACCATTAATTGGGCCGCATTGAGCTTCTGATAATATCATTTTGCCAGAAGTAAATTTGTGAAAAATGGACAGACTGGAACCCAAGCTAACGTTACTGTTCAAGTTACACTTTGAATGATTGCTAGACATAATTATGTTTTCCGCCAGGGAAATAATTGGGAGTTTTAGTAACAACAACAACCAAGGAGTTCCAGCATCCTTAAGGTCAGCATCTTAAGATTACCAGTAAATATTAACCTCCTTTTTCTTCTTTAGAACTCTGAACTCTCTGTACGCTAGCTAGTGATGTGCATCGGTTTCAAAATCCATAATCGATTAATCGGAATAATCGGACGGGTAAACCGATTAGATAATCGATTATTAATCGGGCAATTGATATAGTTATAAATCAAAATCATTCCATCTAATTTGTGAGTTTAACAATCTATTTAGTACTAATAAATTACTTACAAGTTACTAGTTTCGACAAATTAGTTACTCAGTTACATCTGAGTACTAGACTTTAAGTTACTGGACTGCCACCTGATATAAAATTAGTTTTTAAGTTAATAGAGGACAGAACACTTAGTGACATACTAGTGAAAAGTCTAGTACTAGATACAGTTAGAATTGTTGTTGCAAACGTGCAATGCTAATAAAATACAGCCAATAGTAAATCGTAGTTTTATTTGAGGTATAAACAAACATAAAAGTAAGAGACAAAAATAAAGACATAAAACCATCCGTTCAACATCTGATGTGTCGATTAAAACTATTATATGATACTGAACTTGAGACAGCTTCAATACAGAACAAATTATTTGAATTTGACGAAATATGGAAGCAATATGCTAAAAAGTTTTAATTTAAAATTATATTGAAAATAATTGTCATCAATCACTTGGTAGAATGTAGGCTGCAGACCACTTTTCTCTTCTTTTTTTTCTAAGTGTAACTGAACATTTTTTCACCACTTTAAGGCCAACATGATAATGACTTGATATATTTATATACACTATTATTCATGCCGTTTGTTTATTCTACTCGTTAAAAAATGTACATTATTGTAAGGTGCTTGTGGGATGCCCTCGACCCACAGGTCACCTATGACGAGGAAAATAAACGGGCCTTAAACGTGGTTCCAAAAAAAAAATAAAAAAAAAATAAACAAAATCGTTGATTATAATCGATTACACATTTTCACAATCGATTATCGCCGATGTCCATGCCGGCGAACGATTGTCGGCGACTTAGCGATAATCGGTTTATC
>CM026402.1:32235943-32284479 GCA_014843695.1 Archivesica marissinica | reverse complement strand
ATAACTAATGAACATACACCTTACATTGACAGTATAACTAATGAACGTACACCTTACATTGACAGTATAACTAATGAACATACACCTTACATTGACAGTATAACTAATGAACATACACCTTACATTGACAGTATAACTAATGAAATACACCTTACATTGACCGGTATAACTAATGAACATACACCTTACCATTGACAGTATAACTAATGAACATACACCTTACATTGACAGTATAACTAATGAACATACACCTTACATTGACAGTATAAAATGAACATACACTTACATTGACAGTAAACTAATGAACATACACCTTACATTGACAGTAACTAAATGAACATACACCTTACATTGACAGTATAACTAATGAACATACACCTTACATTGACAGATAACTAATGAACAACACCTTACCATTGACTCAGTAGACAACTAATGCACATACACCTACATTGACAGTATAACTAATGAACATACACCTTACATGACAGTATAACTAATGAACATACACCTTACATTGACAGTATACATAATGAACATACACCTTACCTTGACAGTATAACTAATGAACTATACACCTTACATTGACAGTATAACTAATGAACATACACCTTACATTGACAGTATAACTAATGAACATACACCTTACATTGACAGTATAACTAATGAACGTACACCTTACATTGACAGTATAACTAATGAACATACACCTTACATTGACAGTATAACTAATGAACGTACACCTTACATTGACAGTATAAACTAATGAACATACACCTTACATTGACAGGTCTAACTAATGAACGTACACCTTACATGGACAGTATAACTAATGAACATACACAGTTACATTGACAGTATAAACTAATGAACATACACCTTACATTGACAGTATTTCAGGTTATTGTAACATATGTAACAATGGATGAACATACACCTTACATGACAGTCATTTCAGGTTATTGTAACCTATGTAACAATGGATGAACGTACACCTTACATGACAGTATTTCAGGTATTGAACCTATGTAACAATGGATGAACCTTACATTGACAGTATTTCAGGTTATTGTAACCTATGTAACAAATGGATGAACATACCCTTACATGACAGTATTTCAGGTATTGTAACCTATGTAACAATGGATGAACTACACCTTACATTGACAGTATTTCAGGTTATTGTAACCTATGTAACAATGGATGAACCTTACATTGACAGTATTTCAGGTTATTGTAACCTATGTAACAATGGATGAACATACACCTTACATTGACAGTATTTCGGGTTATTGTAACCTATGTAACAATGGATGAACATACACCTTACATTGACAGTATAACTAATGAACATACACCTTACATTGACAGTATAACTAATGAACATACACCTTACATTGACAGTATAACTAATGAACATACACCGTACATTGACAGTATAACTAATGAACATACACCTTACATTGACAGTATAACTAATGAACATACACCTTACATTGACAGTATAACTAATGAACATACACCTTACATTGACAGTATAACTAATGAACATACACCTTACATTGACAGTATAACTAATGAACATACACCTTACATTGACAGTATAACTAATGAACATACACCTTACATTGACAGTAAACTAATGAACATACACCTTACATTGACAGTATAACTAATGAACATACACATTACATTGACAGTATAACTAATGAACATACACCGTACACTGACAGTATAACTAATGAACATACACCTTACATTGACAGTATAACTAATGAACATACACCTTACATTGACAGTATAACTAATGAACATACACCTTACATTGACAGTATAACTAATGAACATACACCTTACATTGGACAGTATAACTAATGAACATACACCTTACATTGACAGTATAACTAATGAACGTACACCTTACATTGACAGTATAACTAATGAACATACACCTACATGACAGTATAACTAATGAACATACACCTTACATTGACAGTATAACTAATGAACATACACCTTGCATTGACAGTATAACTAATGAACATACACCTTACATTGACAGTATAACTAATGAACGTACACCTTACATTGACAGTATAACTAATGAACATACACCTTACATGACAGTATAACTAATGAACATACACCTTACATTGACAGTATAACTAATGAACGTACACCTTACATTGACAGTATAACTAATGAACGTACACCTTACATTGACAGTATAACTAATGAACGTACACCTTACATTGACAGTATAACTAATGAACGTAGTGGAAGTCGTGATAGCACAGTTGTAGCACGTTCGTTTTAGGTGCAAACGGTCCAGAGTTCAAACCCCACTGGAGCCGCTAGGATTGAGCCCTTAGGCAAGGCATTTAAATTCCATGTTGCCTCTTCTCTCTCCCTCGTGGCGATGGATTCCATCAGAAATTAGGTCTCAAGAGTGATTCTATTAGTTGCAAGAACTTGTTACGCAATCGAGCTAAAATAAATTCGTATAATCTAAATTGCATGACATATTTGACCGTTATCTTCACCAGCTAGCGTGCAAAGAATTAACAATGTTTTTTTATACAAATTTATCACTCTCGAGACCTCATTCCTGATGAAATCCATCGCCACGAGGGAGTGAGAAGAGGCAACATGGAATTTAAATGCCTTCTTGCCTAAGGGCACAATCGTAACGGCTCCAGCGGGGCTTGAACTCCGGACCTTTAACAATGTTTCAGTTTTCAATATTCACCTGTAATGGCCCATAATTATTAGTTAAAGAAAGCGACAGGTAAATTGTGTGTCATGGTTTAGAGGCAAATTTGTTTAACTCAATTATATTCCCTTTCTTGTATAATTTAGAGCAATAAATATTTTGTGTTGAGGTAATAAAGAGTTTGTCCTAGTTAGGTATAGTATAGACTGCAATGCTATTATACCACTATTTAAATGTCACATTCCAACATTTATGTGAAAATAGATTTAGGTAATAATTTGTTTGGATTCACAGTGATGAGTTTCAATAGTATATCAGGAGGGAACTAGGCGAGATGTCCTTAAGGTACACAGATTATTTCGTACTTAACTCTTTGCATGCTGGGTAAAATAAAGGCCATAGATAGTTCAAATACATGTAGCGGTCGACAATTCATTAGTGTCTTTCTCTTATGTTTAGCTGAACATTTTGGAAATATGTCGTGTAATTTCATTAGAATTATGTCATTGCTAATTTACCGTATATTCGAGACCATAAGTCGACACTTTTCTCGTCCAGAAATGTGATAAAAGTCATATGTGGACTTATGGCAGAGAAACGAGCTGAAACAAGTTTTTTTAATTTTTAATTTATTTTAAAAGAACATTAGATATTTATTTACAATATAAACCATAGAAAAAGCTGATACACAAACTTCATATATCATTTGGGGAGGGCCGTAACTAATGTTGTTAAAACTTCTGGCACAACCAATTTCCTTCAACATTTTTTGACAGTTTTTGTGCACAGCAATGACATAAATCGTATATACTATGCATAATTATACAAGTGTGTTTTGTTCTGTACATTGTATACAGGGTTCATTCTAGGTCAGAATTTTTGGGAGAAGTGAGAAAGCGCGTGATCGCTTCCTTAAATGGTGTTCTTTAATATACTTCTGCAAAATATGGTTAAAATGCACAGTACAACCATTAAATACAACATTTGAATAGAAGGAGTGCTTTATAATGGGCCATCTTGCTAGATCTTACTAGACAAAATTTTGTTTGAAAATCGTAAAAACCAAAAAATAATTATATTTTTTAGGGAGAAGTGGGGCCCCCAGAGGGCGAAGTCAGGGTCCCTAGGGCGCCTATTTCGCCCACATCGCCCTCTAGAATGATCCATGTATATGAATATAATTTGTTTTTTTACTTCATATTGTAAAGATTTTGAAGGATTTCATAACTCTGCTTTCAATTTTTTTTTTTTTTTTTTTTTTTAAGGGAGAAGTGGCAGCCCCCAGAGGGCGAAGTCAGGGTCCCTAGGGCGACAATTTCGTCCACATCGCCCTCTAAACTGATCCCTGGTATATATAGAATAAATGCAATAAAATATGATTAAACTAAATCAATATATTATTGTTGTGCATTGTTTTCAAGATTTGCAATGGATTAGAATCATTAGAGTCAATCAGATGTCTCACATTGAGCCCAATTGAGTCTCATTCAAAAATGAGAGAGAAAAACCATTGTCAGTAACAAATGTCACAAGTCCACAAAGTACCCTCGACTTAAGGAAGGATCCAGTTTAACCCATTCAACCCCAAGTAACTGACATGGACTGGTGCATGCTATTTTTAGACCAATAAATTAATAAGAAAATTACATTTGGACCAGTTCATTTATCAAAATGGGTAATTTTATCTAAAAAAGTAATAATTATTACTGGCAAAAAAGTGCAGATCCTGATGAGACGGCTCGTTACGAGCCGGCTCATCTGGATCTACACTTTTCATAAGCCTATTTAGAGGCCTGTGGGGTTGAAAGGGTTAAGGAAGGATCCAGTTTAAAGTCAGCATATTCAAGCCAAAAATTGACCCTCGACCTATAGTCGGGAATATACGGTACGTAATTGTGTGACATATTTCGCTGTCTGTTCTCACCGCTAGCGTACACAGAGTTAAGTTATATGCTCGGTTATGTTGCTGTATAGTCCGCCTCCGTGGTCGAGTGGTTAAGGTCACTGACTTGTATACCATTGTAACCTATCATCACTGATGGTCACGGGTTCGAGCCCCGCTCAGGCCGTGTCTCATTTATATGAAAAAGTTGGCAGTTTCTTACAGAGGTTGGTGCACCCAAGTACTGGTTAACCGCTGGAGCCTGCCCAGGAAAGGTGTTGTTAAGTAAACTGCCTGCGGCGATATAGCCCGAAATGGTGCTGATGCAGGCGTAAAACCCGAAATATAACATAATATAACATAACACAAGAGTTAAGATACTGGTATACACTATGCAGTTACTGTACTAGATTTATTAATAAAACAAGTGTCAACAAATTTAATTGACAAATAAAAACTCATTTAATATATTTTTGAAGGGAAATATGTTTTTGTACTACACAGTTTGTTTAAACTGGATTATAATATTTGAGGAAGTGTTGTTGTAAATTAAACTTTCTTAACTTCTTTAAGTAGGCCCATAGCTTACACCGAGTAAAAGTAGATATTACACAAAATATGTCTCCATCTAAATTTTGAAATGTAAATATATTTGACACTGCGTTACCATACTATTTTAATACAGATAGAATGGATCTATATATCATCAGTACACTGGCTACTTGATGTCGAGGGCGGCATACCATACACTGTAGACATTTAATGGTTGGATGTCCAGGACATACCATATACTGTAGACATTTAATGGTTGGATGTCGAGGGTGACATACCATATACTGTAGACATTTAATGGTTGGATGTCCAGGGCGACATACCATATACTGTAGACATTTAATGGTTGGATGTCGAGGGTGACATACCATATACTGTAGACATTTAATGGTTGGATGTCGAGGGCGACATACCATATACTGTAGACATTTAATGGTTGGATGTCGAGGGCGGCATACCATATACTGTAGACATTTAATGGTTGGATGTCCAGGGTGACATACCATATACTGTAGACATTTAATGGTTGGATGTCGAGGGGACATAACATATACTGTAGACATTTAATGGTTGGATGTCGAGGGCGGCATACCATATACTGTAGACATTTAATGGTTGGATGTCCAGGACGGCATACCATATACTGTAGACATTTAATGGTTGGATGTCGAGGGCGGCATACCATATACTGTAGACATTTAATGGTTGGATGTCGAGGGCGGCATACCATATACTGTAGACATTTAATGGTTGGATGTCGAGGGTGACATACCATATACTGTAGACATTTAATGGTTGGATGGCCAGGGTGACATACCATATACTGTAGACATTTAATGGTTGGATGTCGAGGACATACCATATACTGTAGACATTTAATGGTTGGATGTCCAGGACATACCATATACTGTAGACATTTAATGGTTGGATGTCGAGGGTGACCTACCATATACTGCAGACATTTAATGGTTGGATGTCCAGGACGACATACCATATACTGTAGACATTTAATGGTTGGATGTCGAGGGTGACATACCATATACTGCAGACATTTAATGGTTGGATGTCCAGGACGACATACCATATACTGTAGACATTTAATGGTTGGATGTCGAGGGTGACCTACCATATACTGCAGACATTTAATGGTTGGATGTCCAGGACGACATACCATATACTGTAGACATTTAATGGTTGGATGTCGAGGGTGACCTACCATATACTGCAGACATTTAATGGTTGGATGTCCAGGACGACATACCATATACTGTAGACATTTAATGGTTGGATGTCGAGGGTGACATACCATATACTGTAGACATTTAATGGTTGGATGTCGAGGGTGACATACCATATACTGCAGACATTTAATGGTTGGATGTCCAGAGCGGCATACCATATACTGTAGACATTTAATGGTTGGATGTCCAGGGCGGCATACCATATACTGTAGACATTTAATGGTTGGATGTCCAGGGCGGCATACCATATACTGTAGACATTTAATGGTTGGATGTCCAGGACATACCATATACTGTATACATTTAATGGTTGGATGGCCAGGACATACCATATACTGTAGACATTTAATGGTTGGATGGCCAGGACATACCATATACTGTATACATTTAATGGTTGGATGTCCAGGACATACCATATACTGTAGACATTTAATGGTTGGATGTCCAGGACATACCATATACTGTATACATTTAATGGTTGGATGGCCAGGACATACCATATACTGTAGACATTTAATGGTTGGATGTCCAGGACGGCATACTATATACTGTATACATTTAATGGTTGGATGTCGAGGGCGGCATACCATATACTGTAGACATTTAATGGTTGGATGTCCAGGACATACCATATACTGTAGACATTTAATGGTTGGATGTCCAGGACATACCATATACTGTAGACATTTAATGGTTGGATGTCCAGGACATACCATATACTGTCGACATTTAATGGTTGGATGTCCAGGGTGACATACCATATACTGTAGACATTTAATGGTTGGATGTCCAGGGTGACATACCATATACTGTAGACATTTAATGGTTGGATGTCCAGGGTGACATACCATATACTGTATACATTTAATGGTTGGATGGCCAGGACATACCATATACTGTAGACATTTAATGGTTGGATGTCCAGGACGGCATACTATATACTGTATACATTTAATGGTTGGATGTCGAGGGCGGCATACCATATACTGTAGACATTTAATGGTTGGATGTCCAGGACATACCATATACTGTAGACATTTAATGGTTGGATGTCCAGGACATACCATATACTGTAGACATTTAATGGTTGGATGTCCAGGACATACCATATACTGTCGACATTTAATGGTTGGATGTCCAGGGTGACATACCATATACTGTAGACATTTAATGGTTGGATGTCCAGGGTGACATACCATATACTGTAGACATTTAATGGTTGGATGTCGAGGGTGACATACCATATACTGTAGACATTTAATGGTTGGATGTCCAGGGTGACATACCATATACTGTAGACATTTAATGGTTGGATGTCCAGGGTGACATACCATATACTGTATACATTTAATGGTTGGATGTCGAGGGTGACATACCATATACTGTAGACATTTAATGGTTGGATGTCCAGGGCGACATATCATATACTGTAGACATTTAATGGTTGGATGTCCAGGGTGACATACCATATACTGTACACATTTAATGATTGGATGTCCAGGGTGACATACCATATACTGCAGACATTTAATGGTTGGATGTCCAGGACATACCATATACTGTAGACATTTAATGGTTGGATGGCCAGGGTGACATACCATATACTGTAGACATTTAATGGTTGGATGTCGAGGGTGACATACCATATACTGTAGACATTTAATGGTTGGATGTCGAGGGTGACATACCATATACTGTAGACATTTAATGGTTGGATGTCGAGGGCGGCATACCATATACTGTAGACATTTAATGGTTGGATGACGAGGGCGGCATACCATATACTGTAGACATTTAATGGTTGGATGTTGAGGGCGGCATACCATATACTGTAGACATTTAATGGTTGGATGTCGAGGGTGGCATACCATATACTGCAGACATTTAATGGTTGGATGTCCAGGACATACTATATACTGTAGACATTTAGTGGTTGGATGTCCAGGACATACCATATACTGTAGACATTTAATGGTTGGATGTCCAGGACATACCATATACTGTAGACATTTAATGGTTGGATGTCCAGGACATACTATATACTGTAGACATTTAATGGTTGGATGTCCAGTGTGACATACTATATACTGTAGACATTTAATGGTTGGATGTCCAGGACATACCATATACTGCAGACATTTAATGGTTGGATGTCGAGGGTGACATACCATATACTGTAGACATTTAATGGTTGGATGTCCAGGACATACCATATACTGCAGACATTTAATGGTTGGATGTCCAGGGTGACATACCATATACTGTAGACATTTAATGGTTGGATGTCCAGGGTGACATACCATATACTGCAGACATTTAATGGTTGGATGTCCAGGGTGACATACCATATACTGCAGACATTTAATGGTTGGATGTCCAGGGTGACATACCATATACTGTAGACATTTAATGGTTGGTTGTCGAGGGTGACATACCATATACTGTAGACATTTAATGGTTGGATGTCCAGGACATACCATATACTGTAGACATTTAATGGTTGGATGTCCAGGACATACCATATACTGTAGACATTTAATGGTTGGATGTCCAGGACATACCATATACTGTAGACATTTAATGGTTGGATGTCCAGGGTGACATACCATATACTGTAGACATTTAATGGTTGGATGTCGAGGGTGACATACCATATACTGTAGACATTTAATGGTTGGATGTCCAGGGTGACATACCATATACTGTAGACATTTAATGGTTGGATGTCCAGGGTGACATACCATATACTGTAGACATTTAATGGTTGGATGTCGAGGGTGGCATACCATATACTGTAGACATTTAGTGGTTGGATGTCCAGGGCGGCATACCATATACTGTAGACATTTAATGGTTGGATGTCCAGGGCGACATACCATATACTGTAGACATTTAATGGTTGGATGTCCAGGACGACATACCATATACTGTAGACATTTAATGGTTGGATGTCCAGTGTGACATACCATATACTGTAGACATTTAATGGTTGGATGTCCAGTGTGACATACCATATACTGTAGACATTTAATGGTTGGATGTCCAGGACATACCATATACTGTAGACATTTAATGGTTGGATGTCCAGGACATACCATATACTGTAGACATTTAATGGTTGGATGTCCAGTGTGACATACCATATACTGTAGACATTTAATGGTTGGATGTCCAGGACATACCATATACTGTAGACATTTAATGGTTGGATGTCCAGGACATACCATATACTGTAGACATTTAATGGTTGGATGTCCAGGGCGGCATACCATATACTGTACACATTTAATGGTTGGATGTCCAGGACATACCATATACTGTAGACATTTAATGGTTGGATGTCCAGGACATACCATATACTGTAGACATTTAATGGTTGGATGTCCAGGTGACATACCATATACTGTAGACATTTAATGGTTGGATGTCCAGTGTGACATACCATATACTGTAGACATTTAATGGTTGGATGTCCAGGGACATACCATATACTGTAGACATTTAATGGTTGGATGTCCAGGACATACCATATACTGTAGACATTTAATGGTTGGATGTCCAGGACATACCATATACTGTACACATTTAATGATTGGATGTCCAGGACATACCATATACTGTAGACATTTAATGGTTGGATGTCGAGGGCGGCATACCATATACTGTAGACATTTAATGGTTGGATGTCGAGGGCGGCATACCATATACTGTAGACATTTAATGGTTGGATGTCCAGGGCGGCATACCATATACTGTAGACATTTAATGGTTGGATGTCCAGGGTGACATACCATATACTGTAGACATTTAATGGTTGGATGTCGAGGGTGACATACCATATACTGTAGACATTTAATGGTTGGATGTCCAGGGCGGCATATCATATACTGTAGACATTTAATGGTTGGATGTCCAGGGTGACATACCATATACTGTACACATTTAATGATTGGATGTCCAGGGTGACATACCATATACTGCAGACATTTAATGGTTGGATGTCCAGGACATACCATATACTGTAGACATTTAATGGTTGGATGTCGAGGGCGGCATACCATATACTGTAGACATTTAATGGTTGGATGTCCAGGGAGATATGTGAGGGCGGCATACCATATACTGTAGACATTTAATGGTTGGATGTCGAGGGTGGCATACCATATACTGTAGACATTTAATGGTTGGATGTCCAGGGTGACATACCATATACTGTAGACATTTAATGGTTGGATGTCGAGGACATACCATATACTGCAGACATTTAATGGTTGGATGTCCAGGACATACCATATACTGTAGACATTTAATGGTTGGATGTCGAGGGTGACATACCATATACTGCAGACATTTAATGGTTGGATGTCCAGGACGACATACCATATACTGTAGACATTTAATGGTTGGATGTCGAGGGTGACCTACCATATACTGCAGACATTTAATGGTTGGATGTCCAGGACGACATACCATATACTGTAGACATTTAATGGTTGGATGTCGAGGGTGATACCATATACTGCAGACATTTAATGGTTGGATGTCCAGGACGACATACCATATACTGTAGACATTTAATGGTTGGATGTCGAGGGTGACCTACCATATACTGCAGACATTTAATGGTTGGATGTCCAGGACGACATACCATATACTGTAGACATTTAATGGTTGGATGTCGAGGGTGACATACCATATACTGTAGACATTTAATGGTTGGATGTCGAGGGTGACATACCATATACTGCAGACATTTAATGGTTGGATGTCCAGAGCGGCATACCATATACTGTAGACATTTAATGGTTGGATGTCCAGGGCGGCATACCATATACTGTAGACATTTAATGGTTGGATGTCCAGGGCGGCATACCATATACTGTAGACATTTAATGGTTGGATGTCCAGGACATACCATATACTGTATACATTTAATGGTTGGATGGCCAGGACATACCATATACTGTAGACATTTAATGGTTGGATGTCCAGGACATACCATATACTGTAGACATTTAATGGTTGGATGTCCAGGACATACCATATACTGTAGACATTTAATGGTTGGATGTCCAGGACATACCATATACTGTAGACATTTAATGGTTGGATGTCGAGGGCGGCATACCATATACTGTAGACATTTAATGGTTGGATGTCCAGGACATACCATATACTGTAGACATTTAATGGTTGGATGTCCAGGGCGGCATACCATATACTGTAGACATTTAATGGTTGGATGTCGAGGGCGACATACCATATACTGTAGACATTTAATGGTTGGATGTCCAGGGTGACATACCATATACTGTAGACATTTAATGGTTGGATGTCCAGGGTGACATACCATATACTGTAGACATTTAATGGTTGGATGTCCAGGGTGACATACCATATACTGCAGACATTTAATGGTTGGATGTCCAGGGACATACCATATACTGTAGACATTTAATGGTTGGATGTCGAGGGTGACATACCATATACTGTAGACATTTAATGGTTGGATGTCCAGGACATACCATACATATACTGTAGACATTTAATGGTTGGATGTCGAGGACGGCATACCATATACTGTAGACATTTAATGGTTGGATGTCGAGGGCGACATACCATATACTGTAGACATTTAATGGTTGGATGTCGAGGGTGACATACCATATACTGTAGACATTTAATGGTTGGATGTCCAGGACATACCATATACTGTAGACATTTAATGGTTGGATGTCGAGGACATACCATATACTGTAGACATTTAATGGTTGGATGTCCAGGACATACCATATACTGTAGACATTTAATGGTTGGATGTCGAGGGTGACATACCATATACTGTAGACATTTAATGGTTGGATGTCCAGGGCGACATACCATATACTGTAGACATTTAATGGTTGGATGTCCAGGGTGACATACCATATACTGTAGACATTTAATGGTTGGATGTCCAGGGCGACATACCATATACTGTAGACATTTAATGGTTGGATGTCGAGGGTGACATACCATATACTGTAGACATTTAATGGTTGGATGTCCAGGGCGACATACCATATACTGTAGACATTTAATGGTTGGATGTCCAGGGTGACATACCATATACTGTAGACATTTAATGGTTGGATGTCCAGGGTGACATACCATATACTGTAGACATTTAATGGTTGGATGTCCAGGACATACCATATACTGTAGACATTTAATGGTTGGATGTCGAGGGTGACATACCATATACTGTAGACATTTAATGGTTGGATGTCCAGAGGACATACCATATACTGTAGACATTTAATGGTTGGATGTCCAGGGCGGCATACCATATACTGTAGACATTTAATGGTTGGATGTCCAGGGCGGCATACCATATACTGTAGACATTTAATGGTTGGATGTCCAGGACATACCATATACTGTAGACATTTAATGGTTGGATGTCCAGGACATACCATATACTGTAGACATTTAATGGTTGGATGTCCAGGGTGACATACCATATACTGTAGACATTTAATGGTTGGATGTCCAGGACATACCATATACTGTAGACATTTAATGGTTGGATGTCCAGGACATACCATATACTGTATACATTTAATGGTTGGATGGCCAGGACATACCATATACTGTAGACATTTAATGGTTGGATGTCCAGGACGGCATACTATATACTGTATACATTTAATGGTTGGATGTCGAGGGCGGCATACCATATACTGTAGACATTTAATGGTTGGATGTCCAGGACATACCATATACTGTAGACATTTAATGGTTGGATGTCCAGGACATACCATATACTGTAGACATTTAATGGTTGGATGTCCAGGACATACCATATACTGTCGACATTTAATGGTTGGATGTCCAGGGTGACATACCATATACTGTAGACATTTAATGGTTGGATGTCCAGGGTGACATACCATATACTGTAGACATTTAATGGTTGGATGTCCAGGGTGACATACCATATACTGTAGACATTTAATGGTTGGATGTCCAGGACATACCATATACTGTAGACATTTAATGGTTGGATGTCCAGGACGGCATACCATATACTGTAGACATTTAATGGTTGGATGTCGAGGGCGGCATACCATATACTGTAGACATTTAATGGTTGGATGTCCAGGACATACCATATACTGTAGACATTTAATGGTTGGATGTCCAGGACATACCATATACTGTAGACATTTAATGGTTGGATGTCCAGGACATACCATATACTGTAGACATTTAATGGTTGGATGTCCAGGGTGACATACCATATACTGTAGACATTTAATGGTTGGATGTCCAGGGTGACATACCATATACTGTAGACATTTAATGGTTGGATGTCCAGGGTGACATACCATATACTGTAGACATTTAATGGTTGGATGTCGAGGGTGACATACCATATACTGTAGACATTTAATGGTTGGATGTCCAGGGCGACATACCATATACTGTAGACATTTAATGGTTGGATGTCCAGGGTGACATACCATATACTGTAGACATTTAATGGTTGGATGTCCAGGGTGACATACCATATACTGTAGACATTTAATGGTTGGATGTCCAGGACATACCATATACTGTAGACATTTAATGGTTGGATGTCCAGGGTGACATACCATATACTGTAGACATTTAATGGTTGGATGTCGAGGGTGACATACCATATACTGTAGACATTTAATGGTTGGATGTCCAGGTGACATACCATATACTGTAGACATTTAATGGTTGGATGTCCAGGACATACCATATACTGTAGACATTTAATGGTTGGATGTCCAGGGGACATACCATATACTGTAGACATTTAATGGTTGGATGTCGAGGGGACATACCATATACTGTAGACATTTAATGGTTGGATGTCGAGGGTGACATACCATATACTGTAGACATTTAATGGTTGGATGTCCAGGGTGACATACCATATACTGTAGACATTTAATGGTTGGATGTCCAGGGTGACATACCATATACTGTAGACATTTAATGGTTGGATGTCCAGGGTGACATACCATATACTGTAGACATTTAATGGTTGGATGTCCAGGGCGCATACCATATACTGTAGACATTTAATGGTTGGATGTCCAGGACATACCATATACTGTAGACATTTAATGGTTGGATGTCCAGGGCGACATACCATATACTGTAGACATTTAATGGTTGGATGTCCAGGGTGACATACCATATACTGTAGACATTTAATGGTTGGATGTCCAGGACATACCATATACTGTAGACATTTAATGGTTGGATGTCCAGGACATACCATATACTGTAGACATTTAATGGTTGGATGTCCAGGGTGACATACCATATACTGTAGACATTTAATGGTTGGATGTCCAGGACATACCATATACTGTAGACATTTAATGGTTGGATGTCCAGGACATACCATATACTGTAGACATTTAATGGTTGGATGTCCAGGGTGACATACCATATACTGCAGACATTTAATGGTTGGATGTCCAGGACATACCATATACTGTAGACATTTAATGGTTGGATGTCGAGGGCGGCATACCATATACTGTAGACATTTAATGGTTGGATGTCCAGGACATACCATACATTACTGTAGACATTTAATGGTTGGTTGTCGAGGACGGCATACCATATACTGTAGACATTTAATGGTTGGATGTCGAGGGCGGCATACCATATACTGTAGACATTTAATGGTTGGATGTCGAGGGTGGCATACCATATACTGTAGACATTTAATGGTTGGATGGCCAGGGTGACATACCATATACTGTAGACATTTAATGGTTGGATGTCGAGGACATACCATATACTGCAGACATTTAATGGTTGGATGTCCAGGACATACCATATACTGTAGACATTTAATGGTTGGATGTCGAGGGTGACCTACCATATACTGCAGACATTTAATGGTTGGATGTCCAGGACGACATACCATATACTGTAGACATTTAATGGTTGGATGTCGAGGGTGACCTACCATATACTGCAGACATTTAATGGTTGGATGTCCAGGACGACATACCATATACTGTAGACATTTAATGGTTGGATGTCGAGGGTGACCTACCATATACTGCAGACATTTAATGGTTGGATGTCCAGGACGACATACCATATACTGTAGACATTTAATGGTTGGATGTCGAGGGTGACCTACCATATACTGCAGACATTTAATGGTTGGATGTCCAGGACGACATACCATATACTGTAGACATTTAATGGTTGGATGTCGAGGGTGACATACCATATACTGTAGACATTTAATGGTTGGATGTCGAGTGTGACATACCATATACTGCAGACATTTAATGGTTGGATGTCCAGAGCGGCATACCATATACTGTAGACATTTAATGGTTGGATGTCCAGGGCGGCATACCATATACTGTAGACATTTAATGGTTGGATGTCCAGGGCGGCATACCATATACTGTAGACATTTAATGGTTGGATGTCCAGGACATACCATATACTGTATACATTTAATGGTTGGATGGCCAGGACATACCATATACTGTAGACATTTAATGGTTGGATGGCCAGGACATACCATATACTGTATACATTTAATGGTTGGATGTCCAGGACATACCATATACTGTAGACATTTAATGGTTGGATGTCCAGGACATACCATATACTGTATACATTTAATGGTTGGATGGCCAGGACATACCATATACTGTAGACATTTAATGGTTGGATGTCCAGGACGGCATACTATATACTGTATACATTTAATGGTTGGATGTCGAGGGCGGCATACCATATACTGTAGACATTTAATGGTTGGATGTCCAGGACATACCATATACTGCAGGCATTTAATGGTTGGATGTCCAGGGTGACATACCATATACTGCAGACATTTAATGGTTGGATGTCCAGGGTGACATACCATATGGTTGGATGTCCAGGACATACCATATACTGTAGACATTTAATGGTTGGATGTCCAGGACATACCATATACTGTAGACATTTAATGGTTGGTTGTCGAGGGTGACATACCATATACTGTAGACATTTAATGGTTGGTTGTCGAGGGTGACATACCATATACTGTAGACATTTAATGGTTGGATGTCCAGGGTGACATACCATATACTGTAGACATTTAATGGTTGGATGTCGAGGGTGGCATACCATATACTGTAGACATTTAATGGTTGGATGTCCAGGGCGGCATACCATATACTGTAGACATTTAATGGTTGGTTGTCGAGGGTGACATACCATATACTGTAGACATTTAATGGTTGGATGTCGAGGGTGACATACCATATACTGTAGACATTTAATGGTTGGATGTCGAGGGTGACATACCATATACTGTAGACATTTAATGGTTGGATGTCCAGGGTGACATACCATATACTGTAGACATTTAATGGTTGGATGTCCAGGACATACCATATACTGTAGACATTTAATGGTTGGATGTCCAGGGTGACATACCATATACTGTAGACATTTAATGGTTGGATGTCCAGGGCGACATACCATATACTGTAGACATTTAATGGTTGGATGTCCAGGGTGACATACCATATACTGTAGACATTTAATGGTTGGATGTCCAGGACATACCATATACTGTAGACATTTAATGGTTGGATGTCCAGGACATACCATATACTGTAGACATTTAATGGTTGGATGTCCAGTGTGACATACCATATACTGTAGACATTTAATGGTTGGATGTCCAGGACATACCATATACTGTAGACATTTAATGGTTGGATGTCCAGGACATACCATATACTGTAGACATTTAATGGTTGGATGTCCAGGGCGGCATACCATATACTGTAGACATTTAATGGTTGGATGTCCAGGACATACCATATACTGTAGACATTTAATGGTTGGATGTCCAGGACATACCATATACTGTAGACATTTAATGGTTGGATGTCCAGGACATACCATATACTGTAGACATTTAATGGTTGGATGTCCAGTGTGACATACCATATACTGTAGACATTTAATGGTTGGATGTCCAGTGTGACATACCATATACTGTAGACATTTAATGGTTGGATGTCCAGGTGACATACCATATACTGTAGACATTTAATGGTTGGATGTCCAGGACATACCATATACTGTACACATTTAATGGTTGGATGTCCAGGACATACCATATACTGTACACATTTAATGATTGGATGTCCAGGACATACCATATACTGTAGACATTTAATGGTTGGATGTCGAGGGCGGCATACCATATACTGTAGACATTTAATGGTTGGATGTCGAGGGCGGCATACCATATACTGTAGACATTTAATGGTTGGATGTCCAGGGCGGCATACCATATACTGTAGACATTTAATGGTTGGATGTCCAGGGTGACATACCATATACTGTAGACATTTAATGGTTGGATGTCGAGGGTGACATACCATATACTGTAGACATTTAATGGTTGGATGTCCAGGGCGGCATATCATATACTGTAGACATTTAATGGTTGGATGTCCAGGGTGACATACCATATACTGTACACATTTAATGATTGGATGTCCAGGGTGACATACCATATACTGCAGACATTTAATGGTTGGATGTCCAGGACATACCATATACTGTAGACATTTAATGGTTGGATGTCGAGGGCGGCATACCATATACTGTAGACATTTAATGGTTGGATGTCCAGGACATACCATACATATACTGTAGACATTTAATGGTTGGTTGTCGAGGACGGCATACCATATACTGTAGACATTTAATGGTTGGATGTCGAGGGCGGCATACCATATACTGTAGACATTTAATGGTTGGATGTCGAGGGTGGCATACCATATACTGTAGACATTTAATGGTTGGATGGCCAGGGTGACATACCATATACTGTAGACATTTAATGGTTGGATGTCGAGGACATACCATATACTGCAGACATTTAATGGTTGGATGTCCAGGACATACCATATACTGTAGACATTTAATGGTTGGATGTCGAGGGTGACCTACCATATACTGCAGACATTTAATGGTTGGATGTCCAGGACGACATACCATATACTGTAGACATTTAATGGTTGGATGTCGAGGGTGACCTACCATATACTGCAGACATTTAATGGTTGGATGTCCAGGACGACATACCATATACTGTAGACATTTAATGGTTGGATGTCGAGGGTGACATACCATATACTGCAGACATTTAATGGTTGGATGTCCAGGACGACATACCATATACTGTAGACATTTAATGGTTGGATGTCGAGGGTGACCTACCATATACTGCAGACATTTAATGGTTGGATGTCCAGGACGACATACCATATACTGTAGACATTTAATGGTTGGATGTCGAGGGTGACATACCATATACTGTAGACATTTAATGGTTGGATGTCGAGGGTGACATACCATATACTGCAGACATTTAATGGTTGGATGTCCAGAGCGGCATACCATATACTGTAGACATTTAATGGTTGGATGTCCAGGGCGGCATACCATATACTGTAGACATTTAATGGTTGGATGTCCAGGGCGGCATACCATATACTGTAGACATTTAATGGTTGGATGTCCAGGACATACCATATACTGTATACATTTAATGGTTGGATGGCCAGGACATACCATATACTGTAGACATTTAATGGTTGGATGGCCAGGACATACCATATACTGTATACATTTAATGGTTGGATGTCCAGGACATACCATATACTGTAGACATTTAATGGTTGGATGTCCAGGACATACCATATACTGTATACATTTAATGGTTGGATGGCCAGGACATACCATATACTGTAGACATTTAATGGTTGGATGTCCAGGACGGCATACTATATACTGTATACATTTAATGGTTGGATGTCGAGGGCGGCATACCATATACTGTAGACATTTAATGGTTGGATGTCCAGGACATACCATATACTGCAGGCATTTAATGGTTGGATGTCCAGGGTGACATACCATATACTGCAGACATTTAATGGTTGGATGTCCAGGGTGACATACCATATACTGTAGACATTTAATGGTTGGATGTCCAGGACATACCATATACTGTAGACATTTAATGGTTGGTTGTCGAGGGTGACATACCATATACTGTAGACATTTAATGGTTGGTTGTCGAGGGTGACATACCATATACTGTAGACATTTAATGGTTGGATGTCCAGGGTGACATACCATATACTGTAGACATTTAATGGTTGGATGTCGAGGGTGACATACCATATACTGTAGACATTTAATGGTTGGATGTCCAGGACGACATACCATATACTGTAGACATTTAATGGTTGGTTGTCGAGGGTGACATACCATATACTGTAGACATTTAATGGTTGGATGTCAAGGGTGACCTACCATATACTGCAGACATTTAATGGTTGGATGTCGAGGGCAGCATACCATATACTGTAGACATTTAGTGGTTGGATGTCCAGGGCGGCATACCATATACTGTAGACATTTAATGGTTGGATGTCCAGGACATACCATATACTGTAGACATTTAATGGTTGGATGTCCAGTGTGACATACCATATACTGTAGACATTTAATGGTTGGATGTCCAGTGTGACATACCATATACTGTAGACATTTAATGGTTGGATGTCCAGGACATACCATATACTGTAGACATTTAATGGTTGGATGTCCAGGACATACCATATACTGTAGACATTTAATGGTTGGATGTCCAGGGGCATACCATATACTGTAGACATTTAATGGTTGGATGTCCAGGGGACATACCATATACTGTAGACATTTAATGGTTGGATGTCCAGGACATACCATATACTGTAGACATTTAATGGTTGGATGTCCAGGACATACCATATACTGTAGACATTTAATGGTTGGATGTCCAGGACATACCATATACTGTAGACATTTAATGGTTGGATGTCCAGGACATACCATATACTGTAGACATTTAATGGTTGGATGTCCAGGACATACCATATACTGTAGACATTTAATGGTTGGATGTCCAGGGTGACATACCATATACTGTAGACATTTAATGGTTGGATGTCCAGGGTGACATACCATATACTGTAGACATTTAATGGTTGGATGTCCAGGGTGACATACCATATACTGTAGACATTTAATGGTTGGATGTCCAGGGTGACATACCATATACTGTAGACATTTAATGGTTGGATGTCCAGGGTGACATACCATATACTGTAGACATTTAATGGTTGGATGTCCAGGGTGACATACCATATACTGTAGACATTTAATGGTTGGATGTCCAGGGTGACATACCATATACTGTAGACATTTAATGGTTGGATGTCGAGGGTGACATACCATATACTGTAGACATTTAATGGTTGGATGTCGAGGGTGACATACCATATACTGTAGACATTTAATGGTTGGATGTCCAGGGTGACATACCATATACTGTAGACATTTAATGGTTGGATGTCGAGGGTGACATACCATATACTGTAGACATTTAATGGTTGGATGTCGAGGGTGACATACCATATACTGTAGACATTTAATGGTTGGATGGCCAGGGTGACATACCATATACTGTAGACATTTAATGGTTGGATGTCGAGGGTGACATACCATATACTGTAGACATTTAATGGTTGGATGTCCAGGGGACATACCATATACTGTAGACATTTAATGGTTGGATGTCGAGGGTGACCTACCATATACTGCAGACATTTAATGGTTGGATGTCCAGGACGACATACCATATACTGTAGACATTTAATGGTTGGATGTCGAGGGTGACCTACCATATACTGCAGACATTTAATGGTTGGATGTCCAGGACGACATACCATATACTGTAGACATTTAATGGTTGGATGTCGAGGGTGACATACCATATACTGTAGACATTTAATGGTTGGATGTCGAGGGTGACATACCATATACTGCAGACATTTAATGGTTGGATGTCCAGGGCGGCATACCATATACTGTAGACATTTAATGGTTGGATGTCCAGGGCGGCATACCATATACTGTAGACATTTAATGGTTGGATGTCCAGGGCGGCATACCATATACTGTAGACATTTAATGGTTGGATGGCCAGGACATACCATATACTGTATACATTTAATGGTTGGATGTCCAGGACATACCATATACTGTATATATTTAATGGTTGGATGGCCAGGACATACGATATACTGTAGACATTTAATGGTTGGATGTCCAGGACGGCATACTATATACTGTATACATTTAATGGTTGGATGTCGAGGGCGGCATACCATATACTGTAGACATTTAATGGTTGGATGTCCAGGACATACCATATACTGTATATATTTAATGGTTGGATGGCCAGGACATACCATATACTGTAGACATTTAATGGTTGGATGTCCAGGACGGCATACTATATACTGTATACATTTAATGGTTGGATGTCGAGGGCGGCATACCATATACTGTAGACATTTAATGGTTGGATGTCCAGGACATACCATATACTGCAGACATTTAATGGTTGGATGTCCAGGGTGACATACCATATACTGCAGACATTTAATGGTTGGATGTCCAGGACATACCATATACTGTAGACATTCAATGGTTGGATGTCGAGGGCGGCATACCATTTACTGTAGACATTTAATGGTTATATTTTGAGATGACATGCCACCAGGACTTGAGCTAGAGGGCGATTTAAGCGAATTAGTCTCCTTTATTTTTCATAGCTTTATTTTTCAATAGACATCACGGCGATATCTATTTCGCCCTGTTTCTGCAGTAGGTTAAACGTGACACCAACAGCTTGGTCATATGGCAACTTTCTGGCTATTCTTTGTGGATTAAGACCCTGGGTGGTGTCCCTCCAAGCAGTATTTCAGGCGTGGGCAGGCACCCAAGTAGAAGCAACGACTTTCCGCAAGCCAGCTGTAGCCTGGGTTCCAGTCTGTCGATTTTTCACTTTTTAACTTATAATGACATCTGATATTATCAGAAACTCAATACGGTCCAATTAATGTTAAAATATATTTATTTGACTGACCAGGCAAAATATATCAACGCCTGTTCCCAGGCTAGCCAGCTGGATTACTTCCTTACATGAAATAATTCAAGACCTCCAGAGGGATTCGAACCAGCAGCGATGAGGGACAAGTGATTTGAGGTCATCGACATAGCCACTTGTCCACTGTCAGGCCCCCCCCGTAAAATATTGTTTTGCGTTACAACTATGATCATGTATTCTGCTGTGAGGGATCATTACAGTCATATTACTCCTACCCCTCCCCATGACATCAAAAGGGGCACATAAGGTGTCTAAACTGTATTAGAAACAGTTTTGAACAATTATTCTTATGATTTTATGCACAGAGAAGAATATTTTTAGTTTTAGCCACTTTTAGTGGCTAAGACCTGTTTTGGGCGGTTTTAACCCTGGTTTTAAGCGGTTTTAACCACCTAAAACCCTGCAACCCTGTGTTCTATTGTTTCACACTGTAGAAATATTGCTCACATGCTCATTAATGGTGGCGATTCTCAAATAAAAATCATCGTCGAAGTCGTGATAGCGCAGTGGTAGCACGTTTGCTTCAGGTGCGAAAGGCCCCGAGTTCTCGCCCAGCTGTTGTCGTTCCAATTGTCCTCTTAGGCAAGGAATTTAGATTCCACATTGCCTCTTCTCTCCCTCGTGGCGATGTATTATGTCGGGAATGACGTCTCGACAGTGATCAATACAAGTTGTAAGAACTTGTTTTGCAATCGAGCTAAAATATTTGATTGTATTCTGGTGTTTCAGTTTGTATATGGTTCAGCTTGTAGACAGCACATGCTCTAGTCTGTTCTGGGTCCAACTTGATAATATTTAAGTGAACAATTCTAAAGGTGTACATTTAAGTACATATAAATTTGCTGTCAGAATAGCTTTTTGCATAGTCTGCAAATATTAATTAGTGTCTTGATTAATTATATGCCACGGCCACATGCATGAATTGTACATATATATGCTAATTGTTATGTAATTGTAAGCTTTTATGTTCTCAGAACAGGAAACCTGCCATTGTATAACTTATATAACAAAAGACCCATGTCAAAATTTAAATAAAGTTTTACAAATTTCTTGTGTGTAAGAAGGAACAAATCTGTCATTTATACATAATTATCATACAGTGAAACCCCTCAAAACCAGAACCCCTCTAAGCTGGAATTCCCTCAAAACCAGAACACCTCTAAGCTGGAATTACCTCCAAACTAAAGCCCCTCCTCCTCTAAGCTGGAATTTCCTCCAAACCAGAACCCCTCTAAGCTGGAATTCCCTCCAAACCAGAACCCCCCTAAACTGGAATTCCCTCACAACCAGAACCCCTCTAAGCTGGAATTTCCTCCAAACCAGAACCCCTCTAAGCTGGAATTCTCTCACAACCAGAACCCCTCTAAGCTGGAATTCTCTCACAACCGGAACCCCTTGAGCTGGAATTCCCTCCAAACCAGAACCCCTCTAAACTGGAATTCCCTCCAAACCAGAACCCCTCTAAGCTGGAATTCCCTCCAAACCAGAACCCCTCTAAGCTGGAATTCCCTCCAAACCAGAACCCCTCTAAACTGGAATTCCTTCCAAACCAGAACCCCTCTAAGCTGGAATTCCCTCCAAACCAGAACCCCTCTAAGCTGGAATTCCCTCCAAACCAGAACCCCTCTAAGCTGGAATTCCCTCCAAACCAGAACCCCTCTAAGCTGGAATTCCCTCCAAACCAGAACCCCTCTAAGCTGGAATTCCCTCCAAACCAGAACCCCTCTAAGCTGGAATTCCCTCCAAACCAGAACCCCTCTAAGCTGGAATTCTCTCACAACCGGAACCCCTCGAGCTGGAATTCCCTCCAAACCAGAACCCCTCTAAACTGGAATTCCCTCCAAACCAGAACCCCTCTAAGCTGGAATTCCATCACAAGCAGAACCCCTCTAAACTGGAATTCCCTCCAAACCAGAACCCCTCTAAACTGGAATTCCCTCCAAACCAGAACCCCTCTAAGCTGGAATTCCCTCCAAACCAGAACCCCTCTAAACTGGAATTCCTTCCAAACCAGAACCCCTCTAAGCTGGAATTCCCTCCAAACCAGAACCCCTCTAAGCTGGAATTCCCTCCAAACCAGAACCCCTCTAAGCTGGAATTCCCTCCAAACCAGAACCCCTCTAAGCTGGAATTGCCTCCAAACCAGAACCCCTCTAAGCTGGAATTCCCTCCAAACCAGAACCCCTCTAAGCTGGAATTCCCTCCAAACCAGAACCCCTCTAAGCTGGAATTCCCTCCAAACCAGAACCCCTCTAAGCTGGAATTCTCTCACAACCGGAACCCCTCGAGCTGGAATTCCCTCCAAACCAGAACCCCTCTAAACTGGAATTCCCTCCAAACCAGAACCCCTCTAAGCTGGAATTCCATCACAAGCAGAACCCCTCTAAACTGGAATTCCCTCCAAACCAGAACCCCTCTAAACTGGAATTCCCTCCAAACCAGAACCCCTCTAAGCTGGAATTCCATCACAAGCAGAACCCCTCTAAGCTGGAATTCCCTCCAAACCGGAACCCCTCTAAGTTGGAATTCCCTCCAAAACGGAACCCCTCTAAGCTGGAATTCCCTCCAAACTGGAACCCCTCTAAGCTGGAATTCCCTCCAAAACGGAACCCCTCTAAGCTGGAATTCCCTCCAAAACGGAACCCCTCTAAGCTGGAAATCCCTCCAAAACGGAACCCCTCTAAGCTGGAATTCCCTCCAAAACGGAACCCCTCTAAGCTGGAATTCCCTCCAAACCGAACACATTCCTAGTTCCAATTTTTCCCTTCTTTGTTCATAATGTAAGAAAATCTCTGTAAACCAATGAATAACAAACAGATGTTTAAAAAAGTTATGTGCATTTTCAGCTGTAATAAATCGCTGTAGACCAAACAGCAACATTGTGTTTATTTATCCTGAAGAGTCATTTTAGATTTTGGAGGATAGTGCAATGATACAGACCCATTCCAGAGTCTCCTCTGGTTCTTTTACTTGCACTGTGTAAAGCACCAACAAGAGACCTCGGTTTAACGTCCCATCTGAAAGACTTAATTTTCTTCTCATAAACTTGTTATCAGGTTCTGATCACAATCTGGCTGTCCGATTAACGCAGTGGTTTTTGCACGCTCGCTTCTCACCAATGCAACCTGGGTTCGATCGTCTGACCGGGAAGTATGTGAGATGGTACGGTGGTCGCCAGATCGGACAGGTGGGTTTTCTCTGGGTACTCTGGTTTCCTCCCACACGAATGACCACATATACGCTTTCATCCGTGCCAACGAGAGTGATTAATATAAGTTGTTAAAACTTGCTTCGCAATCGTTGTAAAATAAAGAAAGTTTAAGCTAATCACAATCTTTCATTACTTATAAAATCTGTTCTGCAGCAAATGGGGCATTGCTTTAATTAAAACTGAAATATATACATCAGATATTTAATTACCAAAGGACTTTAATTAGTGAAAAGGTAGTATAAAATGGGAAATATTGTAAAGTGCAGAACAATGGTGTGGTTGTATTGAAGTGACTGGTACAGAGATGTTGTTTTATATTCTATGACCATGTAGCTTAACACAGACACCAGTTGTTTTCAACTCCCAAAACAACCTACCAAAACAACTTAAATGCATGACATGCAGCTACTTGACATACATGGTGAAAACAGGATCTATATTCCAGGCTTGGAGGTAATACTGTTTATTCTCAGCCATAAGTCACTTTCCCGACCATAAGTTGATCTACCAGCCATAAGTCGCTTTCCCGGCCATAAGTTGATCTACCAGCCATAAGTCGATCTCCCGGCCACAAGTCGATCCTGACCATAAGTTGATCGCTCTACCATAAGTCGATCTTCTGGCCATAAGTCGATCTCCCGACCGTAAGTCGATCTCTCGGCCATATGTCGATCTCTCGGCCGTAAGTCGATCTCAGCCGTACGTCGATCTCTCGGCCATAAGTCGATCTCTCAGCCGTACATCGATCTCTCGGCCATATATCGATCTCTCGGCCATAAGTCGATCTCTCGGCCATAAGTCGATCTCTCGGCCATAAGTCGATCTCTTGGCCATAAGTCGATCTCTCGGCCATAAGTCGATCTCTCGGCCATAAGTCGAACTCCCGCCCATAAGTCGATCTCTCGGCCATAAGTCGATCTCTCGGCCATAAGTCGATCTCTTGGCCATAAGTCGATCTCCCGGCCATAAGTCAATCTCTCGGCCATACGTCGATCTCCCGGCCATAAGTCGATCTCTCGGCCATAAGTCGATTTCCCAGCCATAAGTCGATCTCTCGGCCATAAGTCGATTTCCCGGCCATAAGTCGATCTCTCGGCCATAAGTCGATTTCCCGGCCATAAGTCGATCTCTCGGCCATACGTCGATCTCCCGGCCATAAGTCGATCTCCCGCCTCCCGGCCATAAGTCGATCTCCCGGCCATAAGTCGATCTCTCGGCCATAAGTCGATTTCCCGGCCATAAGTCGATCTCTCGGCCATACGTCGATCTCCCGGCCATAAGTCGATCTCTCGGCCATAAGTCTATTTCCCGGCCATAAGTCGATCTCTCGGCCATAAGTCAACTTTACTTGATAATGATGATATTAAGCTGGATCTTTCCGTAAGTTGAGGGTACTTTGTGAACTTTTGACACTGGGTTTTCTCTCATTTTTTAATGAAACTGGACTCAATTTGAGATATCTGCTTGACTTTAATCCATTACAAATCATAAAAAAGCATTGAAACACAACAATAATGTAGGAAATTTGTTTATCTGGGTCGTTCTATTGTTTATGCTGTAAATAATTATCTAAGCAAATTGTTTATATTAAAATGTACTTAATATTAGTGTTTTTTAAAAATTAAAAACCGTATCTGTGGTCCAGTTGTTAAGGTCGCGCTGGCTTTGTATACCATTGTAACCTATCATCACTGATGGTCACGGGCTTTAGCCCCTCTCAGGCCGTGTCTCATTTATATGAAAAAGTTTGCAGTGTCTTAGGGAGGTTAAAAATTGTGCACCAAGTACTGGTTAACCGCTGAAGCCTGCCCAGGAAAGGTGTTGTTAGGTAAGCTACCCACCGCCGGCGATATTGCCCATAATGGTGCTGATGAAGGCGTAAAACCTGAACAAACATTTGAATATAGAAGGAGTGCTTTATAATGGGGCCAGTGTATCTTAATGGACCAAATTTTGTATGAAAATTGTAAAAAAAAATGTATGGAGAAGTGGGCCCCCAGGGTTCACCCAGGGTAGGGTGCCTAGGGCGACTATTTTGCCCAAATCGCCCTCTAGAATGAGCCCTGTTTGTACACTTCATTCTTTAAAATAATTGGATTTCTCCAAGCTTTAAGGTAGGTACAGTAAAATCACCGGTGTATAATTTGCTACATTTTGAATGGTATGCTATCTGATCGTACCTATCAAATTTAAGCAAGTCAGAAACATTTCAAGTCATTCATTGTTTTATAATCAGATATGGAAGGGTTTAAAGAAAATAATTATTAACGAGATAATGTGGTAGGCTGTCCTTCATTGTTCCTAATTATTTATAGTAATAGAGTGTATCTTAAAGCCGGTAATTGATCTTCTATTATGTTCTAGGGTTGTCAAGACACACTGCGAGAGTTGCTTTGCTACACTTCACACAATTTAATTAA
This sequence comes from Archivesica marissinica, assembly GCA_014843695.1. Lineage (NCBI taxonomy): Eukaryota > Metazoa > Mollusca > Bivalvia > Venerida > Vesicomyidae > Archivesica > Archivesica marissinica. The sequence goes on along the minus strand of CM026402.1, from coordinate 32,256,385 downwards.
CTCTTTCACCGCAAATGTCGCATAAAAGCGATCGGATAGGACAGAACATGCCATCTGATCAGGCTATATGCTGATTGCTCTTCAGACAGTGGAGCTGAAGCACCTGTCCGAATAGCAAACAACATAGATCCTGATCAGACGCGGCGTTACGCCGCGGCTGATCTGGATCTGTGTTGTTTGCACATCCTCTGAATTTATTCGGCGCTGAAAGAGTTAATTTAGTTTATTTAAACAGTATTTTATTTTTATTGTAATAACATAATTTATACAAATTTAATTTAGCTCGATTGCGAAACAAGTTATTATAACTTATATTAATCACTCTCGAGACCTCATTCCTGATGGAATCCATCGCCACGAGGGAGAGAGATAAGAGGCAACGTGGAATTTAAAATGCCTTGCCTAAGGGCACAATCGTAACGGCTCCAGCGGGGCTCGAACTCCAGGCCTTTTAGCACCTGAAGCGAATGCACTACCATTGCACTATCATGACTTCCGCATTATAACATATAATGTACATGAACATTATGTGACCGGTTGAGTTTTTATGTATACGGTATACGTACTATACATCATATGTGGCGTTTCATATGCTTAGCTCAGTTTCAATCGCACATGTGTCATTGTGTGTCCAATCGATGTTGAATCGGTGACGATTGGCAATGGTTGTCTGTGACGGAAATTGTCGATGTTTGGCAATTCAACCCAGGTGAACATTATGTAATGTCTTGTCATTAATTAAATTTATTTATAACATATTAATCCATATCATGCTAGGTAAAATATAGGCTATAAATAGATCAGATAATTGTAGCAGATGACAATCAATTCATGTGTTTTTTGTAGCTTAAAACTATGGAAATATTTGAATGTAATTTTCACCGCTTGTCTAAGCATAAACCATCTCGTTTACATAATTATATAGTGGATACTTATTGCATTGTTTGGAGCGACTGGGACCGCCTCTGTGGTTGAATGGTTAAAGTCGCTGACTTGTATACCTATACTTGTCACAGACGGATCTGTAGTCCTGTGGTAACACGCTGGATACCAAGTATCACTTTACCAGCGTTCACAGACGGATCTGTAGTCCTGTGGTTAACACGCTGGACTGGTAATCCAAGGATCACAGGTTCGATCCCCCGTCTGACCCTAATAAAAATTAACAGTCTTTCAGATGGGACGTTAAACCGCAATCTCGTGTCGGTGCTTTACACAGTGCACGTAAAAGAACCAGAGGAGACTCTGGAATGGGTCTCTGTCTGTATCATGCAGTGTCCTCCAAAATCTAAAATGACTAATCTCTTCAGGAGGCATCGCTCATATGGGCAACCGGTAGTGACGATAAATAAACGTAAAACACACACCCTATACTTGTATATCAATGGTGGTCACGGGTTCGAGCCCCGCTCAGACTGTGTCTCTTTATATGAAAAAGTTGGCAGTTAAATAGGTAAGTAAATAAGTTAAATAAGCTGAAATAATAAACTGGGCGCAACACAATGTCTTTCTTTGTTTCAAATTGAGGAGGGTATGAGTCAAACACATGATACCGGGAAGTATTTCACAAACGGATGTAAGGACACTGAAAGTAATAAAAATATTGATAAAAATGACACCTCGTCACTATCAGAGCACTTTCGAAGTACTAAACATTTGATTTTGAATGCGAAACCATTTGTCCAGACCCCAAGCACCTGTATGTATATTGTACAGCACATTAAACAATGACATTTGATGGAATGCACTTTCTAACATTAGTGTTTATTTATTTCAACAGATATATACTATTGTAAGATGTTTGTGACTGTTGTCAGCTGTTAATTTAACCCATTCAACACCAAGTAACTGACATGGACTGGTGCATGATATTTTCAGATCAATAAATTAATAAGAAAATTACATTTGGACCAGTTCATTTATCAAAATATTACTGGCAAAAATAAAATTACTGGCAAAAAGTGCAGATCCTGATGAGACGCCTCGTCATGAGCCGGCTCATCTGGATCTACACTTTTTGTAAGCCTATTGAGAGGATGTGATGTTGAAAGAGTTAAACAGTATTTATTCCAATATTACAATTTTGACAATTTATGAAACTTATATTAATTCCTCTCCAACGAAAATGTACACATTATAAATTTGCATATAAAGAATAATACTAAATCGAGTCTTGTCGGCTGTTGACAATATTTAAATATTCGGAGTGAAATGTCACTGGAGTGAAATGTCTGTAAGATACGACTGGACAACTATATATTGTTAATGAGTTAACCATTTCCCTCATGCACGTAAAAGAACCAGAGGAGACTCTGGAATGGGTCTCTGTCTGTATCATGCACTATCCTCCAAAATCTAAAAATACTAATCTCTTCAGGAGGCGTTGCTCATATGGGCAACCGGTAGCGACGATAAATAAACGTAAAACACACACACACCTTTCCCTCATAGAAGCACGTCTTGACGCCATTTATCAATACGACATGCATTGACTATGTAGTAGCCAAACCAATTATGTTCATAATAAAAGCCAGCATCTCATGTAGTCCCAGTAATATCTATGGAGGTGGGATAAATATGGCGACTACTTATCCACTGCATGATAGCTAAATGGCTGCCGTTTGTATGGAGATATAATAGTATATTAACCTAAATCTCTATGAAGTCCCAGTAATATCTATGGAGGTGGGATAGATATGGTGACTACTTATCCACTGCATGATAGCTAAATGGCTGCCGTTTGTATTGAGATATAATAGTATATTAACCTAAATCTCTATGAAGTCCCAGTAATATCTATGGAGGTGGGATAGATATGGTGACTACTTATCCACTGCATGATAGCTAAATGGCTGTCGTTTGTATGGTGATATAATAGTATATTAACCTAAATCTCTATGTAGTCCCAGTAATATCTATGGAGGTGGGATAGATATGGCGACTACTTATCCACTGCATGATAGCTAAATGGCTGTCGTTTGTATGGAGATATAATAGTATATTAACCTAAATCTCTATGTAGAATCCCAGTAATATGTATGGAGATATAATAGTTTATTAACCTAAATCTCTATGCATGATAGCTTAAATGGCTGTCGTTTGTATGGAGATATAATAGTGTATTAACCTAAATCTCTATGAAGGAAAGGGTTAAATGGCTGTCGTTTGTATGGAGATATAATAGTATATTAACCTAAATCTCTATGAAGGAAAGGGTTAAATGGCTGTCGTTTGTATGGAGATATAATAGTGTATTAACCTAAATCTCTATGAAGGAAAGGGTTATATGGCTGTCGTTTGTATGGAGATATAATAGTATATTAACCTAAATCTCTATGAAGGAAAGGGTTAAATGGCTGTCGTTTGTATGGAAATATAATAGTATATTAACCTAAATCTCTATGAAGGAAAGGGTTAAATGGCTGTCGTTTGTATGGAGATATAATAGTATATTAACCTAAATCTCTATGAAGGAAAGGGTTAAATGGCTGTCGTTTGTATGGAGATATAATATAAATCTCTATGAAGGAAAGGGTTAAATGGCTGTCGTTTGTATGGAGATATAATAGTATATTAACCTAAATCTCTATGAAGGAAAGGGTTAAATGGCTGTTGTTTGTATGGAGATATAATAGTATATTAACCTAAATCCCTATGAAGGAAAGGGTTAAATGGCTGTGGTTTGTATGGAGATATAATAGTATATTAACCTAAATCTCTATGAAGGAAAGGGTTAAATGGCTGTGGTTTGTATGGAGATATAACAGTATATTAACCTAAATCTCTATGAAGGAAAGGGTTAAATGGCTGTCGTTTGTATGGAGATATAACAGTATATTAACCTAAATCTCTATGAAGGAAAGGGTTAAATGGCTGTCGTTTGTATGGAGATATAACAGTATATTAACCTAAATCTCTATGAAGGAAAGGGTTAAATGGCTGTCGTTTGTATGGAGATATAATAGTATATTAACCTAAATCTCTATGAAGGAAAGGTTTAAATGGCTGTCGTTTGTATGGAGATATAATAATATATTAACCTAAATATCTATGAAGGAAAGGGTTAAATGGCTGTCTTTTGTATGGAGATATAATAGTATATTAACCTAAATCTCTATGAAGGAAAGGGTTAAATGGCTGTCTTTTGTATGGAGATATAATAGTATATTAACCTAAGTCTCTATGAAGGAAATGGTTAAGAAAGCATTGAAATCTATGTTGAATGTGGAATAAAAATAAATAATAATAAAAAAAGACTGGACAACATTATATATCATACATGTACTTGTAATATTGAATATCACATTATATATCATACATGTACTTGTAATATTGAATATCACATTATATATCATACATGTACTTGTAATATTGAATCCCACATTATATATCATATCATTTGGCAACAATATTCAGCCACAGCCAATAAACATATAATATCATTGTTTCGGCCTAGTGATTATTGTCAGTCCTACTGCTGTAGGCTGATGACTAACATCCAATGTATTTATATACCAAGTATCACTTTACCAGCGTTCACAGATGGATCTGTAGTCCTGTGGTTAACATCCTGGACTGGTAATCCAGGGATCGCAGATTCGATTCCCCGCCTGACCCTAATAAAATTAACAGTCTTTCAGTTGGGACTTTAAACCGAGGCCGGGCTTGTGTCGGTGCTTTACACTGTGCATGTAAAAGAACCAGAGGAAACTCTGGAATAGGTCTCTGTCTGTATCATTGCACTATCCTCCAAAAATCTAAAATGACTGTTCTCTTCTAGGCGTCGCTCATATGGGCAACCGGTAGCGACTGTAAATAAACGTAAAACACCACCAAATCATTAACGGTAATCATGCGGGCACTGTTGTTAATACTTGTATTCATTGACAGATTGAAATAACCGTTTATATTTGCATGACTTGTAATGTTATATGTGCACAGCTGGGGTACGTTAGTGTTTGAAGACAGGATGTCGAGCTCAGTCAGGGTTCGAAAAATAACTAAATTTGTTGGAAATAAATAGGATATGATATTCCTGAGTGTTCTAAATAGGCTAACAAAAAGTATAGATCCAAGTGTCTCATCATTGATCTGCACTTTTTGCCAGTAATATTACCCAGTTTGATAAATGAACTGGTCCAAATGTAATTTTCTTATTAATTTATTGGTCTGAAAATATCATGCACCAGTCCATGTCAGTTACTTGGTGTTGAATGGGTTAAACTAACAGCCGACAACAGTCACAAACATCTTACAACAGTAGTTATCTGTTGAAATGCACCAGTCCATGTCAGTTACTTGGTGTTGAATGGGTTAAACTAACAGCCGACAACAGTCACAAACATCTTACAACAGTAGTTATCTGTTGAAATGCACCAGTCCATGTCAGTTACCTTTTGTTGAATGGGTTAATATCATGCACCAGTCCATGTCAGTTACCTTTTGTTGAATGGGTTAATATCATGCACCAGTCCATGTCAGTTACCTTTTGTTGAATGGGTTAATATCATGCACCAGTCCATGTCAGTTACCTTTTGTTGAATGGGTTAATATCATGCACCAGTCCATGTCAGTTACTTTGTGTTGAATGGGTTAATATCATGCATCAGTCCATGTCAGTTAGTTGGTGTTGAATGGGTTAATATCATGCACCAGTCCATGTCAGTTAGTTGGTGTTGAATGGGTTAATATCATGCATCAGTCCATGTCAGTTAGTTGGTGTTGAATGGGTTAATATCATGCACCAGTCCATGTCAGTTAGTTGGTGTTGAATGGGTTAATATCATGCACCAGTCCATGTCAGTTACCTTTTGTTGAATGGGTTAATATCATGCACCAGTCCATGTCAGTTAGTTGGTGTTGAATGGGTTAATAGCATGTACCAGTCCATGTCAGTTACTTGGTGTTGAATGGGTTAATATCATGCACCAGTCCATGTCAGTTAGTTGGTGTTGAATGGGTTAATATCATGCACCAGTACATGTCAGTTAGTTGGTGTTGAATGGGTTAATATCATGCAATGAAATAAAGAAATTGATCAGTGAAATAAAATGTGTAATTCCACAGGTTGAAAGCCGTGAAATAACACATTAACACATCCTAGCCACTGTCTGTTGGAATATTGTCAACACAAACATTTTTGGACTCAGAACTGTCAGTGATGCGATTTTGTTGTTGTCTAAACATGACGTTCTAGCGCCTTTTAGCGACGTTTTCTACCATAAAAACACTTTTTAGCCTAAAATAAAAAGAAGATTTGTTTGTTAAATTTTAGGAGTATTCAGGGGAGGGAAGTAACTGCCGAATGTTTCTCATTAGGATTTGACAATGACATGCGTAATTCTTGCGTTATCGTAACTCCTGACTATAATAACTCTTGGATTTACTGCATTCCATTCTGTATGAAAGTTTGCAATTTATTTATTTTGATGTCCATTGTTAACCCTTAGCCTGCTGAATAAATTGGGCGGAATGTGCAAACAATATAGATCCAGATCAGCCACGGCATAATGCCGTGTCTGATCTGGATCTATGTTGTTTGCTATTCAGACAAGTGTTTTAGCTCCACTATCTGAAGAGGAAACAGCATAGAGCCTATTTACAAAAGCGACTATAGTCGTGATTGGCAGGTTTAGGGATAAGGTGCCTACCATATATGTCATGAGCTCACATAGTGCTTTCTGACTGTCGAATGCATGCATGTTATAATGCCTACATTGCATGCTTTATGTGAGAAATTATATTTTGCAAAAATTATTTATTTCAAAATGTTCCTATAAAAGTACCCCCCACCCCTTCCCTGATAATAAAGAATTATTGGCCCAGCACCTGTGGTTTCGTCTGCTGTATTGATGTCCAGGTCCTGTGGGACATGCCATATCCCTATGAATCTCTGTATCTAAATAACACTTAATTAATTCATTATTTTTGTTACCATATATGACAAAACTCATAATTTGTTTGAGCTATGTTACAAACGCCCTCTGGACACTTGATGCATTTAATAGATTCCTTTGAGCTCAATGAATAATTGATACAAATCATTTCTCATGCATAGATGACCACATGTTTGACTGATTTTCATCCATATGACCTATTTACTGGGTCATGTTTGAATAAACCCAACCCAGAAATCAACCAAAACACTTTCAATTATCAAAATGAAAATCGGTGTTAGTACTCAAAGGCAACAAATGACTTGCTCTAGAGTAGGTGAAGAAATTTGTAAAGCATTTTGTTGAGCATTACATCGCAAAAAGCCCAAAAAATTATTTTCCGGTATGAATAGCATTGCTACTACAAATTCTTCTGATAACCGCCTCCGTGGTCGAGTGGTTTAGGTCGCTGACTTGTATACCACTGTAACCTATCATCTCTTCTGTTTCGAGCCCCGCTCAGACCGTGTCTCATTTATATGAAACAGTTGGCAGTTTCTTACGGAGGTTGGTGCACCAAATGCTTTGCCTAAGGGCACAATCATAACAGCTCTAGCGGGGCTCAAACTCTGGACCTTTCGCACCTGAAGCGAATGCGCATCCACTGCGCTATCATGACCTGCCCCTGTATAACCCACTAACCAGAATCCTGGACCTGTCCCTGTATAACACTTAGCCAGACTCCTGGACCTGCCCCCCTGTATAACCCACTAACCAGAATCTTGGACCTGCCCCCCTGTATAACCCACTAACCAGAATCTTGGACCTGCCCCCCTGTATAACCCACCAACCAGAATCTTGGACCTGCCCCCCTGTATAACCCACCAACCAGAATCTTGGACCTGCCCCCCTGTATAACCCACCAACCAGAATCCTGGACCTGCCCCCTGTATAACCCACTAACCAGAATATTGGACCTGCCCCCCTGTATAACCCACTAACCAGAATCTTGGACCTGCCCCCCTGTATAACCCACCAACCAGAATCTTGGACCTGCCCCCCTGTATAACCCACCACCAGAATCCTGGACCTGCCCCCCTGTATACCCACTAACCAGAATCTTGGACCTGCCCCCCTGTATAACCCACTAACCAGAATATTGGACCTTCCCTCCTGTATAACCCACTAACCAGAATTTGGACCTGCCCCCCTGTATAACCCACCAACCAGAATCTTGGACCGTCCCCCCTGTATAACCCACTAACCAGAATCTTGGACCTGCCCCCCTGTATAACCCACTAACCAGAATTTGGACCTCCCCCCTGTATAACCCACCAACCAGAATCTTGGACCGTCCCCCCTGTATAACCCACTAACCAGAATCTTGGACCTGCCCCCCTGTATACCCACTAACCAGAATCTTGGACCTGCCCCCCTGTATAACCACTAACCAGAATCCTGGACCTGCCCCCCTGTATAACACCTAACCAGAATATTGGACCTGCCCCCCTGTATAACCCACTAACCAGAATCCTGGACCTTCCCCCCTGTATAACCCACTAACCAGAATCCTGGACCTGCCCTCCTGTATAACCCACTAACCAGAATCCTGGACCTGCCCTCCTGTATAACCCACTAACCAGAATATTGGACCTGCCCCCCTGTATAACCCACTAACCAGAATCTTGGACCTGTCCCCCTGTATAACCCACTAACCAGACTCTTGGACCTTCCCTCCTGTATAACCCACTAACCAGAATCTTGGACCTTCCCCCCTGTATAACCCACTAACCAGAATCTTGGACCTGCCCCTGTATAACCCACTAACCAGAATCGTGGACCTTCCCTCCTGTATAACCCACTAACCAGTATCATGGACCTTCCCCTGTATAACCCACTAACCAGAATCTTGGAACTTCCCTCCTGTATAACCCACTAACTAGAAACCTGTTGAAGAACAACAACTGCCCTGTAAGACAAAGTAATAAAATCATAGTGGTTTTTAATGCATGAAACTGATAGACTGGTTTCAAGTTTCTGTGATTACAGACTACAATTGTCAGATAGTGTCACAGTCTGTAGGTCTGGTCCATCTCCCCATTCAGATATACATGCTGGGCATGTATGGATTGTTTTGTGCTTGTAGAATAATGATGTGGTAATTTGAGGGGAATATTGTATTACATAGATGATTATTCATTGAATATAATATTAATACTGATGTCAGCCGTCACAACATTATAAGTATTGGTTATAAAATATTCAGGCGATTTCGTTCTTGATTTAATTGTGTTTCACTGGTTTAGCTGGATTGTGAAGCCAAGTTTGTACAACTTTAGAGTAATCGCTCACAAGACCTCCTTCCTGATGGATACCATCACCAACAGGGACAGAGAAGAGGCAATGTGGATTTAACTGTCTTTGCTTAAAGCGACATTACATCGTAAAAAGCAAAGAAATGCATTTTCTCACGTATAAATGCATTGCGACAACAAATTCTTCTGAATACATTCGAACACTAACATTGAATCAATAAACAGTGTTTTAGTGATCTACACATTTTGAAATGTGAAAGTAGGATTTCAAATAACGGTCATCCATGCTCCTGAATTGACGTGTGTTTGTCATTGGAGTCAATACTTAATGCGTGGTACTGGCGTTTAGAGATAATTTAGCTAAGATTAACCTACAAATGTGAGATATAACGGTAAATCTGTAACATAAATCATGTTATTCAAGATACGCGCGTTGTATTATGCATGGATGTCGACACTATTTACATTATTTTGTTATGTCAACAAATCGCGTATACGACGTTTGTTTATTAGTTGAAATACATTCTATTGCCAATATTTGGGAAAAAATTATACCATATACTTTCCTATTACATTCTGTAGAAAACTGCGTTTTCACTGATGTAGCTTTAAGGACAACACTTATAACTTCTGAGGAGCTGGACTGAAGCTCATACCCCTTAGGTTACGAAGCGTACACTGTAACCATTACACCACGGAGTTGGTTTAAACATATTTATTCATTCATAATATACAGTACATATAAATTGTATACATAATGAAAATGGATTTAATCGAAAGCTTAAAGCGGAGTTGCAGTTTTTATAAAACACTAGCGTGATATCAATGTCAGTGTGTAAGTATGTCAGCTGAACACAGCAGCTTGCTTGTGGAAGGTTGGTGGTTCTACCTGCTTGTGGAACGTTGGTGGTTCTACCTGCCTGTAGAAGGTTGGTGGTTCTACCTGCCTGTAGAAGGTTGGTGGTTCTACCTGCCTGTAGAAGGTTGGTGGTTCTACCTGCTTGTAGAAGGTTGGTGGTTCTACCTGCCTGTAGAAGGTTGGTGGTTCTACCTGCCTGTAGAAGGTTGGTGGTTCTACCTGCTTGTAGAAGGTTGGTGGTTCTACCTGCTTGTAGAAGGTTGGTGGTTCTACCTGCTTGTGGAAGGTTGGTGGTTCTACCTGCCTGTAGAAGGTTGGTGGTTCTACCTGCCTGTGGAAGGTTGGTGGTTCTACCTGCCTGTAGAAGGTTGGTGGTTCTACCTGCCTGTGGAAGGTTGGTGGTTCTACCTGCTTGTAGAAGGTTGGTGGTTCTACCTGCCTGTAGAAGGTTGGTGGTTCTACCTGCCTGTAGAAGGTTGGTGGTTCTACCTGCTTGTAGAAGGTTGGTGGTTCTACCTGCCTGTGGAAGGTTGGTGGTTCTACCTGCCTGTGGAAGGTTGGTGGTTCTACCTGCTTGTGGAAGGTTGGTGGTTCTACCTGCTTGTGGAAGGTTGGTGGTTCTACCTGCTTGTGGAAGGTTGGTGGTTCTACCTGCCTGTGGAAGGTTGGTGGTTCTACCTGCCTGTGGAAGGTTGGTGGTTCTACCTGCCTGTAGAAGGTTGGTGGTTCTATCTGCCTGTAGAAGGTTGGTGGTTCTACCTGCTTGTGGAAGGTTGGTGGTTCTACCTGCGGATTGGTTTAAATGCTAATGTTTTCTTCCTTTTTCAGTTAGCTGATTGTGTCTGATACACCACATACTGTGAGTTTACAGATAATTTCGATACACTTCCCCACTACAGACACAGAGTCTAAATGTTATAAGGTAAATTTGTTCCGTTATTGTTTCATAGAGTTCCCATGTCTTTACTGTTTACAATCATATTCCCATTCACCAAGATTAATGGAAAACTTGTAGCCCAATCATTTTGCACTTTGAAAATGTCATGTATATGTTTATGAAGATTATCAGGATGTCTGTATGTTAGAAGGTTGGTGGTTCTATCTGCTTGTAGAAGATTATCAGGATGTCTGTATGTTAGAAGGTTGGTGGTTCTATCTGCTTGTAGAAGGTTATCAGGATGTCTGTATGTTAGAAGGTTGGTGGTTCTATCTGTATGTTAGAAGGTTGGTGGTTCTATCTGCTTGTAGAAGGTTATCAGGATGTCTGTATGTTAGAAGGTTGGTGGTTCTATCTGCTTGTAGAAGGTTATCAGTATGTCTGTATGTTAGAAGGTTGGTGGTTCTACCTGCTTGTAGAAGGTTATCAGGATGTCTGTATGTTAGAAGGTTGGTGGTTCTATCTGCTTGTAGAAGGTTGGTGGTTCTATCTGCTTGTAGAAGATTATCAGGATGTCTGTATGTTAGAAGGTTGGTGGTTCTACCTGCTTGTAGAAGATTATCAGGATGTCTGTATGTTAGAAGGTTGGTGGTTCTATCTGCTTGTGGAAGGTTGGTGGTTCTACCTGCTTGTAGACGGTTGGTGGTTCTACCTGCCTGTAGAAGGTTGGTGGTTCTACCTGCTTGTAGAAGGTTATCAGGATGTCTGTATGTTAGAAGGTTGGTGGTTCTACCTGCCTGTGGAAGGTTGGTGGTTCTACCTGCCTGTAGAAGGTTGGTGGTTCTACCTGCTTGTAGAAGGTTATCAGGATGTCTGTATGTTAGAAGGTTGGTGGTTCTACCTGCCTGTAGAAGATTATCAGGATGTCTGTATGTTAGAAGGTTGGTGGTTCTACCTGCTTGTAGAAGGTTATCAGGATGTCTGTATGTTAGAAGGTTGGTGGTTCTATCTGCTTGTAGAAGGTTATCAGGATGTCTGTATGTTAGAAGGTTGGTGGTTCTATCTGCTTGTAGAAGGTTATCAGGATGTCTGTATGTTAGAAGGTTGGTGGTTCTATCTGCTTGTAGAAGGTTATCAGGATGTCTGTATGTTAGAAGGTTGGTGGTTCTATCTGCTTGTAGAAGATTATCAGGATGTCTGTATGTTAGAAGGTTGGTGGTTCTATCTGCTTGTAGAAGGTTATCAGGATGTCTGTATGTTAGAAGGTTGGTGGTTCTACCTGCCTGTATGTTAGAAATGTAACAGTAATGTTATTGTGATATGTAATTGTATTCCCCATTAAAGTTTAAACTTTTTTATTTTACAACGATTGCGAAACAAGTTTTAACAACTTATATTAATCACTCTCGTTGGCGCGGATGAAAGCGTAAATGTGATCATTCGTGTGGGAGGAAACCGGAGTACCCGGAGAAAACCCACCTGTCCGACCACCGTACCGTCACACATACTTCCCGGTCCGAGGATCGAACCCGGGTTGCATTGGTGAGGAGCGCACGCGCTAATCACTGCGCTAATCACTGCGCTAATCGGACAGCCCATTCCCCATTGTGAAAAAGTTGCAATAAAATATTATTAAATTAATAAAAATTAAATAGCACTATATGTTAGTGTCCCATTTTTATGCCAATTAACCCATTTCATTATGGATACATTTAATGGCTTTTGCAAATAACATAGAACCAGATCAGCCGCAGCGTGACGCTGCGTGCTGATCAGGATCTATGTTGTTTGCTACATAGCTAAGTGTCTTAGCAAGCAAGATCATCTGAATAGCAAACAGCATAGAGCCTGATCAGACGGCACGTTCCGTTGCAGCTGATCTGGCTATATGTTCTTTGTAAATACTGTTTGAATGGTATGCAGAATCAAATGGGTTAATTTAATAAAACATGCTAAAAGTGATAATGCATATTAATTTCTGAAGTCCGCCTCCGTGGTCGAGTGGTTAAGGTCGCTGACTTGTATACCACTGTAACCTATCATCACTGATGGTCACGGGTTCGAGCCCCGCTCAGACCGTGTCTCATTTATATGAAAAAGTTGGCAGTTTCTTACGTAGGTTGGTGCACACAAGTACTGGTTAACCGCTGGAGCCTGCCCAGGAAAGGTGTTGTTAGGTAAACTGCCCGCCGGCGATATAGCCCAAAATGGTGCTGATGCAGGCGTAAAACCCGAAATATAACATAATATTAATTTCTGTGCATTTTTGATTTGTTGTGAAGATACAGCCCTCGTAAGAGTACTGAACAGGGGGGGGGGGGAGGGGTACTATCCCGGTAGTCCATGTAAGATTACCCGTATATAGTTTTGTCTTTTGTTCGATTTCATTACTGAGACACTTGTGTATTACAGGTTTGTAGCTTGTGTAATATTGGTTTGTAGCTTGTGTATTACAGGTTTGTAGCTTGTGTAATACAGGTTTGTAGCTTGTGTATTACAGGTTTGTAGCTTGTGTAATATTGGTTTGTAGCTTGTGTAATACAGGTTTGTAGCTTGTGTAATACAGGTTTGTAGCTTGTGTATTACAGGTTTGTAGCTTGTGTAATACAGGTTTGTAGCTTGTGTATTACAGGTTTGTAGCTTGTGTAATACAGGTTTGTAGCTTGTGTATTACAGGTTTGTAGCTTGTGTAATACAGGTTTGTAGCTTGTGTAATACAGGTTTGTAGCTTGTGTAATATTGGTTTGTAGCTTGTGTAATACAGGTATACAGGTTTGTAGCTTGTGTAATACAGGTTTGTAGCTTGTGTAATATTGGTTTGTAGCTTGTGTAATACAGGTTTGTAGCTTGTGTAATACAGGTTTGTAGCTTGTGTATTACAGGTTTGTAGCTTGTGTAATATTGGTTTGTAGCTTGTGTAATATAGGTTTGTAGCTTGTGTAATACAGGTTTGTAGCTTGTGTAATACAGGTTTGTAGCTTGTGTAATACAGGTTTGTAGCTTGTGTAATACAGGTTTGTAGCTTGTGTAATACAGGTGTGTAGCTTGTGTATTACAGGTTTGTAGCTTGTGTAATATTGGTTTGTAGCTTGTGTAATACAGGTTTGTAGCTTGTGTAATACAGGTTTGTAGCTTGTGTAATACAGGTCTACAGGTTTGTAGCTTGTGTATTACAGGTTTGTAGCTTGTGTAATACAGGTTTGTAGCTTGTGTAATACAGGTCTACAGGTTTGTAGCTTGTGTACTATTGGTTTGTAGCTTGTGTATTACAGGTTTGTAGCTTGTGTAATACAGGTTTGTAGCTTGTGTAATACAGGTCTACAGGTTTGTAGCTTGTGTAATATTGGTTTGTAGCTTGTGTAATACAGGTTTACAGGTTTGTAGCTTGTGTAATATTGGTTTGTAGCTTGTGTATTACAGGTTTGTAGCTTGTGTAATACAGGTTTGTAGCTTGTGTAATACAGGTCTACAGGTTTGTAGCTTGTGTAATATTGGTTTGTAGCTTGTGTAATACTGGTTTGTAGCTTGTGTAATACTGGTTTGTAGCTTGTGTAATATTGGTTTGTAGCTTGTGTAATACTGGTTTGTAGCTTGTGTCATACTGGTTTGTAGCTTGTGTAGCTTGTGTAATACTGGTTTGTAGTTTGTGTAAGCTTGTGTAATACTGGTTTGTAGCTTGTGTCCAGCCCCAACTTAACCATTTTTGCTGATAGGCTGGCCACTGTACCACCCATGTAATGTTTGTTGTTAACCTTAGTATGTAGTTATTTTTAACACTCTCTGTCTCAATTAATGAGATTTTTAACAACTGTTCCTGACAAGCGCTGGCCTGTCATACTCACTATTGAGTGTTGTGTGTACCATGTAGATATCACCCATCTACAGTTGTCTATCATCCTAACATAGTATACACTCTAGGAACATTTTGTAGCCCATATTGGAACTATGCTTAACAAAATTAATGTTAGTGGAGGCGAGCACCGATGGCGTTGTGGTAGAGTGTTCGTTTCAGGTGTGAGAGGCCCAGAGTTCACACCTACTGTAGCCATTATGATTGTGCCCCCTGGCAAGGCACTTAAATTTCATGTTGCCTCTTCTCTCTCCCTCATGGTGATGGATTCCATCAGGACTGAGATCTCGAGAGCGGTTAATATAATGTTAAAAAAACTTCGTAATCGAGCTAAGATAAATTTAAGTATAAACTAAATCGAGCTAATATAAATTTAAGTAAGTATAAACTAAACCAGGTTCCGCCAAATCGGGGACGAATGGAATGAAATATCACAAGCGCTATACTTTGAAGGAAAAATAAGAAAATGATTACACATTTGTTATCTGCTCATTTCACGTACAGCGTGCCAAAGGTTAACATTTAAAATTACTGTTGAGACAAGATATTTGTTTACACTTGAGCCCCGGATCATTAAACCTGATGCAGTGTCTGTGTATCCCATAAAGTGTGTGCATCTATAATGACAGGTATTGCTTCATCATGATGTAATGATGTCATCAATCTGTGATGTCACCTGACAGGTCACATGATTGCTGTACCAAGGTCATTCGGGTGCAAACATTTTGTGCAGAAATGTAGCATTTTCAAATCAGGGTGTGTTTATAAGCTAAATGTTGTAAGGCATACAGTCATGAATATTTTTGAGAACTTTTTAAGAAATACAAGATTTTCAAAATATGTTAATATAAGCTTGTTTTAAAAAGGAAAATGGCTAATCTTATTATAAAATAAGGAGGGGAATTGGTTGTAGTTGATTAATGCTTTAAACTGGTGTCTATAATTAAAATTGATGACGGTACATTATGTACCCCAAATGTTAAGTGATTATATTAGGAAGTCGTGATAGCGCAGTGGATGCGCGTTCGCTTCAGGTGCGAAAGGTCCGGAGTTCGAGCCCCACTGGAGCCGTTACGATTGTGCCCTTAGGCAAGGCATTTAAATTCCACGTTGCCTCTTCTCTCTCACTCGTGGCGATGGATTCCATCAGGAATGAGGTCTCGAGAGTGATTAAGTTGAAATAACTTGTTTCGCAATCGAGCTAAAATAAATTTGTATAAACTAAACTAAGTGATTATATTATTTCATGAAGAAACTCTCCATTACATTTAATGTATGTGTTTCCTGCAATATATCACCTTATTTCATGGGACATTAGGTACAAATGTTCTTAACGAATACATTGAGAGTGTATATAATAGTGACCTAGGAATTTGTTAAGGAAAGGGAGGACTGTACACTACCTCGTCTTTGAATAACAATCGGTGAGAATTTACCAGCTGCACTCAATGCTATTGGTTTGGGCTATCCAACAATTGTGATTACGGTACTCAAAGAGTAAATAGCACGGTTTAAATAGCAGGGTTTACAGTATGGTTATGCTTATGCTTAACGATTGTAACGTCTTTATCTACGTGCAAAGAGGATTTGACAAGGAGTTTTAGACCAATTTAGTTTAATGGTGTTTCATGGATTTACAGGATTAAATACGGTATTCTCTAACTGGTAAGATGTGCTGTGCATCACATACCACGTTATTTATAAGATACTGGGAAATGTTCATAGATGCAAGTTACAATCATAATTACAACTATTCGCGATTCTGATTGGATGATTCAGCCCATGTGATCGCTGTTTATAACCCAATGAATTGCAAAATTATTCTATTGTCGTTAATTTTTCATAGCGGACTACTTTTTATATGGTGTGACAAATCAAAAAGGCAACTTGTTTTGGAATTTGTAAAATATTAGTTGTAATTATAACAATTAAATGTTCTTTTTCTTTGTCTCATTGAGGTATGATATATCAGATTTTTACACCTAATAAAAATATTATGCAAATTAGGTGTAAAAAACTGACATTTCATACATCGATGAAACGTAGAAAAAGAACATTCAATTGTTAATTAAAAGACTGTCCATACTCGACTACAAGGCGATCTCACCTATATGACAACATGTGTGGGTTTTGCCATGCACTCGCATAAAAGACGGGTTGATAAAATGTACAGCATGCAGCAACACAAGTGTATAGTGCATGTTTAGCCAGTGCAAGTTGATGAATTGTCAGCGTCAGGGTACTTGTTTTCTTTTCTAACACGTAATTATGTATACCATTTAACACGTTTAAAACACTCACTTATAAGACGGGAAGCCACTTTGAGGCCATAATCTGGTGGTAAAAAAGTCGTCTTATAAGACGGAAGTCACTTTGAGGCCATAATCTGGTGGTAAAAAAGTCGTCTTATAGGCGAGTATGTATGGTACTTTTTAGGTCGTTGTAATCATATGTACTCGGTGATCGGTGGGTGATCGGTGGGTGATCTGTGGATGGTCAGTGGGTGATCGGTGGGTGATTGGTGAGTGATCGGCGGGTGATCAGTGAGTGATTGGCGGGTGATCGGTGGGTGATCTGTGGATGGTCAGTGGGTGATCGGTGGGTGATTGGTGAGTGATCAGCGGGTGATCAGTGAGTGATTGGCGGGTGATCGGTGGGTGATCGGTGAGTGATTGGCGGGTGATCGGTGGGTGATCGGTGAGTGATTGGCGGGTGATCGGTGGGTGATCAGTGAGTGATTGGCGGGTGATCGGTGGGTGATCGGTGAGTGATTGGCGGGTGATCGGTGAGTGATCGGTGAGTGATTGGCGGGTGATCGGTGGGTGATCAGTGAGTGATTGGCGGGTGATCGGTGAGTGATCAGTGAGTGATTGGCGGGTGATCGGTGAGTGATCAGTGAGTGATTGGCGGGTGATCGGTGGGTGATCGCTCTGTGTGTGACCCAGTGTTATAATTCTCTCTCTGTCATAGCATATACATGTAGATTCTACTCAGTTTTAGATGATTGCAGCTCTTGTCTACTGAGTGGGCTTGGAGTTGCATGCCTCTATCAATATGGCTCATAGTCTAAAATATTATGCTATGAAATTATTCGAAACGTGCAATATAAACAATTCTGTTGAAGATTGTAACATTTATTTACATGAAACAATAGTCGACTGCTATTTCTGTGCATTTGATCGGTTCAGTGGACTCGTGAATATGGTGAATATATGTACTAATATAGTACTAACCAAAGAAGCATGAGAAAGATTAGCACGCTCGCTCCTCACCAATGCAACCCGGGTTCGATCCTCGGACCGGGAAATATGTGTGACGGTACGGCACCAGATCGGACAGGTGGGTTTTCTCCGGGTACTCCGGTTTCCTTCCACATGAATGACCACATATACGCTTTCATCCGCTCCAATGAGAGTGATTAATATAAGTTGTTAAAACTTGCTTCGCAATCGTTGTAAAATAAATAAAGTCTAAACCAGAAAGATTCACTGGGTGCCTGTAACTGGATGCCTGTAACTGGATGCCTGTAACTGGATGCCTGTAACTGGATGCCTGTAACTGGATGCCTGTAACTGGATGCCTGTAACTGGATGCCTGTAACTGGATGCCTGTAACTGGATGCCTGTAACTGGGTGCCTGTAACTGGATGCCTGTAACTGGATGCCTGTAACTGGATGCCTGTAACTGGATGCCTGTAACTGGATGCCTGTAACTGGATGCCTGTAACTGATGCCTGTAACTGGATGCCTGTAACTGGATGCCTGTAACTGGATGCCTGTAACTGGATGCCTGTAACTGGATGCCTGTAACTGGATGCCTGTAACTGGATGCCTGTAACTGGATGCCTGTAACTGGATGCCTGTAACTGGATGCCTGTAACTGGATGCCTGTAACTGGATGCCTGTAACTGGATGCCTGTAACTGGATGCCTGTAACTGGATGCCTGTAACTGGATGCCTGTAACTGGATGCCTGTAACTGGATGCCTGTAACTGGATGCCTGTAACTGGATGCCTGTAACTGGATGCCTGTAACTGGGTGCCTGTAACTGGGTGCCTGTAACTGGGTGCCTGTAACTGGGTGCCTGTAACTGGGTGCCTGTAACTGGGTGCCTGTAACTGGGTGCCTGTAACTGGGTGCCTGTAACTGGATGCCTGTAACTGGGTGCCTGTAACTGGATGCCTGTAACTGGATGCCTGTAACTGGATGCCTGTAACTGGATGCCTGTAACTGGATGCCTGTAACTGGATGCCTGTAACTGGATGCCTGTAACTGGATGCCTGTAACTGGGTGCCTGTAACTGGGTGCCTGTAACTGGGTGCCTGTAACTGGGTGCCTGTAACTGGATGCCTGTAACTGGGTGCCTGTAACTGGGTGCCTGTAACTGGATGCCTGTAACTGGATGCCTGTAACTGGGTGCCTGTAACTGGGTGCCTGTAACTGGATGCCTGTAACTGGGTGCCTGTAACTGGGTGCCTGTAACTGGGTGCCTGTAACTGGGTGCCTGTAACTGGGTGCCTGTAACTGGGTGCCTGTAACTGGGTGCCTGTAACTGGGTGCCTGTAACTGGATGCCTGTAACTGGATGCCTGTAACTGGGTGCCTGTAACTGGGTGCCTGTAACTGGATGCCTGTAACTGGATGCCTGTAACTGGGTGCCTGTAACTGGGTGCCTGTAACTGGGTGCCTGTAACTGGATGCCTGTAACTGGATGCCTGTAACTGGATGCCTGTAACTGGATGCCTGTAACTGGATGCCTGTAACTGGGTGCCTGTAACTGGATGCCTGTAACTGGATGCCTGTAACTGGGTGCCTGTAACTGGATGCCTGTAACTGGGTGCCTGTAACTGGGTGCCTGTAACTGGGTGCCTGTAACTGGATGCCTGTAACTGGGTGCCTGTAACTGGATGCCTGTAACTGGGTGCCTGTAACTGGATGCCTGTAACTGGATGCCTGTAACTGGATGCCTGTAACTGGATGCCTGTAACTGGATGCCTGTAACTGGGTGCCTGTAACTGGATGCCTGTAACTGGATGCCTGTAACTGGATGCCTGTAACTGGGTGCCTGTAACTGGGTGCCTGTAACTGGGTGCCTGTAACTGGATGCCTGTAACTGGATGCCTGTAACTGGGTGCCTGTAACTGGGTGCCTGTAACTGGGTGCCTGTAACTGGGTGCCTGTAACTGGATGCCTGTAACTGGGTGCCTGTAACTGGGTGCCTGTAACTGGGTGCCTGTAACTGGATGCCTGTAACTGGGTGCCTGTAACTGGATGCCTGTAACTGGGTGCCTGTAACTGGATGCCTGTAACTGGATGCCTGTATGGTTGTTGGTGGTGTGTTGGTTTTGGTGCCTGTACTGGATGCCTGTAACTGGGTGCCTGTAACTGGATGCCTGTAACTGGATGCCTGTAACTGGATGCCTGTAACTGGATGCCTGTAACTGGATGCCTGTAACTGGATGCCTGTAACTGGATGCCTGTAACTGGATGCCTGTAACTGGATGCCTGTAACTGGATGCCTGTAACTGGATGCCTGTAACTGGATGCCTGTAACTGGATGCCTGTAACTGGATGCCTGTAACTGGGTGCCTGTAACTGGATGCCTGTAACTGGATGCCTGTAACTGGATGCCTGTAACTGGATGCCTGTAACTGGATGCCTGTAACTG
>CM026402.1:32190689-32234943 GCA_014843695.1 Archivesica marissinica | reverse complement strand
CTGTAACTGGATGCCTGTAACTGGGTGCCTGTAACTGGGTGCCTGTAACTGGGTGCCTGTAACTGGGTGCCTGTAACTGGGTGCCTGTAACTGGATGCCTGTAACTGGATGCCTGTAACTGGATGCCTGTAACTGGATGCCTGTAACTGGATGCCTGTAACTGGGTGCCTGTAACTGGGTGCCTGTAACTGGATGCCTGTAACTGGGTGCCTGTAACTGGGTGCCTGTAACTGGGTGCCTGTAACTGGGTGCCTGTAACTGGGTGCCTGTAACTGGGTGCCTGTAACTGGGTGCCTGTAACTGGGTGCCTGTAACTGGGTGCCTGTAACTGGGTGCCTGTAACTGGATGCCTGTAACTGGGTGCCTGTAACTGGGTGCCTGTAACTGGATGCCTGTAACTGGGTGCCTGTAACTGGATGCCTGTAACTGGATGCCTGTAACTGGATGCCTGTAACTGGATGCCTGTAACTGGATGCCTGTAACTGGATGCCTGTAACTGGATGCCTGTAACTGGATGCCTGTAACTGGATGCCTGTAACTGGATGCCTGTAACTGGATGCCTGTAACTGGGTGCCTGTAACTGGGTGCCTGTAACTGGGTGCCTGTAACTGGGTGCCTGTAACTGGATGCCTGTAACTGGGTGCCTGTAACTGGGTGCCTGTAACTGGGTGCCTGTAACTGGATGCCTGTAACTGGATGCCTGTAACTGGATGCCTGTAACTGGATGCCTGTAACTGGATGCCTGTAACTGGGTGCCTGTAACTGGGTGCCTGTAACTGGATGCCTGTAACTGGATGCCTGTAACTGGGTGCCTGTAACTGGGTGCCTGTAACTGGATGCCTGTAACTGGATGCCTGTAACTGGGTGCCTGTAACTGGGTGCCTGTAACTGGATGCCTGTAACTGGATGCCTGTAACTGGGTGCCTGTAACTGGGTGCCTGTAACTGGATGCCTGTAACTGGGTGCCTGTAACTGGTGCCTGTAACTGGATGCCTGTAACTGGGTGCCTGTAACTGGATGCCTGTAACTGGGTGCCTGTAACTGGATGCCTGTAACTGGATGCCTGTAACTGGATGCCTGTAACTGGATGCCTGTAACTGGATGCCTGTAACTGGGTGCCTGTAACTGGGTGCCTGTAACTGGATGCCTGTAACTGGATGCCTGTAACTGGATGCCTGTAACTGGGTGCCTGTAACTGGGTGCCTGTAACTGGGTGCCTGTAACTGGGTGCCTGTAACTGGGTGCCTGTAACTGGGTGCCTGTAACTGGGTGCCTGTAACTGGATGCCTGTAACTGGGTGCCTGTAACTGGGTGCCTGTAACTGGATGCCTGTAACTGGATGCCTGTAACTGGATGCCTGTAACTGGGTGCCTGTAACTGGATGCCTGTAACTGGGTGCCTGTAACTGGATGCCTGTAACTGGATGCCTGTAACTGGATGCCTGTAACTGGATGCCTGTAACTGGATGCCTGTAACTGGATGCCTGTAACTGGATGCCTGTAACTGGATGCCTGTAACTGGATGCCTGTAACTGGGTGCCTGTAACTGGATGCCTGTAACTGGGTGCCTGTAACTGGATGCCTGTAACTGGATGCCTGTAACTGGATGCCTGTAACTGGGTGCCTGTAACTGGATGCCTGTAACTGGGTGCCTGTAACTGGATGCCTGTAACTGGATGCCTGTAACTGGATGCCTGTAACTGGATGCCTGTAACTGGATGCCTGTAACTGGATGCCTGTAACTGGGTGCCTGTAACTGGATGCCTGTAACTGGGTGCCTGTAACTGGATGCCTGTAACTGGATGCCTGTAACTGGATGCCTGTAACTGGATGCCTGTAACTGGATGCCTGTAACTGGATGCCTGTAACTGGGTGCCTGTAACTGGATGCCTGTAACTGGGTGCCTGTAACTGGGTGCCTGTAACTGGGTGCCTGTAACTGGATGCCTGTAACTGGATGCCTGTAACTGGATGCCTGTAACTGGATGCCTGTAACTGGATGCCTGTAACTGGATGCCTGTAACTGGATGCCTGTAACTGGATGCCTGTAACTGGATGCCTGTAACTGGATGCCTGTAACTGGATGCCTGTAACTGGATGCCTGTAACTGGGTGCCTGTAACTGGGTGCCTGTAACTGGGTGCCTGTAACTGGGTGCCTGTAACTGGGTGCCTGTAACTGGATGCCTGTAACTGGGTGCCTGTAACTGGGTGCCTGTAACTGGGTGCCTGTAACTGGGTGCCTGTAACTGGGTGCCTGTAACTGGATGCCTGTAACTGGGTGCCTGTAACTGGGTGCCTGTAACTGGGTGCCTGTAACTGGATGCCTGTAACTGGGTGCCTGTAACTGGATGCCTGTAACTGGGTGCCTGTAACTGGATGCCTGTAACTGGATGCCTGTAACTGGATGCCTGTAACTGGGTGCCTGTAACTGGATGCCTGTAACTGGATGCCTGTAACTGGATGCCTGTAACTGGGTGCCTGTAACTGGATGCCTGTAACTGGGTGCCTGTAACTGGATGCCTGTAACTGGATGCCTGTAACTGGATGCCTGTAACTGGATGCCTGTAACTGGGTGCCTGTAACTGGATGCCTGTAACTGGATGCCTGTAACTGGATGCCTGTAACTGGGTGCCTGTAACTGGATGCCTGTAACTGGATGCCTGTAACTGGATGCCTGTAACTGCCTGTAACTGGATGCCTGTAACTGGGTGCCTGTAACTGGGTGCCTGTAACTGGATGCCTGTAACTGGATGCCTGTAACTGGATGCCTGTAACTGGATGCCTGTAACTGGATGCCTGTAACTGGATGCCTGTAACTGGGTGCCTGTAACTGGATGCCTGTAACTGGATGCCTGTAACTGGATGCCTGTAACTGGGTGCCTGTAACTGGATGCCTGTAACTGGATGCCTGTAACTGGATGCCTGTAACTGGATGCCTGTAACTGGGTGCCTGTAACTGGATGCCTGTAACTGGATGCCTGTAACTGGATGCCTGTAACTGGGTGCCTGTAACTGGGTGCCTGTAACTGGGTGCCTGTAACTGGATGCCTGTAACTGGATGCCTGTAACTGGGTGCCTGTAACTGGGTGCCTGTAACTGGGTGCCTGTAACTGGATGCCTGTAACTGGGTGCCTGTAACTGGGTGCCTGTAACTGGTGCCTGTAACTGGGTGCCTGTAACTGGATGCCTGTAACTGGATGCCTGTAACTGGATGCCTGTAACTGGGTGCCTGTAACTGGATGCCTGTAACTGGGTGCCTGTAACTGGGTGCCTGTAACTGGGTGCCTGTAACTGGGTGCCTGTAAGGTGCCTGTAACTGGGTGCCTGTAACTGGTGCCTGTAACTGGGTGCCTGTAACTGGATGCCTGTAACTGGGTGCCTGTAACTGGGTGCCTGTAACTGGGTGCCTGTAACTGGATGCCTGTAACTGGGTGCCTGTAACTGGATGCCTGTAACTGGGTGCCTGTAACTGGGTGCCTGTAACTGGGTGCCTGTAACTGGATGCCTGTAACTGGGTGCCTGTAACTGGATGCCTGTAACTGGGTGCCTGTAACTGGATGCCTGTAACTGGGTGCCTGTAACTGGGTGCCTGTAACTGGGTGCCTGTAACTGGGTGCCTGTAACTGGGTGCCTGTAACTGGGTGCCTGTAACTGGGTGCCTGTAACTGGGTGCCTGTAACTGGGTGCCTGTAACTGGGTGCCTGTAACTGGATGCCTGTAACTGGGTGCCTGTAACTGGGTGCCTGTAACTGGGTGCCTGTAACTGGGTGCCTGTAACTGGGTGCCTGTAACTGGGTGCCTGTAACTGGATGCCTGTAACTGGATGCCTGTAACTGGATGCCTGTAACTGGGTGCCTGTAACTGGGTGCCTGTAACTGGATGCCTGTAACTGGATGCCTGTAACTGGATGCCTGTAACTGGGTGCCTGTAACTGGGTGCCTGTAACTGGATGCCTGTAACTGGTGCCTGTAACTGGGTGCCTGTAACTGGGTGCCTGTAACTGGGTGCCTGTAACTGGATGCCTGTAACTGGATGCCTGTAACTGGGTGCCTGTAACTGGATGCCTGTAACTGGGTGCCTGTAACGGGTGCCTGTAACTGGGTGCCTGTAACTGGGTGCCTGTAACTGGGTGCCTGTAACTGGGTGCCTGTAACTGGATGCCTGTAACTGGATGCCTGTAACTGGATGCCTGTAACGGTGCCTGTAACTGGATGCCTGTAACTGGATGCCTGTAACTGGATGCCTGTAACTGGATGCCTGTAACTGGATGCCTGTAACTGGATGCCTGTAACTGGGTGCCTGTAACTGGATGCCTGTAACTGGATGCCTGTAACTGGATGCCTGTAACTGGGTGCCTGTAACTGGATGCCTGTAACTGGATGCCTGTAACTGGATGCCTGTAACTGGATGCCTGTAACTGGATGCCTGTAACTGGATGCCTGTAACTGGATGCCTGTAACTGGATGCCTGTAACTGGGTGCCTGTAACTGGGTGCCTGTAACTGGGTGCCTGTAACTGGATGCCTGTAACTGGATGCCTGTAACTGGGTGCCTGTAACTGGGTGCCTGTAACTGGGTGCCTGTAACTGGATGCCTGTAACTGGGTGCCTGTAACTGGATGCCTGTAACTGGTGCCTGTAACTGGGTGCCTGTAACTGGATGCCTGTAACTGGATGCCTGTAACTGGATGCCTGTAACTGGGTGCCTGTAACTGGATGCCTGTAACTGGGTGCCTGTAACTGGGTGCCTGTAACTGGGTGCCTGTAACTGGGTGCCTGTAAGGTGCCTGTAACTGGGTGCCTGTAACTGGTGCCTGTAACTGGGTGCCTGTAACTGGATGCCTGTAACTGGGTGCCTGTAACTGGGTGCCTGTAACTGGGTGCCTGTAACTGGATGCCTGTAACTGGGTGCCTGTAACTGGATGCCTGTAACTGGGTGCCTGTAACTGGGTGCCTGTAACTGGGTGCCTGTAACTGGATGCCTGTAACTGGGTGCCTGTAACTGGATGCCTGTAACTGGGTGCCTGTAACTGGATGCCTGTAACTGGGTGCCTGTAACTGGGTGCCTGTAACTGGGTGCCTGTAACTGGGTGCCTGTAACTGGGTGCCTGTAACTGGGTGCCTGTAACTGGGTGCCTGTAACTGGGTGCCTGTAACTGGGTGCCTGTAACTGGGTGCCTGTAACTGGATGCCTGTAACTGGGTGCCTGTAACTGGGTGCCTGTAACTGGGTGCCTGTAACTGGGTGCCTGTAACTGGGTGCCTGTAACTGGGTGCCTGTAACTGGATGCCTGTAACTGGATGCCTGTAACTGGATGCCTGTAACTGGGTGCCTGTAACTGGGTGCCTGTAACTGGATGCCTGTAACTGGGTGCCTGTAACTGGGTGCCTGTAACTGGATGCCTGTAACTGGGTGCCTGTAACTGGATGCCTGTAACTGGATGCCTGTAACTGGATGCCTGTAACTGGGTGCCTGTAACTGGGTGCCTGTAACTGGATGCCTGTAACTGGATGCCTGTAACTGGGTGCCTGTAACTGGTGCCTGTAACTGGGTGCCTGTAACTGGGTGCCTGTAACTGGGTGCCTGTAACTGGATGCCTGTAACTGGGTGCCTGTAACTGGGTGCCTGTAACTGGATGCCTGTAACTGGATGCCTGTAACTGGATGCCTGTAACGTGCCTGTAACTGGATGCCTGTAACTGGATGCCTGTAACTGGATGCCTGTAACTGGGTGCCTGTAACTGGGTGCCTGTAACTGGATGCCATTACAGGGTTCATTCTAGGTCAGAATTTTTGGGAGAAGTGAGAAAGCGCGTGATCGCTTCCTTAAATGGTGTTCTTTAATATACTTCTGCAAAATAGGGTTAAAATGCACAGTACAACCATTAAATACAACATTTGTATAGAAGGAGTGCTTTATAATGGGCCAGTGTATCTTACTAGACAAGTGAGAAGTGGGGCCTCCAGAGGGCAAAGTCAGGCTCCCTAGGGCAACAATTTCGTGCACATCGCCCTCTAAACTGATCCCTGCCTGCTTAAATTTGTGTGAAGGAGCCTCCTTGACTTGAGTGGTAATGTCGTTGATTTCAAATCACTTTCTCGTCAACACTGTAGTTTCAAATCAATGTGAGTGACGATTATTTTAAATGAGGAAGTTATCCAGCGGGCTTGCAGAAGGTCGGCAGTTCTTCCTGGGTGCCTGTCCGTTCCTGAAATACTGCCCTTTTTGGAGGTTCACCCAGGTCTTCCTCCACCAATAATAGCTGGAGAGTCGCCATATGACAAGCAGCTGCTGTTGGTGCGACTTTAAACCCCAAAAACAAACATTTCTTCTTGGCTCACTATGAACCATCAGAAAACCTTTTCCATGGTGCTTCCATGGATGACAATAGCTGTCTTGACATTTCTACAAAACTTGATATGATTTGCTTAACATGTTCACCTAGAGAAAACTACTTGTATGGAAATGAAATGTCTGCCAGTATATTAATGGACTGATCATGTAATAAC
Organism: Archivesica marissinica; assembly: GCA_014843695.1. Lineage (NCBI taxonomy): Eukaryota > Metazoa > Mollusca > Bivalvia > Venerida > Vesicomyidae > Archivesica > Archivesica marissinica. The sequence goes on along the minus strand of CM026402.1, from coordinate 32,228,437 downwards.
CATCAACGAGATTGATTTATTGTGTAAAACCAAATATTAAAATAAATGTTTGCAAATTATGGCGTTTTATACAGGGCATAGTTTTATTGACAGGAAAATAAATAGCATGGCTTCAGCTATATGATGAGGTGGGAGATGTTGTCTCCCTGAACCATCTTCAACTTCTCCCTGAGCTGTCTTACTTCTCCCTGAACTGTCTTCATCTTCTCCCTGAGCTGTCTTCAACTTCTCCCTGAACTGTCTTCAACTTCTCCCTGAGCTGTCTTCAACTTCTCTCTGAGCTGTCTTCAACCTCTCCCTGAGCTGTCTTACTTCTCCCTGAGCTGTCTTACTTCTCCCTGAACTGTCTACTTCTCCCTGAGCTGTCTTCAACTTTTCCCTGAGCTGTCTTACTTCTCCCTGAACTGTCTTGCAAACAGCATAGAGCCAGATCAGGCTCTATGCTATTCGGATAGCTGAGCTAAAACACTTGTCTGAATAGCAAACAACATAGATCGTGAACAGACACGGCATTACGCCGCGGCTGATCTAGATCTATGTTGTTTGCACATTCCGTCCAATTTATTCAGCAGCTTAAGAGTAAAACAAACTACGCCTCAACTCGGATCAAACTCAAACAATTACAAACTACCAAAGGTTAACAATGGTCAATCATGACAATACAGTGTGAGACATGAACTTGGGGTGGGGGTTGTAGAGTGAATAATGATTCACTGGACCGATATTGAAGTGTATTGGAAGTATCAGGTTACACGTTACAAATGAAATTCAAATTAAGACAAAGGGACTGTATTTATTTTAAATCGAATTCAGATTTTAGAGGCCGGATATATATATACAATTCTGATGGTGAATCATTGTTTGAAATTTCAAGTACTATGTTGAAGATTATTATGCTAATTAGCCTCAAAGTCGTTATTCTTGATCGGAAATATAAAATTACACTATGCAGAGTGTTCCCATTTTTTCTGCTAGCAACTTTTAATTAAAATGATTTTAGCACGTTAATTACTTTGCTATGATTTGTTACCGGGGAAACTGAGAGCTTCTAAGAGAGCCACGTACAAAAATACTATCCTAGCTATTAACCCTTTCAACACCACAGGCCTCTCAATAGACTTACAAAAAGTGTAGATCCAGATGAGCCGGCTCGTGACGAGCCGTCTCATCAGGATCTGCACTTTTTGCCAGTTATAATTATGACTATTTTTTTTAGATAAAATTACCCATTTTGATAAATGAACTGGTCCAAATGAAATTTTCTTATTAATTTATTGGTCTGAAAATATCATGCACCAGTCCATGTCAGTTACTTGGGGTTGAATGGGTTAAGCTAGTCAAAAAATAATATAATTTTCAAGTACTCTTCTGAAACAATTGTGTAATACTGGATTTGTAACAAATACAAATGCATGATAATAAATGTTTCAGAAAATGTAGCATTGTGCATATATGCCCATATGTCTCTCTATCAGGCCTGTACGCAGGATTTTTTTTCAGTAGGTAGAATTGTCATATTTGTTATTACTGGGCGACATCACCGTGGTGATGTGGGCTCAAAGCTCAGTTTATATTGAATGCTGAGATACACTACACCACTGATATCTTGTCATCTACAGCTAGTTATTACCAGGTTTTAATAGCACACAATCTGTGTTAAAATATTTCCAAATCTGATTAGCTGTCTATCCCTAGGGTTCAGTTTCATCTCACGCTAATCTTCTAGCACATCTCAGTAGAATTAAGCAGCTGTCTATCCCTAGGGTTCAGTTTCATCTCACGCTAATCTTCTAGCACATCTCAGTAGAATTAAGCAGCTGTCTATCCCTAGGGTTCAGTTTCATCTCACGCTAATCTTCTAGCACATCTCAGTAGAATTAAGCAGCTGTCTATCCCTAGGGTTCAGTTTCATCTCACGCTAATCTTCTAGCACATCTCAGTAGAATTAAGCAGCTGTCTATCCCTAGCGTTCAGTTTCATCTCACGCTAATCTTCTAGCACATCTCAGTAGAATTAAGCAGCTGTCTATCCCTAGGGTTCAGTTTCATCTCACGCTAATCTTCTAGCACATCTCAGTAGAATTAAGCAGCTGTCTATCCCTAGGGTTCAGTTTCATCTCACGCTAATCTTCTAGCACATCTCAGTAGAATTAAGCAGCTGTCTATCCCTAGGGTTCAGTTTCATCTCACGCTAATCTTCTAGCACATCTCAGTAGAATTAAGCAGCTGTCTATCCCTAGGGTTCAGTTTCATCTCACGCTAATCTTCTAGCACATCTCAGTAGAATTAAGCAGCTGTCTATTCTATAATGCATAATCATATGCTAATACATAAATAGCATTCTAATATCGAAGTATAGGATATAAGCCGAAAACGAACCAATATGTAAAATATTGCACTGTGTGAGGCGCTAAGCGCCGAAGACCGTACCAATATTTTACATATTGGATCCATTTGAGGCTTATATCTTACTTAAAACACACACTTAACATATAACAAGATCCTATTAATTAAAATTGTTAATTTCGTACGTTTATGCGTAGGATTGAATGTAATACTCTGGCTTTTTGACAGCAGTCCAATATTAATAATAATGGACTGCAAGTACAAAGGTATGACGTCAGGACAGTGTTCTAAATTTATACTATTATGCCTAAATTTTAATCTAATACTTAAATTTGATGTAATACATAGTGATCTTGATCTGCCAATACATTAAATATCATGCTTTTATAAAGTATTTATGCTAAGACAACAAAATATTCTGAGACATATATTATATGCTCATACATAAATTATATGGTAAAACATGAATTTTATGCTGAAAATTATGCGCTATATATAGGATCTTACATGAAGTCACCACTCATTTAGAGATCCTTTTTATTACATCACCATATAAAAATTATTTTAATAATTTATTTGGTTTAAACATATTTATTTTCTATAGAATAATATATTTTCACAAAGTAATGTTGCTACTTTCATTTTTACACCAAGCATCAACAATGCAATAGCAATGACGTCAATACATGTTGATGACATCACTATGCAAAACAGTGTTATAATAATTTATCGCATAAGAAGAAATTGTATTTCCCAGTCTGAACATAAAAGTTCATCATTGTACAACATATATATATATATATGCATTCATGTGAAAAATATGTCAATATGAGAAAATCATATACAGTATTGACAATACCTACCATACATATAATACTAATTAAATATAATTTACATTCTCATTATTTTTAGACATTACATTAGTTTATACAAATTTATTTTAGCTCGATTGCGAAACATGTTCTTACAACTTATATAAATCACTCTCGAGACCTCATCCCTGATGGAATCCAATGCCACGAGACATTACATTGCTTATGTATATGAGCATAACTTTGCTTGTATTCAGTTTCATACAGCCATCACATATTTTCTTATATGTACACACGTGTAATACAACCTGGAAGGATTCTGATTGGTTGAGAGAATAATCCTGATCATTTGCGAATTAAACTTTAAATTATGCATATATGCTCATTTCTAGGTGAATTGGTATGTAGCAATAAGACAAACGTAAATTTGCTATGTAAGTTTTAAGACAGGTTTTTTACCACCAGATTATGGTCTCAAAGTGGCTTCCCGTCTTATAAGACGAGTGTTTTACCACCAGATTATGGTCTCAAAGTGGCTTCCCGTCTTAGGGTGTTTTTGAGTGTTTTACCACCAGATTATGGTCTCAAAGTGGCTTCCCGTCTTATAAGACGAGTGTTTTACCACCAGATTATGGTCTCAAAGTGGCTTCCCGTCTTATAAGACGAGTGTTTTACCACCAGATTATGGCCTCAAAGTGGCTTCCGTCTTATAAGTGAGTATTAAAAAAAAAACACTGAAAATGTCTTCTACCTGCACTGGCCTGGTGTCCATCTTATCAACCCATCTTATATGCGAGTGCATGCCAAAACCCACAGATTTCAGGACCAAAGTTGGGGGGGTGGGGGTCATCTTATTGGCAAGATAGTCTTAAAAGCGAGTATGAATGATACTACATAAATGTTATGCAATTGTATATTTATAAACTATTTACTGTTGGATTGCTTTAGTTTATACAAATTTATTTTAGCTCAATTGCGAAACAAGTTCTTACAACTTATATTAATCACTCTCGAGATCTCATTCCTGATGGAATCCATCATCACGAGGGAGAGAGAAGAGGCAACATGGAATTTAAATGCCTTGCCTAAGAGCACAATCGTAATGGCTCCTGCAGGCTTCGAACTCCAGCGGACCTTTCACACCTGAAGCGAACGTGCATCCACTGCGCTATCACTTGGATTGCTTTCATTAATTTGTGTTGACAGTTCTGTTATTTCATTATAAGTGACGTCATAGTTTTTGAGTTTCCTTATTGCTGGTTAATAATGTTGCACTTCTTTTTATTTATTGATAATTAATTAAATGCTAATTTTGGAAAATAAATTATACAGACTCAAAATCTGCAAAATGTTTCTAACCACCACGGTAAACTATAAATGTTGCCCAGGTGTGATGAAAGTCTTGGTTTCATATCTAATATATATTTATATACATGTAAATGAGATATGAAACCAAGATTTGTAATTTTGTTTGGCAGCCATGGTGAATCATAATACGGGGCCTCCGTTGCTGAGTGGTTACGGTCATTGACTTCAAATCACTTGCTCCTGAACCCTAAAGATTTGAATCCCACTGGGGGGGGGGTGTTGAAGTCTTCATGTGAGGAAGCTATCCAGCCGACTTATGGTAGGTCAGTGGTTCTACCCCGGGTGGCTGTGCACGCCTGCAATACTGCCTGGAGGGACATCAGGGGACTTCCTCCACCAATAATAGCTGGAGAGTCGTTATGTGACCTAAGCTTTCAATCCCCAAACAAATAAACCATAGTAATAGTCGACCATAATGAACAGTAGTATTAGTCGACCATAATGAACTGTAGTATTAGTCGACCATAATGAACTGTAGTATTAGTCGACCATAATGAACTGTAGTATTAGTCGACCATAATGAACTGTAGTAATAGTCGACCATAATGAACTGTAGTATTAGTCGACCATAATGAACTGTAGTATTAGTTGACCATAATGAACTGTTGTATTAGTTAACCATGGTGAATCATAGTATTTGTCAAACCATGGTGAACCATAGTATTAGTCGACCATAATGAATTGTAGTATTAGTCGACCATGGTGAACCATAGTATTAGTTGACCGTGGTGAACTGTAGTATTAGTCGACCATGGTGAATCATAGTATTTGTCAAACCATGGTGAACCATAGTATTAGTCGACCATACTGAATTGTAGTATTAGTCGACCATGGTGAATCATAGTATTTGTCAAACCATTGTGAACCATAGTATTAGTCGACCATACTGAATTGTAGTATTAGTCGACCATGGTGAACCATAGTATTAGTCAACCGTGGTGAACTGTAGTATTAGTCGACTGTGGTGAACTGTAGTATTAGTCGACCGTGGTGAACTGTAGTATTAGTCGACCATGGTGAACCATAGTATTAGTCGACCGTGGTGAACTGTAGTATTAGTCGACCATGGTGAACCATAGTATTAGTCGACCATGGTGAACCATAGTATTTGTCGACCATACTGAATTGTAGTATTAGTCGACCATGGTGAACCATAGTATTAGTCGACCATACTGAATTGTAGTATTAGTCGACCATGGTGAACCATAGTATTAGTCGACCATACTGAATTGTAGTATTAGTCGACCATGGTGAACCATAGTATTAGTCGACCGTGGTGAACCATAGTATTAGTCGACCGTGGTGAACCATAGTATTAGTCGACCATACTGAATTGTAGTATTAGTCGACCGTGGTGAACCATAGTATTAGTCGACCGTGGTGAACTGTAGTATTAGTCGACCGTGGTGAACCATAGTATTAGTCGACCATGGTGAACCATAGTATTAGTCGACCGTGGTGAACTGTAGTATTAGTCGACCGTGGTGAACTGTAGTATTAGTCGACCGTGGTGAACCATAGTATTAGTCGACCATACTGAATTGTAGTATTAGTCGACCATGGTGAACCATAGTATTAGTCGACCATACTGAATTGTAGTATTAGTCGACCATGGTGAACCATAGTATTAGTCGACCGTGGTGAACCATAGTATTAGTCGACCGTGGTGAACCATAGTATTAGTCGACCATACTGAATTGTAGTATTAGTCGACCGTGGTGAACCATAGTATTAGTCGACCGTGGTGAACTGTAGTATTAGTCGACCGTGGTGATCCATAGTATTAGTCGACCGTGGTGAACTGTAGTATTAGTCGACCGTGGTGAACCATAGTATTAGTCGACCGTGGTGAACTGTAGTATTAGTCGACCGTGGTGAACTGTAGTATTAGTCGACCATGGTGAACCATAGTATTAGTCGACCGTGGTGAACTGTAGTATTAGTCGACCATGGTGAACCATATTATTAGTCGACCATGGTGAACCATAGTATTAGTTGACCATGGTGAACTGTAGTATTAGTCGACCATGGTGAACCATAGTATTAGTTGACCGTGATGATCTGTAGTATTAGTTGACCATGGTGAACCATAGTATTAGTTGACCGTGATGATCCATAGTATTAGTTGACCATGGTGAACCATAGTATTAGTCGACCATGGTGAACCATATTATTAGTTGACCATGGTGAACCATAGTATTAGTCGACCATGGTGAACCATAGTATTAGTTGACAATAGTTCATTTTGCTGTGTGAACTGTTTCAATGTGAAGGATTGTTAGATTCCACAATATTGACGATGACGACACATCTGCCACCTCCGATAATAATGTTTATAATATATTAATTCTGCCATCTACATGCCCATATTAACTTTATTTAGGTTGGGAAGTTTAACAAGATTTAAACATAAATTCTTCTTTCAAATTTGGTCAATGACCATTTTTCTCTGTTTAAATTTGTTGATCTTTATATTGTTGTTTGCATGATGGTTTCTTACTAGATTATCTTTCCGGAAGGCTTGACTTTTATCCGACAGTTATTTCAATATTTACAAATCTCCTAAGTCAGCGGGCTAAGTCGTTTATGTGATATTTATACAAGGTAGTGTTATTTACTTTTAAGGTGTTATTGGTATTTTACATTACATAACGGTCAAATTCCTTCACACACCTTACATTACCTGGCTTTATATATGTCTACAAACGGTTTAATGGTCAAATTCTATGACACACCTACGGTGCCTGATTTTCAATCTCTACAAACGGTTTAATGGTCAAATTACATGATACACCTATGGTGTCTAATTTTCGATCTCTACAAACGGTTTAATGGTCAAATTCCATGATACACCTATGGTGCCTGATTTTCAATCTCTACAAACGGTTTAATGGTCAAATTCCTTTATAGACCTATGGTACCTGGCTTTATATTATCAACAAATATTTCAATTTTAGTAGTAAATAAAATTCATTACAGCAATGTATTTTAATACTACAGTATATTTGAACTGGACTGGACTATGATAACTATTTTAAAAGTAAAATTCATCACAGCAATGTATTTTAATACTAATATCTGGACTGGACTATGATAAATATTTTTATTTTAATAGTAAAATTTATTACAGCAATGTATTTTAATACTAAAATCTGGACTGGACTATGATAAATATTTTAAGTTTATAGTAAAATTTATTACAGCAATGTATTTTAATAGTCTCCTTTGGTGTATAGCACCGACACGAGACCTCGGTTTAAAGTCCCATCTGAATGACTGTTAATTTGATTAGGGTCAGACGGGGGATCGAACCTGCGATCCCTGGATTACCAGTCCAGCGTGTTACCACTTGACTACAGATCCGTCAGATTTTCAGGCTCAATATGAGCATACAGTATAAACAGCTCATTTTATAATTTAAGCAGAGTTTTATTTATTTTTTTATTTATCTTCGATTCTTAGTCATATTCATATGTCATCCATGTTATAATCGGTGTGTCATGCTTGTCATTTTATGGGAATGGTGTGTATTGGTAAAATATTATATTTGGCCTTAAGCAGCTATAGGCCATTATAAGTTAATTGCTAGGTTTCTGCTCTACACCCACCCCCTACCGAGAACCTCGTCCTCAAACAAATAATTTTTATTTTTATTTCAATACTTATTTCACTACTTAGTTTATTTTATACAAATTTATTTTATCTTGATTGCGAAACAAGTTCTTACAACTTATATTGATCACTCTCTAAACCTCATTCCCGATGAAATCCATCGCCAACAGGGAGAGAGAAGAGGCTATGTGGAATTTAAATGTCTTGCCTAAGCGTACAATCGTAATGGCTCCAGCGGGGCTCGAACTCCAGGCCTTTCGCACCTGAAGCGAACGCGCTACCACTGCGCTATCACAACTCCCACTTAAGGCCAAATATAACACATTACCGGTACTTTTTCACGACTTTCAATATTTGAGTAATAATGCAAAGAAAAAATGAAATATGGCGCCAATTTTGTAGAAACCTGGAATTAATTTATCATGGTCTGATGGAGAATCAGAATGTGAAGGATTGTACTGTCTCAATTTCCTGGTAATCATAAATCTTCGTAATACTCCAAGGACCATATCAGCAGCCATCTCTTGTACTTAAAAAATGCAGGTTATAAATTATAAACATGATTCTGTACCATAGCTGTCATACATTCTGTATCTCCATGGACCACATCAGTAATCTCTTCTATTAAACAATAGAAGTTCATATATTATAAACAAGATTCTCTCTACCATACATATCATTAGCTATGTGAGTGTGAAGGAACATCATGATGGGCTCAAACATTTCAAATAACCTTTGAAGTGACATTCCTTGTCTAAATGACTGTCATAGTTTCTAAGAATGTTGCTATATTGCAATTATATTTGTTACAAAACCAGTATTACCCGAGGTTTTCAGTGGTAAAGCGTCGGATTTAGAATCGACCAGTCCCAGGTTCGATACTCGGTCAGGCCACGTATGTAGTGTCATTGAGCAAGGTACCTCACACACATTGCTTAGTATTGGTTAACTGCTAATGTTGGCTAAGCCTGCCGAGGACAACATGTCTAGGTTAAACATAAACAGCAAGGGGTTTGACATAAATGGAAGATACATACATACATCCTATTTAACATTGTTATGTACTATTTTTACTAGGATTTCTCCATTGGTCGGTTCTCTATTTCTCATGAGACACCTCTTTTTATGAACATCAGTACTTCCAGAATCCTTAGAATGCTTGTATGCCAGGCGCCATGCTGGTAGGCAATCGGTAACCATTATTTAACTAGCTGGTGGCTCACCAACCGGCCATATCAGAACGAACTACTGACGAGATTCGAACCTTTGACCACCCGCTCCGTAGGCGGACGCCTTAACCACTAGGCCACGGAGACAGTACCTATCTTGTAAATAGTTTTACTTCTTTGTGAAAGTTGTGGTAGCGTGGTTGCTTCAGGTGTGAGAGGCCCAGAGTTCACGCCCAGCTCTTATAGAGCCGTTACGATTGTGCACATAGGCAATGCACTTAAATTCCACATTGCCTCTTCAGGAATGAGGTCTCCAGAGCAATTTAACTAATGTTGTAAGAACTTTTTTCGCAATCGAGCTAAAATAAATTTTTATAAGCGAAGCTACTTATAAATGTAACTGTTTTGTGCCAACTGTGCATAAATCTACATAGCGCTATATTTATTGTTTGTACCACTTAGTATGCAAGTTGCCATCACCTCCTGTCATGTTATGCCCATTTATGCGTTCAGCTCTGGATGTGTGCAGTATCAAAAGATAGACACATAGAGAACTGTATGAACATTTCTTGTGACAAGTTACAGTTTGTGGTATAGAGTGCTATGTAGTCTTTCTGGCAGATCACTTTGATATTGTATGATAATCAGGCCAATTATGACTGGGAGATTTGGGGTTTTCAAAGCAAATAGTTTTATCTCTTGATGATACAATACTTACCTTATAGATGTCTGGCTACACTAGATAGTGGTGTGTATTAACAGTCTTTCAGATGGGATGTTAAACCAAGGTCTCGTGTCGGTGCTTTACACCGTGCACGTAAAAGAACCAGAGGAGATTCTGGAATTGGTCTCTGTCTGTATCATGCACTATCCTCCAAAATCTAATATCTTCAGGAGGCGTCGCTCATATGGGCAACCGGTAGCGATGATAAATAAACGTAAAACACACACATAGTGATGTGGGATGGTTCTATGTGAGGAGCATGTCTCAGTCAGCTAGGTTAGCTCACAGTTGTACTGCAATCAGTTGGCATTAGAGGAGCATGTCTCAGTCAGCTAGGTTAGCTCACAGTTGTACTGCAATCAGTTGGCATTAGAGGAGCATGTCTCAGTCAGCTAGGTTAGCTCACAGTTGTACTGCAATCAGTTGGCATTAGAGGAGCATGTCTCGGTCAGCTAGGTTAGCTCACAGTTGTACTGCAATCAGTTGGCATTAGAGGAGCATGTCTCGGTCAGCTAGGTTAGCTCACAGTTGTACTGCGATGATTCTATGCGAGGAGCATGTCTCGGTCAGCTAGGTTAGCTCACAGTTGTACTGCGATGGTTCTATACGAGGAGCACGTCTCAGTCAGCTAGGTTAGCTCACAGTTGTACTGCGATGGTTCTATACGAGGAGCACGTCTCAGTCAGCTAGGTTAGCTCACAGTTGTACTGCGATCAGTCAGCTAGGTTAGCTCACAGTTGTACTGCAATCAGTCAGCTAGGTTAGCTCACAGTTGTACTGCAATCAGTCAGCTAGGTTAGCTCACAGTTGTACTGCAATCAGTCAGCTAGGTTAGCTCTCAGTTGTACTGCAATCAGTCAGCTAGGTTAGCTCACAGTTGTACTGCAATCAGTCAGCTAGGTTAGCTCTCAGTTGTACTGCAATCAGTTGGCAATATGCATGTTTATATTGAATGCATAACCGGCAACAAAAGTGATGAGATTCAACTGTAAAGTGGACCTATTATTTGCATAAACTTTACTGATATGGGTATCATAGGATTATTTTTATCATGGATGAATGTGAACGTGCACCCAAGTGGACAAATGTGAACGTGCACCCAAGTGGACAAATGTGAACGTGCACCAGTGGACAAATGTGAACGTGCACCCAAGTGGACAAATGTGAACGTGCACCCAAGTGGACAAATGTGAACGTGCACGCAAGTGGCACCCAAGTGGAATGTGAATACCCAAGTGGACAAATGTGCGTGCACCCAAGTGGACAAATGTGAACGTGCACCCAAGTGGACAAATGTGAACGTGCACCCAAGTGGACAAATGTGAACGTGCACCCAAGTGGACAAATGTGAACGTGCACCCAAGTGGACAAATGTGAACATGCACCCAAGTGGACAATGTGAACGTGCACCCAAGTGGACAAATGTGAACGTGCACCCAAGTGGACAAATGTGAACGTGCACCCAAGTGGACAAATGTGAACGTGCACCCAAGTGGACAAATGTGAACGTGCACCCAAGTGGACAAATGTGAACGTGCACCCAAGTGGACAAATGTGAACGTGCACCCAAGTGGACAAATGTGAACGTGCACCCAAGTGGACAAATGTGAACGTGCACCCAAGTGGACAAATGTGAACGTGCACCCAAGTGGACAAATGTGAACGTGCCCAAGTGGACAAATGTGAACGTGCACCCAAGTGGACAAATGTGAACGTGCACCCAAGTGGACAAATGTGAACGTGCACCCAAGTGGACAAATGTGAACGTGCACCCAAGTGGACAAATGTGAACGTGCACCCAAGTGGACAAATGTGAACGTGCACCCAAGTGGACAAATGTGAACGTGCACCCAAGTGGACAAATGTGAACGTGCACCCAAGTGGACAAATGTAAACGTGCACCCAAGTGGACAAAGTCAGAGTTCCTGCTGTCTGTCGGCAGTGGCGAAATATTTGGCAAAATATTTTTGTTTGGTCAAATACATGGCTTTATCTGGCTCTTTCTTAATTGGCGCAAACAAAAATTTCAGACAGAGAGAACCCTGAATGTCTACCGTTACTCATCAGGTACTTGTTTGGTACTTCTCACCAATGCAACCCAGGTTTGATCCTCGGACCGGGAAGTATTTGAGATGGTACGGTGGTCGCCAGATCAGACAGGTTGGTTTTCTTCGGGTACTCCGGTTTCCTCCCACACGAATGACAACATATATGCTTTCATCCGCACCAACTAGAGTTATTAATATAAGTTGTTAAAACTTGCTTTGCAATCGTTGTCAAATAAATAAAGTTTAACGGTACTTGTTTTCGGCAATGATATATATGAATATTGCTCTAAGGACAGGTCATTCAGCACTTATATTACTGCAAGCAATTAGCAATGTTTGTATTGAATGTATCACCAGCTACGTACAGTTGGTGTGGATTCAAAGGTCTTTAAATTGTTACCTATAATTTGCGTACGATCATGTAGATAATAAGTACACTCGAATTGTACTTGTATAGAATTATGGACAAATGTTTATATATGAGAAAGTGGGTTGTATAAATTTACCATTAATCAACAGCTACTTGTTTTCGACAATATTCTATGCTTTATATTGGCCCTTAAAATATACCCGGTCAGTCAGGATTAATTAAACTCATTGTCTACCATAATCTGTTTGCAATGTCTACTTTTATATTAAATACGTAACTAGCAGTAATATAATAAGAACATTGAGTACAATATTAAAACTTAACCTGCAAATCACGACTAAAGTCGTTTTTGCAAACAGCATAGAGCCAGATCTGATGGCACAGAACATGCCGTCTGATCAGGCTCTATGCTGTTTGCTATTCGGATAATGTAGCTAAATCTTGCTGAGACGACTAGAATATTGTCAATTAAAATATATGTAAATATTTAGTATCTTATCAAGATGATTGGAATATTGATAATTAAAATATATGTAAATATTTAGTATCTTATTAAGATGATTGGAATATTGATAATTAAAATATATGTACATATTTAGTATCTTATTAAGATGATTGGAATATTGATAATTAAAATATATGTAAATATTTAGTATCTTATTGATAATTAAAATATATGTAAATATTTAGTATCTTATCAAGATGACTGGAATATTGATAATTAAAATATATGTAAATATTTAGTATCTTATTAAGATGACTGTAATATTGATAATTAAAATATATGTAAATATTTAGTATCTTATCGATAATTCAAATATATGTAAATATTTAGTATCTTATCGATAATTCAAATATATGTAAATATTTAGTATCTTATCAAGATGACTGGAATATTGATAATTAAAATATATGTAAATATTTAGTATCTTATCGATAATTCAAATATATGTAAATATTTAGTATCTTATTGATAATTAAAATATATGTAAATATTTAGTATCTTATCGATAATTCAAATATATGTAAATATTTAGTATCTTATCGATAATTAAAATATATGTAAATATTTAGTATCTTATCAAGATGACTGGAATATTGATAATTAAAATATATGTAAATATTTAGTATCTTATCGATAATTAAAATATATGTAAATATTTAGTATCATTGATAATTAAAATATATGTAAATATTTAGTATCTTATCGATAATTCAAATATATGTAAATATTTAGTATCTTATCGATAATTAAAATATATGTAAATATTTAGTATCTTATTGATAATTAAAATATATGTAAATATTTAGTATCTTATCAAGATGATTGGAATATTGATAATTAAAATATATGTAAATATTTAGTATCTTATTAAGATGATTGGAATATTGATAATTAAAATATATGTACATATTTAGTATCTTATTAAGATGATTGGAATATTGATAATTAAAATATATGTAAATATTTAGTATCTTATTAAGATGACTGTAATATTGATAATTAAAATATATGTAAATATTTAGTATCTTATCGATAATTCAAATATATGTAAATATTTAGTATCTTATCAAGATGACTGGAATATTGATAATTAAAATATATGTAAATATTTAGTATCTTATCGATAATTAAAATATATGTAAATATTTAGTATCTTATTGATAATTAAAATATATGTAAATATTTAGTATCTTATCGATAATTCAAATATATGTAAATATTTAGTATCTTATCGATAATTAAAATATATGTAAATATTTAGTATCTTATCAAGATGACTGGAATATTGATAATTAAAATATATGTAAATATTTAGTATCTTATCGATAATTAAAATATATGTAAATATTTAGTATCTTATTGATAATTAAAATATATGTAAATATTTAGTATCTTATCGATAATTCAAATATATGTAAATATTTAGTATCTTATCGATAATTAAAATATATGTAAATATTTAGTATCTTATTGATAATTCAAATATATGTAAATATTTAGTATCTTATTGATAATTAAAATATATGTAAATATTTAGTATCTTATTAAGATTACTGTAATATTGATAATTAAAATATATGTAAATATTTAGTATCTTATCGATAATTAAAATATATGTAAATATTTAGTATCTTATCAAGATTCAAATATTTCAATAGTTACCCGTACTGAACTATTAACTGATTTAACTACCGGTATAGTGATTCATTCATGTCCGAAATGTTTAGATAACTTTAAATCAGATTATTCCTAAATAATGATATGCATTGCCTAAAGGCGAGACACATCGGTAAATTGTATTACATCGTTTTGAGAAAATTACCTGAAACCTAAATTTGTGTTTTTAATTCCGGAAGTATGTGTATATGCAAACTGTATAACTTTACACTAGTTCATTTGTTGCAAAGATCTGAAGTGATCATGTTTTAAATTATGTGAGATCAAAATTGTGGAAGAATTAAGTGAGAATAACCTAGTTTTGAAATTTATGTCAGTTTATGGATATTTTTATATTTAATTAAAAATAGTCAATTATAATAGCAATCATGTACTTACTTTTGTAAAAAGTTCTAGAAAATTTGATGAACATATCTAAGCTTAGCATGTGGTGCGACTCTAAATGAAACATATAAAAAAGTTCTAGGTAATATTTTCAGGTTCGTTATAATTTCATATTTTATTATTTTAAGTTATTCTATTACCGGTATTTGTTGCGTCTGATTGTCTATAGTGGTATTGTTTCGCAAGTAAATCCGAGTACTGCAAATGCAACAATGCATTAACCCATTTAATTCTGGATATATTTAAAGGCTTTTGCAAACAACATAGATCCAGATCAGCCGCAGTGTGATGCTGCGTGCTGATCAGGATCTATGTTGTTTGCTACATAAGCCAAGTGTCTTAGCAAGGTCATCTGAATAGCAAACAGCATAGAGCCTGATCAGACAGCACATTCCGTGGTGGTTGATCTGGCTCTATATTCTTTGCAAATACTGTTTGAACGGTATCCAGAATGAAATGGGTTAAACTGAGACATTTGCATATTCTGTAAACTTACTTCGTTAATAATCGATTTCCGAGGTAAAATATGAGCTTTAGAGTATGGTACACTTACTTACTTGATTCAAATATTAACGGTAAAAACCTAACGTATGTCCTGGTCGTAGTTCACGGAAACTTACGAAGGCTTTGGTGGAGATTAATTAGTCTCAGTTTAATGTTAGGACTGAATGGCAAATTAACAGCGCCTGTGTTTAACTGGAATAGCTGTGACTGGTTCTAGCTTAGTTTTCAACATTTAACATGTATAATCGACAACTAAACTGGAACCAGTAATATGCATGCATCTATTCTTGTTCTGCTGGAACAATTCATTTCACTCTCAAGGCCTACCATATCTTAGAACTAGGGATGGCAACGAATGTTCGAATATTCGAATATTCGTTCGAACGTCCGAATATTCGAATATTAAAACCATATTCGAATATTAAAAAAAAATTCAAATCAAATTTTAATCAATTGCAGTTAAATCATAACTTAAAAGGATATATATGTTTGTTTAAATTTCAATCAATTAAGTTTCGAAAACAAAGAATGACCCAATGCGTGCCCGAAGGTGCGAAATGTCATCGCGATTTGGCTCCAAATAACAAAGGAGGGTGATGACATGTTGTTCACACCTTACAGGGGCCACTAATTGATTAATGCAGTCTATTTGACGAGACACAAACTGAGAAGCATTTGTTTTACAGGTACTAACAGTAGTGGAAATGGAAAGTTGGAGAAATTTGCGAATATTCGAATATTCGTTCGGAAGATCATCCGAATATTCGAATATCACAATCACCATTCGTTGCCATCCCTACTTAGAACCCACTAGTGGATTGTGACAATTGCCAATAAGCAGGTGTCGCCACCTAGTGTTCTGTCTTGGCAATATATGTACGCACCACTTTAATCGAATACGGAATGCACTAAATGCAATGTGGCACCCTCCAAAAATTAAATCGCAGCTTGGTGTCCCACCCCCTTCCCCCCTTATCTGCAAATTCTGGATTTGCTATTGGAACATAGTATATGATGAAACTGGCTGTCGTGCCTGATAGTAATTTCTTGGCAGATGTCCAGTCAACCACAGCTGGTTAAAGTTAACTGCCCTAATTTAAATAATGTTTCAATTATTATAAACTTTAAACTTAAATTCTTTGTACATCAGAATTGTTGAAATATCTTTGCAGTATTTAGTTTCTGCGGTTTTGTTAGGTTTTTGTAAAGCTGTTATTTTCGGATGACAATGTATTAGGTGATCATTGACAATGTTTGGTTAATTGATACCTAATTATCTGGTGATACACCGAGAGCATTATAGCCATATATTATAAACCTGATAGATATATCATCCAATATTACTACATTGTAGGTACTCGTAAAACAATAAAATCAGATTTTTGGCATTTTGTGACCCACTTGTTTTCCTGAAGTCGTTACATGTATTAAATGTTATGTTATGTTATATTTCGGGTTTTACGCCTGCATCAGCACCATTTTGGGCTATATCGCCGGCGGGCAGTTTACTTAACAACACCTTTCCTGGGCAGGCTCCAGCGGTTAACCAGTACTTGGGTGCACCAACCTCCGTAAGAAACTGCCAACTTTTTCATATAAATGAGACACGGCCTGAGCGGGGCTCGAACCCGTGACCATCAGTGATGATAGGTTACAGTGGTATACAAGTCAGCGACCTTAACCACTCGACCACGGAGGCGGACATGTATTAAATGTACATACTATGACAGATGGTTATCATTTAAAAGGTTTTGTTTTTGGCAACAGACCCTGTTTATGGTTAGATAGCAATGGCTTTGGTGTATATTTGACGGATTGTTAAACACGAATGCTATGAATTTTGTTGATATTAACTGATAAATTGATAACGTTATGGAACAGAGGCGAATCGACACAATCACATACTATAGTGAGACACGCATGTAACGTATTTTTTCAAACGATACTCAATTGTATTATTCGATTTAATACTGTTTAATGCAGAATCATTTAACGTGTGTCTTAAATTATTTATTACAGATGTTGAAGCTGTGTGTGCTATAACGATTGCTGTTTTCTTTCTCTTTAGTTTATACAAATTTATTTGAGCTCGATTGCGAAAAAAATTATTACAACTTATATTGATCACTCTCGAGACCTCATTCCTGGTGGGATCCATCGCGACGAGGGAGATAGACAAGGCAATTTGGAATTTAAATGCCTTGCCTAAGGGTACAATCGTAACAGCTCCAACAGTGCTCGAACTCTGAGCCTTTCATGCCTGAAGCGATCACGCTACCACAGTGCTATCACAACTTCCAGATATAGAAAACTATTTGGAAAAATCCAAAAACTGATGAATAATTTCCTTATTTCAGCGAATTTTTGATGTCTTATAATGTTTAATGCATGTTTGTTTGTTTAATTCAGGTGGGGACTAACAACTGTTTGTCAGGAAGGATTTGCATTTCGGAACTGAACAGACAGTTTGATTGAAGTAATCACTGCACGATATATAAAGCAAACCTAAGTACATTGGAGACTGTGCACACAACAGATAGAGAATTTACCGTACTTGTGCAAGGAATTAAGTCACTGGAAGTGTACAAAGCACCGTACATGAAGCGAATCTAAAATCAGATAGCGAATTCAATTGTGTAAGGAATTAAGTTTCTCAACTAAGTTTCACTGGAAGTGTACAATGCACCGTACATAAAGCGAATCTAATACCAGCTAGAGAATTCAATTGTGTAAGGAATTAAGTCACTGGAAGTGTACAATGCACCGTTTATGAAGCGAATCTAAAATCCAAGGACACAGTGTAGGCAATTAAAAGTGAAAGAAGAATCTGCTTCAATGGTTTAATCTGGAGAGGTGGTTATGGTGTCTCTGTGAGAGGATGCATTTATTTAGTGGTTGGAGTTTTGTTGTGAATATTATATTAATAATACATGTGTGGAAACAAACCCCAGGAATTAGGCAGAGACTTTCTTCCTCATAATCGAAATCGTCTAACCCCGTACGTAACCCTTTAACAATCTGCTCACCATCCTTGCGTCTTTTAAAGTGTTCATTTTCTTAATATGGAAATATAAAAATTGCTGAACATATTCAACATGGTTTATTTAGACTACCGGAATATTTTAACTTCTTGTATATTCAAGTATTTGCCTGCATATTTTCTTAAGTAGAAATGGAGCTGAAAGTATGGGTTGATGGAATAAAGCGAGTAGTTTGCGGAGTGACTGACAACACCACATGTCAGGATATAGTCATTGCTCTAGCACAGGCAATGGGGAGAACAGGCAGATTCACTCTCATCGAAAAATGGAGGGAAAATGAGAGACCACTGGCACCGACTGAATGCCCATTGTTGGTGCTTCAGAAGTGGGGGGAGTTTGCGAGTGAGGTTAAGCTGATGTTGTACGAATCTGGGACTCGACGAAAGCAGAAACTGTCGGAGAAGGAAAACGATGTGATGAAAGTTCCCGACAGATTTACTCACAATTTTACACCTCCTGTAAAGACCAGTGAAGCTGTGATCAGGAGATCTTTGACATTCAGTGGCGGTAGAAAACAGGAACCTAACAACGTTTACAAAAGACCAGAAATGATAAATTTTCAAAGACAAAGTAATCAGGGACCAGTTGTTAATCAGCATCGAAGTAGACATTTACAGATCCCTGAGAAAGTGACTAGTAATGGCAATTCTTTGTCAAGTGCCTCTGCAATGTCATCTCAAAATTCAAGCGTGCCCTTGCCGCAGTCACGTAGAAGGCGATCATCATCACATGATCAGACATCTTCACAAGATCGTCAACGACCATCTCTACCCTCAAACCAAATTGTGCAGCATGCCAGCTTAGGACCGCAGCATTCAAATCACGCACCACAATTTTCGAGCAAAACTGCACAGTATTCAAACCATGGGCCACAATTACATCAGACGATTACGCAGAGACCAGAGAGCCATAATTCTGTTCCAGTTTCTATGACTGCTTCCAATCAAAACAATGGTACAAACCAGAACCATAAACATTCCACAAATATTCAACCGAAACATACAAATACGATGCCAATATCAAATGGATCTATACGAGCACCTCCTAACAGACAAGTTGGTGTGAATGGATCTGTTCATTCGTCAGCATTTTTGCCTGTTCAGCCAATTAAAAACAGTCTTGAGAGGCTAAAAGACACTCCCAGAATCTCTGATATGGACATTCCAATATACACAGACCATAGAAAATCTAGTCAAATAAAACATGAACATGAAGAGTATGATTTAGACAGTAATTTTCCTGATGTTGTCAAAGAAACTGGACAAGACCGTCTTATTGAAGAGTTTCATATGCCGGGTGGTTCAGGTCAAAGCCACACAAGGAACCTAATGAGTAGGGAAGAGGTGGAAAGAGGAAAGTTGCTGCGTTTGGTGACCATGCAAAATGAACGAATCCGAATGCATGATTGTCAGCTTGAAATCATCGATACAGGTAATAAATATACGGGTTTACTAAAAAAGGCCAAGATGAATTAATTTTTGTGCAAACTGGGAATGTCATTTTTACTATGTGTGTCAATTTCAATGAAATGTTATGTGTTAAAATGTTTTCATTACATAGTTGTCAAAGAGAGTGGAGGTTTGTCGGTTAACTTATATGCTTGCACTGTTACGTATCAACCACACACTTCGCTACTAGTGCTTACCTTGGCTTGCCAACGAAATTACTGAAGAAAATGCTCGTAGCCCACCGGTAACTAAAGACGCTACTGGTCCGCTGTATTGGGAATAGTCTCCCTTCGAAGAACCGGAAGTAACACGTACCCGTACACTCTTCGATTTGGAGATTAAAACTTCCTCTTTCTTCAGTACTCCTAGGAGCAAGACGTGCTTTACTGATGGAGTGAAGTTGTTTCTTGTTGTACTGCTGTTCGCTTGTCAGCGTTTGTTTACTGTTATTTATTACATACTTACGACAGGTACGTTACTTAGTTGAATTATATTGTCATATTATTCTCTCCTATGTCCTTGAGACATTGTCCTGGTTCGGGTTTGCAGACCTTGCGGGAGGGCCTCCACCTGCGAGGTCTGCAGTTCCTGGTCAGAGGCTTTCTGGTCTGACCATCAGAATGCCACTGACAAGTCTGTGGTGGAAAAGGCCTCTGCCTCTAGGAGCTTCTCCGCCGAGGGCTCTAGTGTCCCGGGCCATACAGCTGTAGCTAGTAACTCAGCTAGGCCCGGCAATTCCGTGGGGGCAGATGCTGCCCTGGTTTCTCATGAACCTGGGAGCCACAGACTTGGCGCTAGTCGTGCCAGCAGATCTCCCTCTCGGGTGTCTGCTGCACGCAGAGCGACTCATTCACTGCGAGGTGGGAGTGGTTACGCCAGTCCCAGCTCCCACTTGTCGGACTCGTCCACGGACGTTTCCGTCAGTGGCAGTGCTGGTCTCAGCTCTGCTGATTCCAGGAGCCGCTTGCGCAGCGCCGGTGGCAGACGGTCTACTTGTAGACAACGGTCCTCTGTCCACACGGGCCATGGTCGCCGTTCTCACGATAGAAGTAGGCACCATAGGCACGGGAGGGGGCATTCGTATCGCCGTAAGCGGCATCGAAGTGCTCGCTCCCGAGGTCATTCCGATCTCGTAGTAGGTCTGGCTCCCGCTACCGCAGAGGACATACGTCCTCTCAGTCAGGCACTCCCTTTTCGGGGTTCAGTGCGCTTGATACGGGTAAGCGGACTCCGGACCTTGGGGGTCTTTCTTCGGGTCAGTTTGCATCCCTGGCCCGCTTGATAGACCTCTTTCAGGCTTCTCCGGCTGGGCTGACTGGTCTCGCTGGGCCTTTGCCTGCGGTCCCAGCCTCGGCTACAGCCCCAGACCCTGATCCTTTTGATTTGGACGGGCCAGATCTGACACATTCCAGGTCCTCTGGAATGCGTTTCTCGGTCCCCATGGCTGAGCAGGAAGCTATGGTACACCGGGACTCCGGCACCTTTGGTGCTTTGCCTTTGCAGGCCACGGCTACCCAGGGAGCTGTGCCTGCCATGGCTACCCCCTTGTTTTCGGCTGTTCCGCTTCCCCACGGACCCGTGGTCAGCATGGCTGTCCCGGGAACCACAGTTGAGGCGGCAACACTGGGAGCCTTGGGCTCTTCTGAGGCCGTGTCTGAGCAGGTTTTTGCTTTACATCCTGATCCAGGGGAGAGGATTGCTGACGACTCTGATGACGATGGTGAGCTGGAAACTTCTACCAAGCTTCCTCTCACCTATTTCGAGTCGATAACCATGCTCAGAGACAGGTTGGGGTCTGGCATTTGTCCTCCTCTACCCGAACCTAAGGTTCAGGGAGGGGCATCTGCTTTGGACTTCTTTCGAGATAAGGATGTCCATATGCCTTCACCTGCTCTTCCTCAGTGCAGGAAGGTGCAGTCCTGTTTGTCGGATCTCACCGATAGACTACAGGGCGAGGGCGTTGGTCAGGGCAGGACCCTACCTTACTTTCCAAAGGCTTTGGCAGTCGGGAAGTTCCCTACACTCAATAAGCCGAGGGTCTTCCAGCCTCACTCGTATGAGGTTCACGACCCTACGTTGGTTGTTGGGCCACCTCCTGTTGACCCTTCTTTCCGAGAGGTCCTGAGGCAAGGGTCTACCTTGCCTGTGACTCAGGCAGTCAGTTTCCAGACTCTAGAGGGCTGGGAACGGCTTGCTAGGGCAGGTATTCAGATCTCATCGCACTCGGAATTATTCCTGTGTGGTGTCCTGTCTGCCCTATCAATGCCTGCCTCCGAGGACCGGCTGCGTGAGGTCACCAGTATCTCCAGGTTATGGCCACTGCCCAGTCACATACCATGGAAATACTGACCAGGCTCGCCTCTGGACCCTTGCTCGCTCGAAGGGATGCGTATCTGGCCAGGTCCTGCCTGGACAATACTGTTAAAGCCTCCTTACGGGTACAGCCCATAGAGTCTAGGACTCTATTTGGGCCAAAATTCGAGGGTGCTGTTAAGGCGTATAAAGAGGATTTAGCACATACATCTTTACAGAGGGCGGCAGCCGTTTCAGTTCCCCGGCCTAAGAAACCAGTGCCATTGCCCAGGGCTAACATTCGGTCTTCTGCTAAACCTCCGGGTACGCCGGCCGGGATCTTGCGTCCTACCTTTACGGCATCTCCTCAAGTTAGCAAGCCTACCTTTAAAAGGAAGGCTTACCGTGGTAAACCCGGCCGGAAGGGCAACCAAAAATAGTGGTGCCCACTCCGTTTCCCAGGTCTCATGGCATCCATCAACACTCGCAGGAGAATATTCGAACCCTTGCATATGGTTGCCCATTCCACGACCAGACCTTCCCACTAGTGGGAGGCTTCGTCATTTCCACAAGGCCTGGGAAAAAGTTACTTCGGATGCTTGGACACGATCAGTCATCCGGAGTGGGTATCGTATCCAATTTTGTGTCCGCCCGTGACTGCTAAGACTACCTCCTGCATACGTGCGGTCCTTGCCATCAAATCGACAGAGAGGGTGACAAAGAGTCACTCTCTCAAAGGCTACTTCAGCCGGCTGTTCCTTGTTCCGAAGAAGGCAGGTGGTTGGAGACCGATCATAGACCTGTCTCACTTGAACAGGTCTATATTAGCCCCCCGTTTCAAGATGGAGACATTAGACAAGGTCCGATTGTCTCTACATCAGGGGGACTGGGTCACTTCACTGGACCTGAAGGATGCGTATTTCCATATACTTATTCATCCCAGGTCCAGACGCTACCTTCGCTTTCTGTTCGAAGGGGTAGTCAGTTCCGGGCTCTTCCGTTTGGCCTCTGCACTGCTCCCTACGTTTTCACCAGAGTAGTGAAGTCGGTACTCCGATATATACATCAGCGGGGTGTCCGTCTTCACGCTTATCTGGACGACTGGCTACAACCAGCTCGTTCAAGGGAACTAGCTCGGACTCACATGCAAGTGGTCTTACAGGAGACACTTCGCTTAGGGTTCATTCCCAATTGGGAGAAGTCTGAGTTGGTTCCGACACAACACTTTGTGTTTCTGGGAGCTCGATGCGATCTATCACTTGGTCTGATAGGTCCATCATTGGAGCGCATTTCTCGCCTCCAGCGTCTGCTCGTTTCCTTGCAAGGGGCTCAGGTCTCCTCGGCCAGGAAACTACATGCTCTTCTGGGCCAAATGGAATCGATGTCGCGGCTCTTACCTCAGGGACGAGCGCACAAACGCCAGCTACAGTGGGCTATCAAACATCGGTGGTCTCAGGAATTAGATTCCTGGGACAAAACCATTGTGCTACACCCGTGGTTTCGGGATGCAATCTCTCTATGGCTAGACCAGGAGTTTCTGTTCTCCATGGTGTCCCTCCATCAGTCGGTTCCGGATGTCCACCTATACACGGACGCCAGTCTGTCCGGCTGGGGAGCACACTTGGGGAACCAGGTCGCTTCCGGGAAGTGGTCAACGTATTGGCTACATCACCACATCAATATGCTCAAGCTTCGAGCTGTGTTGCTGGCGTTGAGACATTTTGGTCCTTTGGTGGAGGGTCGTTGTGTTCTACTGGCAACGGACAACACCACTGTGGCAGCCTATGTCAACAAGGAGAGAGGTTCTCACGCCGAAGGACTGTGCCTTATGACAATGAGAATCTTGACTTGGTGTGCAAATCATTCTGTGGTTCTGAAGGCTCGTTTCCTCCCAGGGAAACTGAACATTCTGGCGGACAGCCTGTCTCGCAGGGACAGTATTGTGCATACAGAGTGGACTCTACATGCGGGCATTCTCCAGCAGATTTTCTATCATTGGGACACTCCACATGTGGATCTGTTTGCCACCAAGCTCAACAATCAGCTCCCCTCCTATATTTCCCCAGTTCCAGACCTGGGTGCTCTGGGGATAGATGCGCTGTCGATGTCTTGGGAAGGGATGTATGCTTACGCATTTCCCCCGTTCCCTCTTCTGTCACGGGTAGTTCTCAAGATCAGCAAGGAACGTTGCCTGATTCTGTTGATTGCTCCACTATGGTCGGGTCAACCTTGGTTCGGCAACCTGTTATCTCTCTTGGTGGATGTTCCCGTCTGCCTACCGTACAGGGGCGATCTGTTACGTCAACCCCTGTCCCGGCAGTTCATGCCAATCCCAGGATGCTCCGACTGCACGCCTTCTTGCTATGCAAGGACAAATGCAGGAGAAAGGACTTTCTGAACAGGTTGCCAAGCGTGTCTGTTCAGCCAAACGTACCTCCACCAACTCAGTTATGGGTATAGGTGGAAAGTGTGGTTGGATTGGTGTCTCGGAGGGCAGGTGGATCCCTACGCTCCTTCTGTAAATTTGCTGGCCGAGTTTCTGATTTTCCTTTTTGAGGTCAGAAAACTTACTCCAGCAGCTGTTAAGGGCTATCGATCTGCTGTGGCCACTACACTTAAGCAGTTCTCAAGTGTAGACTACAGTCATCAGACCATACTATCCAACGTCATCAGGAGTTTGGAACTAGAGAAACCCAAGGTTTCTTCTCCCGTACCTAAATGGAACCTTCCCCTTGTTATGGAGGTTCTATCCAAACATCCCTTTGAGCCTCTGGATTCCTGTTCTTTAAAGTTTTTAACTTTTAAAACAGTGTTCCTTATTGCTCTGGCCTCTGGGCGCAGGCGAAGTGAGATTCACGCCTTTTCATCAGATGAGGCTGCAGTCAGCTTCACTAGCGATGAATCGGCAGTTGAGTTACACACTTATCCTGGTTTTCTAGCCAAAAACCAGCTGCCGTCTGTGGCACCAACGGCTGTGGTCATTCCAGCTTTACCACTTGGGGATGATAGTTCTATCATGGCCTTGTGCCCTGTTAGGGTACTCAAGGTGTATTTGTGCCGTGTTGCTCTCTTCCGGAGGGGACGTCGTAGATTATTAATTTCTTTCCGTCCGAATTTTAAGGGAGAGGTGCGTGCGTCTACGATTCCCGATGGTTGGTGCAGACAATTCGGGTAGCTTACACTTTATCCAGGGTTCGCGAGCCTTTTCCTGACAATGTCACTGCTCACGAAGTTAGGGCGCTTTCAACGTCTTGGGCTTGGCTCAATCATGTTCCCCTGGACAGAGTTCTCCGTGCAGATTACTGGCGCTGTCAGAACTCTTTCATTTCTTTTTATTTGAGGGACACATTGCCACATGCTAGTGGCCTGTTTGCATTGGGACCGATCGTAGTGGCCCAATCCATCATTACCCCTCAGCCAATTTCCACTGTTTAGTTAGGTTTCTTGTACCACGTTAGGGTACCTACCTATTTTGTGTACAGCCATTTGCATTTATTATGTTCTACGTATATCACTTGGTGGTATATTGGACTTTACACAGTCAGTGTATGTAAATATTTTAGTTGTCACTTGTTTCGTACTTGTCGTACGTTATACTCGTTCTTCTAAATTTTACCATTATGGTGCCAGTGGGCCTCTGGTCCTTTTTTAATTCTGGCCTGTTGCTGTCTGACAAGTGACTGGAGGACACTTGCTTCCCTCCAGGGCCTTCACTCTCGAAGCCCTGACTTGTAGGCGACTGGTGGGTTGTTATTTTACTTTGTATATATTCACCTTTTCGCTATTGACGCTTTGTTCCCTCCTCCTAAAAGTTATAGTCAGCACTAGTAGCGAAGTGTGTGGTTGATACGTAACAGATCTTACAAAATTGTGTTTATCACATAATTTTTATATCTGTAAGTATACAAACCACACACTTCGCTATGATTTTTGCCCTGCCCATCCATCCCCCTAACACTGTTCCGCGGGGTGCTACCTAACGGAGAGGCTTGGTTCGAAAGAGGAAGTTTTAATCTCCAAATCGAAGAGTTTACGGGTACGTGTTACTTCCGGTTCTTCGAAGGGAGACTATTCCCAATACAGCGGACCAGTAGCGTCTTTAGTTACCGGTGGGCTACGAGCATTTTCTTCAGTAATTTCGTTGGCAAGCCAAGGTAAGCACTAGTAGCGAAGTGTGTGGTTTGTATACTTACAGATATAAAAATTATGTGATAAACACAATTTTGTAAGGGTATGTATAGTAAATTCCACCCTTTGCTGTTGCAATGGTAACCATTGTCGGATCCCAGATTTCAAAGTCAGATGGGGGTATACGATTTCTTTGGTCAATTTGAAAATTTAAAAAGTCACAGATCTTATTATTTTCTAAAAGTTTCTTTACATAGTTGGATTTTGACTGGTTAATTTTTTGGATCTTCAAATAATATTGTATGATCGGGTATTCTTATCTGCTAGTTGTAACTTTATAATTTTATCTGGAAACTGTCTACTTCTGCAGCACTTACTGTGTGATGCATTCTCTAGGGATAGGCTAAAAAAATAGTAAAAACAATTGATCAATTTGATTTCTTGGAAAATAATATAGGTTTTTCTTCTGGTATCACTTTATTTACAAGGATAAAAATGACTGTACTATATTTGGAATTTCCTTTTAGAAATTAGCTCACGAGAACAAAACCATGAAGATCTAAAACTGGAAATTAACCATGTGACTGATGAAATCTTGAGAATATCCGATGCTAGTAAAGAACAAGATGAAGAAATTCATAACCTTGACAATAGTGTGCTCATTGGTGAAATGGAACTGGAGACGCAGACCGAGCAGGACATCAAGAATGAAATCACTGTTCTGAGGTCAAGATTTGAAAAATGTGAAACTGATTTACACCAATTTCAGTCAAAAGTTCATATTTGTGGTTCTGATCTGCAACTGGAACAGGAAGTGCTAAAAACTGACGAGAAAAGACGCAGAGAAGAGGAGGTTAAGTTGGAGGCCGAAATTTCTGAACTTAGAAAAGAAGTTGATGAAAGATCCACAGAATTAGATGAAAAATCGAAATTGCATGAAAATGTTGAAACTGAGTTGAAAACTGTTAGTAAACAGTTGAATCACAAGACAGAAGATTTGACTTTGACAGAAAAAGAGCTGCAGCGGGAAAATCTTAAGTTTTTTCAACATCCACAGAGCAGTGATACAATACCTGGTTCCAGTTTAGGCAAGGCAGATGGTGAAGGTGCGTATTTATTTTTTGCTTTCCAATGAAATATAGACATTTATTAGTGAATTAAAATGTGTTATTCACCTGGTTGAAAGCAGTGGAATAACACATTGTATTACTCACTTATTTGCACGTGTGGTACCTAGCCTCTGCACGTGTGGTACCTAGCCTCTGCATGTTGAAATGTTGTCAAAATGAACCTTTTCGGACTCAAGATGTCTGTGACATCGACAATGACGTCTTTTATGACATAATGTATAATCATCAACACACGACGTCCTGGCACTATTTAGCTAACGGTTGCATTGTTTTATATCATAAAAACACATTTCAGCCTATAATAAAAAGAGCATTTGATTGTTTAAGTGAATGATGGAATAATATTTCACGAATGAACATAGAAGCCTCTTATTATCACTTGTGGCGCTCGTGATAATAATGCTTTTATTTAACCATATTATATTGCCTATATATGCATGCATATAATTACACAATAATAATACAACATAACACAAGCAAATGGGTTGGGCAACACGTTCTAACAACGTTAACCCTTTCCTTCATAGAGATTTAGGTTAATATATTATTATATCTCCATACAAACGACAGCCATTTAGCTATCATGCAGTGGATAAGTAGTCGCCATATCTATCCCACCTGCATATATATTACTGGGACTTCATAGAGATTTAGGTTAATATACTATTTTATCTCCATACAAACGACAGCCATTTAGCTATCATGCAGTGGATAAGTAGTCACCATATCTATCCTACCTCCATAGATATTACTGGGACTACATAGAGATTTAGGTTAATATACTATTATATCTCCATACAAACGACAGCCATTTAGCTATCATGCAGTGGATAAGTAGTCACCATATCTATCTCACCTCCATAGATATTACTGGGACTACATAGAGATTTAGGTTAATATACTATTATATCTCCATACAAACGACAGCCATTTAGCTATCATGCTGTGGATAAGTAGTCACCATATCTATCCCACCTCCATAGATATTTACTGGAACTACATGAGATTCTGGCCTTTATTATGAACATTGGTTTGGCTACTACAATGTACATGTACATTGTCAATGTATGTCATATTGGTAATTGCATCAAAAGGTGCTTCTATGAGGGAAAGGGTGAAGTCCTTCCCTTTCAATGTTCGACCGTGAAATATAATTCCACCATTCATTGAAACAAACAAATATATTCTTAGTAATATTAACTAGTAGTATTGCATTTATTTCGTACTTGCAGAAACTAAACTACCAGAATGTGTACAGAAATTACCGTTTTATATCGGCCAGTACAATAATGTTGGTATAACCAATTCAACACCAAGTAACTGACATGGATTGGTGCATGATATTTTTAGACCAATAAATTAATAAGAAAATAACATTTGGACCAATTAATTTTTCAAAATTGGTAATTTTGTCTAAAAATAGTAATATTACTGGCAAAAAGTGCAGATCCTGATGAGACGGCTCGTCACGAGCAGGCTCATCTGGATCTACACTTTTTGTATGGCTATTTAGAGATCTGTAGTGTTGAAAGGATTAAGCACTATATTGTCCCCAACATATTCATATCCAGAATCCTATTTCCAAACAACATATTCCATTTTTGTCTGTATGTTTATTTATCGTCTCTACCTGTTGCCCTTATGAACGACGGGTAGTTTACCTAACAACACCTTTCCTGGGCAGGCTCTAGCGGTTAACCACTTATTGGTGCAACAACCGTAAGAAACTGCCAACTTTTTCATATAAAGAGACATGGTCTGAGCAGGACACGAACCCATGACGATAAGTGATGATAGGTTACAGTGGTATACAAGTCAGCGACCGTAACCACTCGAACACGAAGGCGGACTTCTGCTCATTGTTCAATAATAATTTATTCAGATTTTAAGTCAAACTGTCAAGATTTGTTCACAAATGACCTGGTTACTATGAAATGATTGTAAATTACCGTCTTTTATGTATATATTTTACAAGTCATAACTAAGTTTCTAAAAACGTCCGCCTCTGTGGTCGAGTCGTTAAAGTCGCTGACTTGCCTGCCCAGGAATGGTGGTGTTCGGTAAACTGCCCGTCGCTCAAATGGACAACCGGTAGCAACGTTAAATAACCTTAAATAAAAAGAAGTTTGTAAATGGTGGTTAACGGCACGGCTAGGATAAATTTCTATATGAAATATTATTTTATTATTATATTCACTCGCCCACATGGTTCACCGGCGGCGATGGTAAATAAGCTCGATCATCAATTTTATTACTCAATTTGAAGACAAAAATGCATTTAGTGGTTAGGGTCATTGACTTCAAATCACTTGCCCCTCACTGCTGTAGGTTTGAATCCAGCGGCAGTGTCAAAATTCTTTCATTTGAGGAAGCTATCCAATTTGTTTGCAGAAGGTTGGTGGTTCTACCCCGATACCAATCTGTGCCTGAAATACTGCTTGGAGGGGCTTCCAGGGTCTTGCTGGAGAGTCGCCATATAACCTATGCCCCAAAATACAAAGAAATTCCCAAAGCTGTTTAACCCATTTCATTCTGGATACATTTAAAGTAGATCTTCCGAACGAATATTCGCAAATTTCTCCAACTTTCGATTTCCACTTTACTCTTAAAGGCTTTTGCAAACAACATAGATCCAGATCAGCCGCAGCATGACGATACATGCTGATCAGGATCTATGTTGTTTGCTACATAGCCATGTGTCTTAGCAAGATCATCTGAATAGCAAACAGCATAGAGCCTGATCAGATGGCACGTTCCGTGGCGGCTGATCTGGCTCTATGTTCTTTGCAAATATTGTTTGAACGGTATCCAGAATCAAATGGATTAAGAATGCAAATTCTGTTTGCATTAGCATTTCAAAGTATACAAAATACATAAGAAAATGTAAATGTTTTATCTCCATTGTAGTTTCAGTGTGTATAATTCCACTGTGTTGAAAAGCATGCATTTATAATATATATTAGACAATGACTAAGTCACATGGTCCAATGAAAAAGCCACATTTCTCGCTTCTAAATCGTATAGATGCGACCTACTTATGTACGTTGTCTACTCAGATAGATCAACTCATTGGCGACACTCGCTTCGCTTGGTGTATGTTTCGTTAAGACGGGCCAATTCTTGATCAATCCTATACTTATACTGGTATTAATTGTTGTTGTGCTGTAGATTGGCAGTAATGTACAGAGAAGTGCTTTCCATAACTACATGACACATTTCTCTAATGGGACACTTATAATTGACTTACTATTTTCAACAACGGACTCACAGACAGATCTGTAGTCCAGTGGTTAACACGTTAGACTGGTAATCCAGGGATCGCAGGTTCAATCCCCCTGGTAATCCAGGGATCACAGGTTCGATCCCCCTGGTAATCCAGGGATCGCAGGTTCGATCCCCCTGGTAATCCAGGGATCGCAGGTTCAATCCCCCTGGTAATCCAGGGATCGCAGGTTCAATCCCCCTGGTAATCCAGGGATCGCAGGTTCAATCCCCCTGGTAATCCAGGGATCGCAGGTTCAATCCCCCTGGTAATCCAGGGATCGCAGGTTCAATCCCCCTGGTAATCCAGGGATCACAGGTTCAATCCCCCTGGTAATCCAGGGATCACAGGTTTGATCCCCCTGGTAATCCAGGGATCACAGGTTCGATCCCCTTGGTAATCCAGGGATCACAGGTTCAATCCCCCTGGTAATCCAGGGATCACAGGTTTGATCCCCCGTCTGACCCTAATAAAATTAACAGTATTTCAGGTGGGACTTTAACCGAGGTCTCGTGTCGGTGTTTTACAACGGACTCGTCTAACAAGCATGAAGCATGTAGCGCCACGTTCATGACAATTTTAATGTGCGACAACTGTTACATCTTTAACATGCAGCCAGTCCGGGACTCGAACCCGGGACCTCTCGCTTACAGGGCGACAACTGTTACATCTTTAACATGCAGCCAGTCCGGGACTCGAACCCGGGACCTCTCGCTTACAGGGCGACAACTGTTACATCTTTAACATGCAGCCAGTCCGGGACTTGAACCCGGGACCTCTCGCTTACAGGGCGACAACTGTTACATCTTTAACATGCAGCCAGTCCGGGACTCGAACCCGGGACCTATCGCTTACAGGGCGACAACTGTTACATCTTTATTATCTATTACACAAATGTTATACGCTATTTTATTCATTTTATTTTGAATTATATATGATTTTTATTTCATTTAATTTGTTATGGAAGAATGCATCCAGTTATTGGTGATGTATAAATTATAGGTATGCATGTTTAATTACGGTAGTATTCTCTTTAGAGTGTAGTAGATTTTCTAGCGGTTTAACCTGCCAGAAATTAATACCTAGATTAGGTGTGAACAAATGAATGTGGTTTACCCTATATCTGTGTCATTTATATATTATACTAGACTTCAAATTAAAAAACGGTCGTTAAACGAAATTGAATTGTCTTTACAATTATGTAGACTTTAATAATTAATTTAAATTAATGTCGGTGACTTCAAATTGTCCAGAGGCCATCAGAATATCCATATTACTTATGTCAATATTTGGCGAGGCTGTCCTTAGAAATTGTTTGTTTTGGCAAAATACGACCCAGAAAATTTCAGTTGGGTAGGTATGTCGAAAAAAACAAAATTAAAAAGTGTGTTTAGAGGTGGAGTTGGTAGTTATGCACTTGGGGCTCTAAAAATCAAATTTCCAGGAATCTCATCAACAAATATGGGTAGCTGGAATTTAGCTGGGTCAGTCAGGCTATGCCAAACAAATAATGTTTTAAGGATGGGTTGCGCTGTTTGGTTATTGAAAGCAGTTAGATTGTGCTTGCTTTGATCTAATATCTCTCTACAGCTGTTAACCCATTCAACACCAAGTAACTCACATGGACTGGTGCATCATATTTTTAGACCAATAAATTAATAAGAAAATTACATTTGGACCAGTTCATTTATCAAAATGGGTAATTTTTCTTTAAAAATAGTAATATTACTGGCAAAAAGTGCAGATCCTGATGAGACGGCTCGTCACGAGCCGGCTCATCTGGATCTACACTTTTTGTTAGCCTATTTAGAGGTCTGTGGTGTTGAAAGGGTTAATCTCGGAGGAAAAACATGTCCGCCCCTCTGAGCAGTATTTCGGGCACCTGTGTAGAACCACTGACCTTCTGCAAGTATTTGATACTACCAGAGGGATTCGAACCTACAGCTGTGAAGGGCAGCTAGGCGATTTGAATTCAATGACCGTAACCACTCGGCCAGAGGCCTCTATGGCATATTGATAAAACTTCTCAGTAAATGTTTCTTTGAAAATTTGCAGATATTTATAGACTATTTGAAAAGTTACTGCACTATGATTCTGATAATTCGTCATCTACGTAGAAGAGTAACGTAGAAGTGTAACGTAAAAGAGTAACGTAGAAGTGTAACGTATGAAAGCTGAAATTGGCTGCGGAAATGTTTGATTTAATAAAATGTCCACTTTAACCGAATTTCAACATTTTAGTAATTGGAGCATGTGAAAACAAACTTGCTTGTTGCATGCATAGAGTTGGCTCATATTCTTGGCTTAAGCTGAAAATTAATTAATACTGAAAACAAAAAAGGTGATAATAATGTTTTTCAATTTGCTGGTAGCAGTCGTGTGTGTATATTTGACATCATGTGGTATTTTGAAATATATATGTGTTGTTTAACCCTTTCAACACCACAGACCTCTAAATAGGCTTACAAAAAGTGTAGATCCAGATGAGCCGGCTCGTGACGAGCCGTCTCATCAGGATCTGCACTTTTTGCCAGTGATATGACAATTTTTAGACATAATTACCCATTTTGATAAATGAACTTGTCCAAATGTGATTTTCTGATTCATTTATTGGTTTATGAATATCATGGACCAGTCCATGTGAGTTACTTGGTGTTGAATGGGTTAATTAATAATTATATTATTATCAATAACGTGGTAGCTATGGGATTACACAACTTGAATGTTATAATTCTAATTTTGCAGATGTATTTCTTTGGTATAATCCTCAACACATTAGTCATAGACCTAATACAGTAAGACGAAATGTGAGTTTGTGCTTTAATGACATATGTTAAGGCATTGTGTAGTTTTAAGGGTGTGTTCTTCTGTCCCCATTTGTACTGCTAATTGATTTCACAGCTATTTAATTGTTTCATGAATAGAAAGACAAGCTGTCAGGGGGTGGGAGTTGGTAGGGTGGGGGGAGTAAGCAGCCAACGTGTACTGAGAACTGTACTAAGCTCTCAGTTGCAGATCAGGAATTGACAGTTTAGGGTAGAGAAGGGGTAATAGGGCCATTATTTAATCATTTCTGGCGAGGGGGGGGGAGGGGTGAATGGGGTTTAACGTTGAAATGACATGGTGTTTTTGAACATTGTATTTAATGTTTTCTGTGGCCTTTTCAGAAGGCTGATCCGGGTACATAATTTCGGAAGAGAGCAAACTGGTGCCCGGTTCTTTGTCAAATTGGGTACAATCCAAATGCTCTTATGTTATATGTACCAAGTAGTCACTTAGTATTGTTTCATTTAAACTCAAAACTTTACAGCCATACCCCGAATAAAAACACATTAAATACATGATTGGGTAACAAACATTTGGCCATACGACATACCCCGAATAAAAACACATCAAATACATGATTGGGTAACAAACATTTGATCAGTTAGCAGTACTGGTGGTAATAGTGAGGTTTTTTGTCTTCCGTTTGGTTTGTGGGTTTTCACTTACTGTTTAATGTCTGTCCGTGTTTGTAGTAATTCATTGCACCAATATTTAAACCTTACACACAGTGTATTCAGTTCCAAATACCAGTAGCGAATTGACTTTCTTTCCAGGAGTAGGTAAATTATTAATTAACCCTTAAAATGCTGAATAAATTGGAAAGAATGTGCAAACAACATAGATCCAGATCAGCTGCCACGTCTGATCAGGATCTATGTTGCTTTTCAGTCAAGTGTTTTAGCTCCACTATCCGAATAGCAAACAGCATAGAGCCTGATCAGACGGCACACTCTATGTATGCTGTTGAAAAAGCAACATTTGATGCGATTAGCATTTTAAGGGTTAACGCCGTTCTCTTTTAAATTTGGCTACACAGTTTATATATTTTCGTTGACATTAGGTTGTTACTTGTAATATATATATATATATATATATCTATCTATAGAGAATGTGCCTTGTACCTCCCACTTGTATATCTCTCTTTAAATGTTCATTTTGTTTGATCTCTGTGTTTATTGTGTATATGCAAATGTCTATTCCCTTCTATTTATTTTGCATCCTTTTGAAGTGGTTTAGATTAACATGCAACTATGCACGGAGACACAAGTCACTGGAGACATCAGAATTTGCTTTAAACTCATCGCAACCCTTGTGTGTTCCTGAGGCATGCCAGTAATTTATCAGTGTTTGACCCGCTGCCCTGTGTGTTACCGTGACATCAGAGTAATTTTATATTGATTTAAAGTTGTGGAAACAATAATTGTTAGTCCTGATTGGTAGCATACTGGTGAGACTATGAGACAATTGTCGATAATTGCCCAGTTTATTCTCTGCTGATTGAGAGCAGACAATGCAGTGTTCCCGCTGTTTGTCGCCAATTGCGATAAAAAACATATAATGGTGATAAATTTTGTGAATTGGCAAAAATATTTGACACAATTTGCTTGTTTGTTTAGTATAGATATATATATATTTTTGTTGTTGTCAATAAATGGCTTCAAATATTTATCTGTGAACCATATGGCTCTTAGT
Source organism: Archivesica marissinica (assembly GCA_014843695.1). NCBI lineage: Eukaryota > Metazoa > Mollusca > Bivalvia > Venerida > Vesicomyidae > Archivesica > Archivesica marissinica. The sequence goes on along the minus strand of CM026402.1, from coordinate 32,193,100 downwards.
TGGCTCCAAGTTTTTCAATTTGGCTCCAGTTTTTTTCAATTGGCGACAGAAGTGGTGCAGGCAAAAATTCAGACAGAGGGAACCCTGCAATAGTTAGGTTACGGTTACCTCCCATTTTAGACTGTAGCTGAGTTACCTTCCCTTCTCTTACTGATTAGGAAACAGTTTAGACTGTGACTAGGTTACCTGCCCTGTTGGTCCAGATGGTAACAGTTTAGATTGTTGCTAGGTTACTAGAACCTCACTGATTGTCCAGATGGCACCAGTTTAAACTGTTGCTAGGTTACCTACCCTGTTGGTTCAGACGGAAACAGTTTAGACTGTTGCTTGGTTATCTCCCCTGTTGGTTCAGACGGTAACAGTTTAGTCTGTTGCTAGGTTACATCCCCTGTTGTTCAGACGGTAGCAGTATACAACTGTGGCTAGGTTATTTCCCCTGGTGGTCCAGACAGTAACAGTTTTACTTTAGAATGCAGTTAGGTTACCTCCCTTGTTGATTCAAACGGTAACAGATTAGGCTGTGGCTAGGTTACCTCCCTGTTTGTCCACACTAAGAAACAGTAAACAATACTGTGGCTAGGTTACCTCCCTGTTTGTCCACACTAAGAAACAGTATACAATACTGTGGCTAGGTTACCTCCCTGTTTGTCCACACTAAGAAACAGTAAACAATACTGTGGCTAGGTTACCTCCCTGTTTGTCCACACTAAGAAACAGTAAACAATACTGTGGCTAGGTTACATCCTGTTTGTCCACACTAAGAAACAGTATACAATACTGTGGCAACAGACGGATCTGTAGTCCAGTGGTAACACGCTGGACTGGTAATCCAGGGATCGCAGGTTCGATCCCCCATCTGACCCTAATAAAATTAAGTCTTTCAGATGGGACGTTAAACCGAGGTCTCGTGTCGGTGCTTTACACCGTGCACGTAAAAGAACCAGAGGAGACTCTGGAATGGGTCTCTGTCTGTATCATGAACTGTCCTCCAAAATCTAAAATGACTAATATCTTCAGGAGGTGTCGCTCATATGGGCAACCGGTAGCGACGATAAATAAACGTAAAACACACAATACTGTGGCAAGTTTTATATCTCCCATTCTGATGCAGACTATGTGCAGTGTATATGCTTGTGATGCGATTATTTGGCTGCCCTGTATTGTTCAATTTATGTTGTTGCAGATTTAACAAATCTAGTGTCATAGAGTTTTGGTTGTTCAGTTAATATTGAGTTATTTGCAGTAGATAGAGTGTGTGTGTCGCTGTGTGTTTTATAACTCTCCCAGAGCAGTTAAATTAGTATAGACCAGTCGTTACCAGGGGCTAATACATACTCATGCTTCGAACCATATAGCTGAAACTAGGTGTGGTGCATTGTGCCAACCAACTATACTATTGAAACTTGGTGTGGTGCATTGTGCCAACCAACTATACTATTGAAACTTGGTGTGGTGCATTGTGCCAACCAACTATACTATTGATATCCACAGTCTTGCCACAACATTTAGTTTTCCTCCTAAAATACTAGGTTGTTTTGGTGAAATTGTTTAGGAGCTAGTACATCAATATATGTGAAATCTTTCCAGGTCGGATGGCCATCTTGAAAATCTATTTTCAACTGTTTCCGCTTGATAAATTTTGATGAATCTCGTGTGAATCTGATATTCCAAAATGGCCACCATGGCCTGTCTATAACCTGTGTACCTTCCATACTCGCCTATAAGACAAGTTTTTTGCCACCAGATTATGGATTCAAAGTGGCCTCCCGTCTTATAAGCAAGTGCTAACAAAGAAATAAAAAATAATTAATTTTTATTTTAAATGCGTTAAATGGTATCAATAATTCTGTGTTTAGAAGAGAAAGCACTCTGAACATTGAACATTTCTTCAACTTGCACTGGCCAAACATGCAATTTATACTTGTGTCTGGTGTCTATTTTATCAACCCATCTTATATGCTAGTGCATGCCAAAACCCACATATTTCATGACCAAAGTAGAGGGGGGGGCGTGCGTCTTATAGGTGAGTGCATGCCAAAACCCACATATTTCATGACCAAGTAGAGGGGGGGCGGGTGGTCTTATAGGTGAGTGCATGCCAAACCCACATATTTCATGACCAAAGTAGAGGGCCGGCGGGGCGGGGCGTCTTATAGGTGAGTGCATGCCAAAACCCACATATTTCATGACCAAAGTAGAGGGGGCGGGGCGGGGCGTCTTATAGGTGAGTGCATGCCAAAACCCACATATTTCATGACCAAAGTAGAGGGGGGGGCGTGCGTCTTATAGGTGAGTGCATGCCAAAACCCACATATTTCATGACCAAAGTAGAGGGGGCGGGGCGGGGCGTCTTATAGGTGAGTGCATGCCAAAACCCACATATTTCATGACCAAAGTAGAGGGGCGGGGCG
>CM026402.1:32084643-32189689 GCA_014843695.1 Archivesica marissinica | reverse complement strand
CACTAAACAAATATCTTTTCTAATTGTAATATTGAAACATTTACATGATGGTGTTACAAATTATTTTGTCTCTATATGTCTTATTTCACATTATTAATTGTTATGTTTCTACATGTCTTATTTAACATTATGTAAATAAATGGTGTCCTTCATGGCACAAAAAAAATAAAATTACGGTATCTTTTCTAAATAGCTTAATTTAAACAGCAGAATGGCTAATTTTGACCTCAGAAATTTGGGGTTGACGTGTAGTATCCACTTATAAGAGGGTCCCCAAGTCTAAGTCCAAAATATGGGGATAAAATTCTCGTCTTATCGGCGAGAATAGATGGTAAGACAAATCTGACAATATTTATTTTTCAATATTTTGACCAAAAAAGAAGAAATCTCTAAACAGAGGAAGATTTACAGCCCTGGCATTAGATGGTTTAGTTGATTATATCTTTGGCATGTTAGGTAATCAGTGTCTTTGGTTTGATGAAGTTACTGGCCTGAAAATGTTTGAATACAAATTTTGTCTAGACAGACGTGCTTGGTAGTACCGATACACATACTAGTATTACGGAATGTCTTGAGGAATTTTCTCGTTGTCATGTTACTGTAGCCTGGGACCAGGTGTGATATATTTTGCCCTGTCAGTCACATAATATATGTAACACCGAGACCATTAATTGGGCCGCATTGAGCTTCTGATAATTTCATTTTGCCAGAGTAAATGTGAAAAATGGACAGACTGGAACCAAGCTAACGTTACTGTTCAAGTTACACTTGAATGATTGCTAGAAATAATTATGTTTCCGCCAGGGAAATAATGGGAGTTTTAGTAACAACAACAACCAAGGAGTTCAGCATCCTTAAGGTTCAGCAATCTTAAGATTACCAGTAAATATTAAATCCTTTTTTTCTTTAGACTCTGAACTCTCTGTACGTAGTAGTGATGTGCATCGGTTTCAAAATCCATAATCGATTAATCGGAATAATCGGACGGGTAAACCGATTAGATAATCGATTATTAATCGGGCAATTGATATAGTTATAAATCAAAATCATTCCATCTAATTTGTGAGTTTAACAATCTATTTAGTACTAATAAATTACTTACAAGTTACTAGTTTCGACAAATTAGTTACTCAGTTACATCTGAGTACTAGACTTTAAGTTACTGGACTGCCACCTGATATAAAATTAGTTTTTAAGTTAATAGAGGACAGAACACTTAGTGACATACTAGTGAAAAGTCTAGTACTAGATACAGTTAGAATTGTTGCTGACGTGCAATGCTAATAAAATACAGCCAATAGTAAATCGTAGTTTTATTTGAGGTATAAACAAACATAAAAGTAAGAGACAAAAATAAAGACATAAAACCATCCGTTCAACATCTGATGTGTCGATTAAAACTATTATATGATACTGAACTTGAGACAGCTTCAATACAGAACAAATTATTTGAATTTGACGAAATAAAAAAGTTTTAATTTAAAATTATATTGAAAATAATTGTCATCAATCACTTGGTAGAATGTAGGCTGCAGACCACTTTTCTCTTTTCTTTTTTTTTCTAAGTGTAACTGAACATTTTTTCACCACTTTAAGGCCAACATGATAATGACTTGATATATTTATATACACTATTATTAATGCCGTTTGTTTATTCTACTCGTTAAAAAATGTACATTATTGTAAGGTGCTTGTGGGATGCCCTCGACCCACAGGTCACCTATGATGAGGAAAATAAACGGGCCTTAAACGTGGTTCAAAAAAAATAAATATAAAGACTCGTTGATTATAATCGATTACACATTTTCACAATCGATTATCGCCGATGTCCATGCCGGCGAACGATTGTCGGCGACTTAGCGATAATCGGTTTATCACTAACGCTAGCTGTGAACATAACATGAAATACCATAACATCTTTCCAGTTACAAGTAAGAAAAATACATGAACCCTTAACCTGCCAATCACGGCAAAAGTTGCTATTGCAAACAGCTTAGAGCCAGATCAGACGGAACAGAATGAGGCTATACAGTCAAACCTGTGTTAGTGGTCACCTCTATTAGGCAGCCAACCTGTATTAAGCAGCCAGTTAACATATTCCCAATGTGTTGTTTTATTATACATTTGACCTCTATTAAGCGACCACATGTGCTAAGCTGCCACTTTCTGTGATTCCCTTGCCTGGCTGCTTAAGACTTTAAGGTTTGACTGTATGCTGTTTGCTATTCGGATAGTGGAGCTAAAACACGTCTGAATAGCAAACAACATAGATCCTGATCAAACGCAGCATTACATCGACGCTCATCGTTTGCACATTCCGTCCAATTTATTCGGCATATTTAGGGTTAATGAATTGTACACTTATTTGATCTACATTTGAATATATAGCCTTTATTTTACCCAGCATGCAAAGAGTTGAAACATGTGGGACCTTTATCTTTGCACTAGTGCAGACAGCAAAGAATTCTCCAAGAGTACAGTCCATATGGACTACAAAGTGTGATTAGTATTGCGATGTCATTATTTTGTTATACTGCCTGAAACAAGAACTAACCTGCGCTCTCCGATAGAACTGTTTGGTGATGGCTTCAAATCTTTCCTGACCAGCTGTATCCCTATTGCCATGCAAATAAACATGAATGTTAACTTTGTCTAGGTTATGTAGCATCATGTCATGTACCAGTTAGAGATTAATCCAAATTAGGCAAAGGACATTTTGCACCATAATTTTGTATATTTCTGCAGTACACAGAGGTGAGAGTACATTCCACCATTCTGTAGGATACCATTGTTATACAAGTCAATTTCTTTAACCCTTTCAACACCACAGACCTCTAAATAGGCTTACAAAAAGTGTAGATACAGATGAGCCGGCTCGTCATGAGCCGTCTCATCAGGATCTGCACTTTTTGCCAGTGATATGACTATTTTTAGACATAATTACCCATTTTGATAAATGAACTTGTCCAAATGTGATTTTCTGATTCATTTATTGGTTTATGAATATCATGGACCAGTCCATGTGAGTTACTTGGTGTTGAATGGGTTAAAGGCCCATAAATTTCCGCAAACATCATTTAAAAGAAAAACATGTCCAGTGACCAATTAATTATGACTATTCATTTAATTATCAGAATGTTTGTAATCACAATACAAACTTAATCTTAATGGCCGATAAATGTACGGATCTGCATTTGGATTTCTTGTATTTCTGATTTATTGGAGCGCACAATTATGTTATATTTCTATGTTATATTTCGGGTTTTACGCCTGCATCAGCACCATTTTGGGCTATATCGCCAGCAGGCAGTTTACTAACAACACCTTTCCTGGGCAGGCTCCAGCGGTTAACCAGTACTTCGGTGCACCAACCTCCGTAAGAAACTGCCAACTTTTTCATATAAATGAGACATGGTCTGAGCGGGGCTCGAACCCGTGACCATCAGTGATGATAGGTTACAGTGGTATACAAGTCAGCGACCGTAACCACTCGACCACGGAGGCGGACAAGGAGTGGTAGACAAACATTTCCAGAAGTGGTAGACAAACATTTTCAGGAAACAATCCTGATTGCAAACTGAAAACGTCGATGAATTTGTGATATTCGTTCGAATGAAGACCAAGATTTGTAGAGCAATATTCAGTCGCATATATTTCAGACCATCTGCGATAGACTTAGTTCTTGCTCTAGTCATAAATATGTTCATCAATGCAACCCAGGTTTGATCCTCGGTCCAGGAAGTATGTGAGATGGTACAGTGGTCGCCAGATCGGACAGGTGGGTTTTCTCCGGGTACTACTCTGGTTTCCTCTCACACGAATGACCACATTGACGCTTTCATCCACGCCAAGTTGTTAAAACTTGCTTCGCAATCATTATAATAAATTACTGGTAGTCACGTGTTATCTCCCTTGTGTGAAAGTATTACTGGCAGTCACATGTTATCTCCCTTGTGTGAAAGTATTACTGGCAGTCACATGTTATCTCCCTTGTGTGAAAGTATTACTAGCAGTCATGTGTTATCTCCCTTGTGTGAAAGTATTACTAGCAGTCATGTGTTATCTCCCTTGTGTGAAAGTATTACTAGCAATCACGTGTTATCTCCCTTGTGTGAAAGTATTACTAGCAGTCATGTGTTATCTCCCTTGTGTGAAAGTATTACTGGCAGTCACGTGTTATCTCCTTGTGTGAAAGTATTACTGGCAGTCACATGTTATCTCCCTTGTGTGAACAGTCACTGTTATCTCCCTTGTGTGAAAGTATTACTGGCAGTCACATGTTATCTCCCTTGTGTGAAAGTATTACTGGCAGTCACGTGTTATCTCCCTTGTGTGCAGTCACGTGTTATCTCCCTTGTGTGAAAGTATTACTAGCAGTCATGTGTTATCTCCCTTGTGTGAAAGTATTACTAGCAGTCATGTGTTTTCTCCCTTGTGTGAAAGTATTACTGGCAGTCACGTGTTATCTCCTTTGTGTGAAAGTATTACTGGCAGTCACATGTTATCTCCCTTGTGTGAAAGTATTACTGGCAGTCACATGTTATCTCCCTTGTGTGAAAGTATTACTGGCAGTCACATGTTATCTCCCTTGTGTGAAAGTATTACTGGCAGTCACGTGTTATCTCCCTTGTGTGCAGTCACGTGTTATCTCCCTTGTGTGAAAGTATTACTGGCAGTCACGTGTTATCTCCCTTGTGTGCAGTCACGTGTTATCTCCCTTGTGTGAAAGTATTACTGGCAGTCATGTGTTATCTCCCTTGTGTGAAAGTATTACTAGCAGTTATGTGTTATCTCCCTTGTGTGAAAGTATTACTGGCAGTTACGTGTTATCTCCCTTGTGTGAAAGTATTACTAGCAGTCACGTGTTATCTCCCTTGTGTGAAAGTATTACTGGCAGTCATGTTATCTCCCTTGTGTGAAAGTATTACTGACAGTACATGTTATCTCCCTTGTGTGAAAGTATTACTGGCAGTCACATGTTATCTCCTTGTGTGAAAGTATTACTGGCAGTCGTGTTATCTCCCTTGTGTGCAGTCACGTGTTATCTCCCTTGTGTGAAAGTATTACTGGCAGTCACGTGTTATCTCCCTTGTGTGCAGTCACGTGTTATCTCCCTTGTGTGAAAGTATTACTGGCAGTCATGTGTTATCTCCCTTGTGTGAAAGTATTACTAGCAGTTACGTGTTATCTCCCTTGTGTGAAAGTATTACTGGCAGTAATGTGTTATCTCCCTTGTGTGAAAGTATTACTGACAGTCACATGTTATCTCCCTTGTGTGAACGTATTACTAGCAGTTACGTGTTATCTCCCTTGTGTGAAAGTATTACTGGCAGTCACATGTTATCTCCCTTGTGTGAACGTATTACTAGCAGTCACGTGTTATCTCCCTTGTGTGAAAGTATTACTGGCAGTCACATGTTATCTCCCTTGTGTGAAAGTATTACTGGCAGTCACATGTTATCTCCCTTGTGTGAAAGTATTACTGGCAGTCACGTGTTATCTCCCTTGTGTGAAAGTATTACTGGCAGTCACGTGTTATCTCCCTTGTGTGAAAGTATTACTGGCAGTCACGTGTTATCTCCCTTGTGTGCAGTCACGTGTTATCTCCCTTGTGTGAAAGTATTACTGGCAGTCATGTGTTATCTCCCTTGTGTGAAAGTATTACTAGCAGTTATGTGTTACCTCCCTTGTGTGAAAGTATTACTGGCAGTTACATGTTATCTCCCTTGTGTGAAAGTATTACTGGCAGTCACATGTTATCTCCCTTGTGTGAAAGTATTACTGGCAGTCACATGTTATCTCCCTTGTGTGAAAGTATTACTGGCAGTCACATGTTATCTCCCTTGTGTGAAAGTATTACTGGCAGTCACATGTTATCTCCCTTGTGTGAAAGTATTACAGACAGTCACATGTTATCTCCCTTGTGTGAAAGTATTACTAGCAGTTACGTGTTATCTCCCTTGTGTGAAAGTATTACTGGCAGTAATGTGTTATCTCCCTTGTGTGAAAGTATTACTGACAGTCACATGTTATCTCCCTTGTGTGAAAGTATTACTGGCAGTAATGTGTTTTTGTGTGGTTTTGGGTTGTTATCTCCCTTGTGTGAAAGTATTACTGGCAGTCACATGTTATCTCCCTTGTGTGAACATATTACTGGCAGTCACATGTTATCTCCCTTGTGTGAAATATTACTAGCAGTTACGTGTTATCTCCCTTGTGTGAAAGTATTACTAGCAGTTATGTGTTATCTCCCTTGTGTGAAAGTATTACTGACAGTCATGTGTTATCTCCCTTTTGTGAAAGTATTACTGGCAGTCACGTGTTATCTCCCTTTTGTGAAAGTATTACAGACAGTCACGTGTTATCTCCCTTGTGTGAAAGTAATACTGGCAGTCATGTGTTATCTCCCTTGTATAAAAGTATTACTGGCAGTCACATGTTATCTCCCTTGTAAAATAAAGCTTAAACTAAATATGTTCATCCTACTTTCCTGTCGTGTTCAGACATATATTTGTGTGACAAAATGTGGCTTATGGACAATTTACTGATTGAGGCTTTAAAGGTATATATATCATTATAACCGGAAGAAAAATATCTGCAGGTGACACTTTAACATGATTTGGTCTATTTATCTCATGTTATTTTCCCCACAGGGATTCGGCACGTTTGGGGGTACTAGTATATATATTTAAGTACACAGGGATTCGGCACGTTTGGGGGTACTAGTATATATATTTAAGTACTTAAATATATATACTAGTACCCCCAAACGTGCCGAATCCCTGTGATTTTCCCTATAGGCGGTAATGCAAACTGAAACCGAAATGTGATTTTGACGTTGCACCAGTTTGCATTTCGGTATATGGTAGTGGTGGTGATGGGTGGGGTATGGGGAACAACAATCTGGCAAATTGTAACTACAAAATGAGAGTATGAGAAAATACAAAATGTCGCCTCTCGATATATTTCGTCCGGTTATGATTAAAATAAATATGAACTTCGGCAATAAGGTGTTACCGGAAGTCATGATAGCTCAGTGGTAGTGCGTTTGCTTCATATGCGTAAGGCCCGGAGTTTGAGCCCCGCTGGAGCTGTTACGATTGTGCCCTTAGGCAAGGCATTTAAATTCCACATGCCTCTTCTCTCTCCCTCGTGGCTATGGATTCCATCAGGAATGAGGTCTCGAGAGTGATTAATATAAGTTAAAAGAACTTGTTTCGCAATTGAGCTAAAATAAATTGGTATAAACTAAGGTGGTACAACAGCCGGGTGAGACAGACTATAGATTCACCAGTACCAGAAACAAACCAGTCATCCGTCTTAGACTGGTCGTATACGAAACATAGGAACCCAAGATATGGATACAAGTATTCTATGAATCTTAGAACCCCTCCACATGAATAAAATGCAACATTCCATATTGTGACCTTCTGAAAGCCAGGATGCGCTCAATATTGGATGTTTTTGAAAGTCCAATATTATGTTGGTAATTTATTTGTTATACAAACTTCCTTTAGCTTGATTGTGCAACATGTTCTTATCACTCTCGATACTAGTAACTCATTCTTGATGGGATCCATCGACATGAGGGAGCCAGGAGGGAGAAGAGGCAATGTAGATTTATGTATGTGTCTTACCTAAGGATTCCACCTCTGTGGATCTGGCGGCGCTCAAGCTCATAAGCACAATGTTATGACACGGACACTGTATCCTACTATCCTTTGCACCATGGAAGTTTGTTTTATTATATTAAGACCCTCTAAAGACAAGAATTTGCCTACTCAGGAACAATGTTAGAAATCAATTAAACAAACCAAATTTGAACTTTGACAACTCGACCATCGACGTCCATTGTCTTCATCTTGAAATCTATGCCTGTGGAAAAAACATGAATTCCATTTGTATCAACAGATACCGTATAAGACAAAAACACCCGATAATCAGAATTGTTCAGACTACCGTACTTACTCGCCTATAAAACTGGATTTTTATCACTAGATTATGGCCTCAAAATGGCTTCCCGTCTTATAAGCTAGTGATAAAAAAAAAATTAAAAGTTTTAATTTTTTTTTTTAATTCAGTTTGTTCTGAAATAATAAAAGGGTGCAACAACAGTATAGACTTTCATAGCTCTTGTCTGTGAACTGAATTTACAGTGATTAATTAATTTGTTTGGCCTTTACTTTCGAGTGGTTTTCAAGAAATTATTGCCGGGAGCAGGCAACATGTTTACATAAACGTGGGTGTTCTAGTTAACCGAGTTTGAGGCAATGAAGTTTGCCTGTATGTCAAATGTCTCATTTGGAGTGAGAGGAAATCCCCTTGAGCTCTAGAAAATGTCCAATGGAATTTTTTATTCTTGGAATGCAGGGTGCAAAATTACTGCAAGCAGTTATTTGGTAAGGGATATTAATTAATTTACACTGATGACAACCGTGAATTACCTATAGTGGAAACGTGAGATTCTACAAAATCGTCCGAGGCAAATCTACACAGTAGGCATGTTTTACCGACCCCTGTTTCACCAACCAGCAAAATGCGTTGAAGATGGTCGTATCGTTTAGATAACATTTTTGTTTCTCTCTGGATTTGTTAATAAAGTTATTCCTGTGGTGTCATCGTGGTGTACACTTCAATGCTGCCTTTATGTACAAGTATTTACCACATCTGAAAAACAAAGATTCAATACAATTTCAGAGCTTTCAAGATTGTCAAGTGTATGTATGTATGTATGTTCCATTAATGTCAAACCCCTTGAGGGGACCTAGACATATTTTCCTGGGCAGGCTTAGCCGACCTAAGTGGTTAACCAGTACTAAGCAACGTGTGTGAGGTGCCTTGCTCAATGACACTACATACGTGGCCTGACCGAATATCAAACCCGGGACCGTTCGATTCCAAGTCCGACGCTCTACCACTGGACCACTGACGCCACACGATATTTATTTGTAAGAAATAAATCATAATTGAATCAATAACAATGTGAAAGCAACAGCGCTGAACTCGCGGTGATACCAATTATGGGTGACTATGTAACTTTCTCCTCAGAAGTTTATTACCAGTAGCAATACATGTGCATGCCGTATAAGGCAATCATGTCACACTGGAGCCAATCAATAAAAATGTTGCGCCAAATATTTTCGCCAATTCACAAAATTTAGTGCCAATTTTTTTTGGCGACTGACAGCGGGAACCCTGGCAATACATGTACATGCTGTATAAGGCAATCATGTGACATCATATGTGTAGTGAGCATCTTACAAATAAGTATGCGAGATGGTATGGTGATCGCCAGGCCAAACAAGTTGTTTTTCTCCCCGGTTAATCCGGTTTCCCCCCACGATTAACCGCATTTAAAAAAATGTTTTCATCTGTGCCAACTAGGGTGATTAATATAAGTTGAGCTTGTTTGAAGTTTTTGCAATACATGTAGTACATATTATTAAAATAAAGTCTATGCTTAATTTGAACTGGATCCCATGGCACGGACGCCACACTGTGTGAGATGTGTAATGCCAAAGTCATTACTTGAAAAAGGAAGTGTGAGTGGGGAGGGTATGGAGGACATTTTAAAGAAACATTTGTGAAGATAGATTCAATTTCATGCATTCTGGGACATTTTAGAACCTAATTTCACAGCTTCCTAGTCACAGTTTTGGTTATTTGAACACGTTACTTGAAATATGTTGCAAATTTGAGTCTGTAATAGTGCGATTAACACGAAAAGCAATATAACTGTGAGATTTCAACAAATGTGTGCGATTATTTGTGTGAGCGTGATTTGATGCCTACATGTAAATGTGTGTGACAGGTATGCAGATTGTTAGTGAAATTCACAACTTTCACAAGCCATGATTTCAAAGGGAGGTAACATGTGATTGCAAGGAAGATAACATGTGACTGCAGTCTGCTAGTAATAATTTCAAATGCCAAGGGGGGGGGGATGGTTCCAATGATAAATGGTTCTTGGAAAAACTTGTAATAGTCTGTAGTTGCTGTAATTAATTTATAGCTTAAGGAATGGCAGTAGTGTGCGGGACGGGAGAGGGGAACTAGGTAATTTTGTATTGTTGCACTATCCTCCAAAAATCTAAAATGAGTAATTTCTTCAGGAGGCGTCGCTCATATGGGCAACCAGTAGCGACGATAAATTAACGTAAAACACACACATAATAAGTAAACTGTTGTAGCCATGCTTAACAGGATAAGATCTAGATTGTCTAGTCAGGGATACATTGTGTTTGAGGTTATCATAGATGGGAGATCTAGTTCATACGCGAGTGTCAATTACCCTAATTAGTTTGACCTACATTTTTGTACATGAATCACCTATCAGTTTGACCCAAATTTAATAGGACATTTATCAGGGTTCATTCTAGGTCAGAATTTTTGGGAGAAGTGAGAAAGTGCGTGATCGCTTCCTTAAATAGTGTTCTTTAATACCACTTCTGCAAAATAGGGTTAAAATGCACAATACAACCATTAAATACAACATTTGAATAGGAGTGCTTTATAATGGGCCAGTGTATCTTACTAGACAAAATTTTGTTTGAAAATCGTAAAAACCCAAACAAATGTTTTTGTTTTTTTTAGGGAGAGGTTGGGGGGCCCCCAGAGGGCGAAGTCAGGGTCTCTAGGGCGACAATTTCGCCCACATCGCCCTCTAGAATGATCCCCGATTTATATTTGCAAAAGTGAATACAAAGCCTTTAGCATGTTAGTGACGTCTGCTTTTCCATAGTCTTGATTAGTGTATCTGTCAGACATTCTTCTTTCTATTATTGATCAATCATTTTCTGATTATTGTGGGGGAGGGTACGACACACGCATTTCCTGGATAAGATTAAGACTTAGAACCAATTCTCGGTTCTTCAATGTCTGTAAGCGACTGACAACATTCTCACATTATACCATTTTAATATCAATTGTAGTAAACTCACAGATGAAGTTGGGAAGATTATACACAATAATGAAAATTACATTAAATTTAACAATTGTCCGAATTTATCAATATAACTCATCTCTGGCCACTACTACCTACAGTTGTATCGCCCATTTTTACAAAGCAACAACTTTTCTGAAGGTAGCATATGTTACGCTTAAGAACAACGTCAAGACATGCAGACTTTAATACTTACTAACAAATAAACAAAAAATATATTCACTCAAATTTTAGGAAGTGCACTTGTTTTGGCGTGTTTTGCATTTGTGATTCTCACATTGTGCAAAATTGACGATTACGAAAGTAAGCAAGAAGTCGGTGCCCTTGATACGACTGTTTCTAAATGAATATCTAATGAAAGTACGCTTACTTGAATTGTAAGAATATGCAGACTTTAACAAAATAAGTTAATTTGACCCATAATAACAAAATCTGCTTTTTCTATCCTTTGTTGAACATGTTAATGTTGTTAATATTATGGTTTGATACGTACTCAAATAATTTCGTACTCGTTTTATATATGTATAGCTATACGTAGTTATGGTCCATGGAGTTCAGCCCTGAAACTAATGCATGTTCTTGAGAATTTGAGTTGCCTATCATGCATATTTGAAAACTATTTGTTTAGAAGCTTGTCATGACTGGAGACATAGTTTTTAGTTTAATTTATCAAATGTAGTGTATTATTCGGTAGTCAATGTATCTATATGGAATGCAGGAGGTTTCGTCAACTGGATGTTTCGTCAACAAGGCAATATAGAGGGAAATTGTTAAGAGGTTTCGTCAACGATGTGATTATGTGAGAGGTTTCGTCAATTAGGCGATTAAGCAACAATAATTGAAGCTTGCAAGCGTACAATGTAAGCCCTTTTTTGGAGATGCATGTCACATGCCAAAGCCAAGTAAAGATATATATTCCACTGGAATCAGCGGATCTACCGGAAGATTTCTACACTGGGACTGTCAGCCATCTATAACAAATATACATAAAAATCACATAAAAATGAAAATAACACATAGATCTAGTTAAATCAATTAACAATTAATGTCCACAACTAAGTCCTTGCCAATTAATAACTTACAAACATTTCACATCAAATGACATCGTTGACGAAACCTCCAGGGTTGACGAAACCTCTAGTTGACGAAACCTCCGACACCCTCTATATGTATTACTAACTTTTTTTGATCTCGTCTGTAATATCTCTGCTAATCATATTTGTGGACGTCGTGACAGCGCAGTGGATGCACGTTCGCTTCAGGTGCGAACGGTATGGAGTTCGAGCCCCACTGGAGTTACGATTGTGCCCTTAGGCAAGGCATTTAAATTCCACGTTTCCTCTTCTCTCTCCCTCGTGGCGATGGATTCCATCAGGAATGAGGTCTCGAGAGTGATTAATATAAGTTGTAAGAACTTGTTTTGCAATCGAGCTAAAATAAATTTATATAAACTAAACTAAATGTATTGTAGCTCGATTGCGAAAACAACTTTCTGCAACATTAGATAAATCGCTCTCGAGACATCATTCCTGATGGAATCCATCGCCAATGAGGGAGAGAATAGGAACTGTAGAATTTAAATGCCTTGCCTAAGGGGACTATCGTTACGGCAACAGCTGGGTGTAAACTCTGGATCTTTCACACCCAAAGCAAGTGCGCTATCACGACTTCCTGTTAGTTTTTAAAGTTGGGTTATGGGCTGTGTCAAAATCTTCAAATGGTTAGTTTATACAAATAAATTTTAGCTCGATTACCAAACAAGTTCTTACAACTCGAGACCTCATTCCTGATGGAATCCATCACCACGAGTGAGAGAGAAGAATTTAGGGCACTATTGTAATGGCTCCAGCGCGGCTCGAACTCTTGCCTTTCGCATCTGAAGCTAAGCGCTACCACTGCGCTTTGCCTTTCGCATCTGAAGCTAAGCGCTACCACTGCGCTATCACGACTTCCACAAAATGGTTGTGGATAAAAAATAATGTCATTCAATTAACTAATTGTGTGTTATTATTTTATTTCAGTTAGTTACACAATGAGTAGATACTTATATCCTGCACTGATTAGACGCTTGTATCCTGTATGGCAAATTCCTCGAGATCCAGCGATGCGATGTCAGTACTGTTTGATGCTACAGTCCTACTCCGGAAGCGGTGTCCTTTCGTCAAATATACATGAGAGACGGTTGCATGTAAGTGTACATTTACCGTAACTCATTCGCTCACTGCTTAATGATTGTATTCCAAATCAGTGAAAGTATATGTACATTGAAAAGCTTACATAAGGTACATGCACTTCCTTTAACAGTATCACTTTCAGCAGGTTTACCTTCATACTGTATTTCGTACTTAGTGGTTAAGGCATCAGCCTACGGAGTGGGAGGTCGAAGGTTCGAACCTCGCTAGGGTTCGTTCATATATGACTGGTTGGTGAGCCACCAGCTAGTTAAATAATGGTTATAGATTGCCTGGCGTTTAACCTACAAGGGTAGGAATCGGGAAGTACTGATGTTCATAAAAAAATGTGTTGCATAAGTCAGTAATGGCTGGCCCTTTCAATAGGGGTGACAGTCACTATTATAAACAAACACTTTACTTCTACATTTATATAGTAATACCGGTACACAATGCATTCACTTATCACCATGCATCACAACATGCAACCAAAATATTTCCGATGCAACAAAATGTCTAACATTTTAATACAAATATTTTTAACCTGTTTCTCAGCCATATATATGGTCCGCCTCCGTGGTCGAGTGGTTAAGGTCACTGACTTGTATACCACTGTAACCTATCATCACTGATGGTCACGGGTTCGAGCACTGCTCAGACCGTGTCTCATTTATATGAAAAAGTTGGCAGTTTATTACGGAGGTTGGTGCACCCAAGTACTGGTTAACCGCTGGAGCCTGCCCAGGAAAAGTGGTGTTAGGTAAACTGCCCGTCGGCGATATAGCCCAAAATGGTGCTGATGCAGGCGTAAAACCCGAAATATAACACAACATAATTCTCAGCCATATATCAACATATTACCGTACATTCACCACATTTCTGGGTGAGAAAAAGGTCGACTTATGGCTGGGAATATGTGGTGTATATATTATATATTGTTACAATTGTATACATTAAACTGTTCAGGTGAGTGCGGTAAGGTCCAACAAACATGATGACAAGAATAAGAAAAAATCAGAAGATTTGAAAGGAATAAAAAAGAAAGTGAAGTGGGCATATATCAAACCCAACATGACCGTCACCGAGGTAGCGGACAAGCTAAGTGTTCCTCTTGGTAAGATTCTATTTATATCATTATTTGTATTATTTGCTCGCATTTAAGCTGGGTCACGTATAAGACGGGTCCCCAATATTTTTGCATTAAAACATGGCAGATTTCAACGATGTCCAGATTGGTTTAAGCATATTCTATTTTTCTATTATTTGCAACTACAAGTTACGAAGTGTCCATGTAAGATCCATTCATAGGATTTTGTTGTTGTGTGTATTATGCTTACACCGTGCACGTAAAAGAACCAGAGGAGATTCTGGAATGGGTCTCTGTCTGTATCATTGCACTATCCTCCAAAAATCTAAATGACTAATCTCTTCAGGAGGCGTCGCTCATATGGGCAACCGGTCCTCAAATAAACGTAAAACACACACCCTGTATAATATTTAAATAAGCCTAACATGCTGGACTCGTGTATATTCTTCACATTGTGTAAATTTCACTAAAAACGAGAAAAGTGGTCCGGCTACAGCTACACATGACATTGTATGATACAGATTCTGAAAATGACCGATGTGATACAAGATATTGTATCCCACTGTAAGATATTTTCTAGAGCGGAATGGCAGGGCATGCTCCCCTGCCCATTTTAACCATGCCTTTTTGCCCATTAGCCATGCCCTCTTGCCTTTAAAATATTTTTTAAACATGTAGATACAAGCCTCAACGGACCAAGCCTTAGGGCGGGCAGACATAAAACTTAGAATTTGTCCGCCCGTTTCACCAATATGTACTGCTTTACTGCCTCTTTGATCAGTCACCGAATTTTGCAACATTTTCTAAATGCACCCTGACCCCTTTTCTGACCCACCCTGCCCCTTTTCTGACCCATCCTTTCCCTTTTTTGACCCACCCTGCCCCCTTTTTCTGACCCACCCTGTCCATTTTCTGACCCACCCGGCCCCATTTTCTGACCCACCCTGCCCCCTTTTCTAACCCACCCTGCCCCTTTTCTAACCCACCCTGCCCCTTTTCTAACCCACCCTGCCCCTTTTTTCCACTCTAGAATAAACCCTACACTGAAGAATACAACATGTACTTGTCGTGGATTTATGATGTGCATATTTGTATATACCCCATGCTTCAGAGATATTATCTTTTGCAGGTGAAATCTTGACAAGTTTGCTACTTATTACAAATAGGAAATACCTGCCTCATCATGGTAAGTCTAGGTACATGCACAGTGCTCTAGGAAATACCTGCCTCATCATGGTAAGTCTAGGTACATGCACAGTGCTCTAGGAAATACCTGCCTCATCATGGTAAGTCTAGGTACATGCACAGTGCTCTAGGAAATACCTGCCTCATCATGGTAAGTCTAGGTACATGCACAGTGCTCTAGGAAATACCTGCCTCATCATGGTAAGTCTAGGTACATGCACAGTGCTCCAGCTATAGAGAGGCAAAAGTAGTCTTCCTTGTCTGCCTCATCATGGTAAGTCTAGGTACATGCACAGTGCACAAGCTATAGAGAGGCAAAAGTAGTCTTCCTTGTCTGCCTCATCATGGTAAGTCTAGGTACATGCACAGTGCACAAGCTATAGAGAGGCAAAAGTAGTCTTCCTCGTCTGTCTCATTTCTCCCTATTTTGAGTGTAGGAAGCTGGAGCCTGCCCAGGAAAGGTGTTGTTAGGTAAACTGCCCGCCGGCGATATAGCCCAAAATGGTGCTGATGCAGGCGTAAAACCCGAAATATAAATAAATTGAGTGTAGGAAGCACGGCTCATTCTAAGTCATAATTTTTGGGAGAAGTGAGACAGCTCGCGGTTGCACCCTTAAATTGTGTTAAATTCAACAAAATAGGGCTAAAAGTCACAATTTGACAATTTTGAATAGGAGTCCATTATAATGGGCCAGTTTAGCTTACTGGACAATATTTTGTATGAAAATTATTTTTTTAGGGAGAAGTGGGGTCACCAGGGGGTGATGTCATGATAGGGGGGGTGACTATTTCGCCCTCTAGAATGATCCCTGGGAAGTAGTGTCCATTGCAACATGATCGCTCCTAATTTTGTACTTATATTTTAAGTGAGTCAAGATTTATAAATCGGTATCATTATTGAATCATAGACCAAGATTATGCATGGGGTAGGAAAATGGAAATTAATGTAATTGTTATTCTAACACGACCCAGCTAATAACATACATACTTGTAGAGTAAAATCTACCTCAGGTTATTCTGCGATATACCTACCTTGAACTATGCTGCACGCGCACCGTGGTTTGGCTATCCCATTTATACAATGCGTGTAAAGTTTTATGAATGAATGTCACGTGATGTTTGTAAATACTACCGTGGGAATTCGCGGAAGTGAGCTATTTTTAGAATCAGATTATCTCTTGTCCGTCTTGTTTTTCTGTTAAGTAACGTTTCAGTTACGATTCTGTACAGTTTTATTTGACAAAATAAATAAAATTATTGATCAGTTACTACTTTTGTTCATTTATGCACTAGATTGATATTTTCCATAAAAAATAACGTCATCACCCCTTACGTGGGAGGAAATTTCAAAAGCCAAATGCAGCGGAGTAGCACGGCGTTTGAAGAAAATACTCCTTTGATTCTCGTCTAAAATTATTAGAAGTAAGTCGTGTTAGAATCGAAATAATAATAAGTATCAACCGTGGTATATCGCAGAATAACCTGAGTTTGAAGTTCTTATGCGTAGAAATATATCACGAAGGCCGAAGTAAATAAATAACATAAACCATCACTGTCCATTCACAGAGATCGCATAATTTGCCCCATGTGTTTCGCAATGTAAACTTTTGATGTGGGATTGTATACTTTCTGTGTAAAATGTTCAGTTGCAATTAAAATTTGCATGAAAATATTTTGCTTTCATTGGCATGAACTATGAGAATACATTACAATTCTAGTTGCATCACGTTTAGTACATAAGTAAAATAACCTTTGTACAAGTACTTCACTCTGCAGCCTCTGTGGGGTAGTTGATATGGTATCTGCATTGTAGCCGGGAGGTTGTGAGTTCATGCCCCATCAGAACCACGACAGTCGTGTCCTTAGGCAAGACACTGAAATGCACCACTTAAATGCATATTGCCTCTGTTCTCTCACTGATGGTGATGGATTCCATCATGAATGAGGTCTCGAGAGCGATTAATCTAATGTCTCGAGTTGTACAACTTGTTTCGCAATTGAGCTAAAATAAATTTGTATTAATTAACCCTTTCAACCCCACAGGCCTCTAAATAGGCTTATGAAAAGTGTAGATCCAGATGAGCCGGCTCGTGACGAGCCGTCTCATCAGGATCTGCACTTTTTTGCCAGTAATAATTATTACTATTTTTAGATAAAATTACCCATTTTGATAAATGAACTGGTCCAATGGTAATTTTCTTATTAATTTATTGGTCTGAAAATATCACGCACCAGTCCATGTCAGTTACTTGGGGTTGAATGGGTTAATTACTAAGAAATTGTTCACCGATTCCGTCCAGTAAATTTGAGTCCATGAAAGGCTATGCACACCAACTAGGTGACCAGTATACACAGACCAGTATACACAGACCAGTATACACATACACGTATACATGACAGGTGGGTTTTCTCCGGTTTCCTCCCACACGAATGACCACATTTACGCTTTCATCCGCGCCAACGAGAGTGATTAATATAAGTTGTTAAAACTTGCTTCACAATCGTAAAATAAATAAATAATAAAAAATTATAAACTGAACAATGTTAATTTGGACGACAGATCATTAGCGCAATATTTTAATACAATATTATTATGGTAAAACACATTTTCAACACTGGGTGCAGGACACCAGCCATAATGTTTCTGAGATTTAGCGATATGTTGAATGATTTAGATTCACTCATTTCATGAGCTAAAGAATGTTGTCCATTAGCGGAATATTGAATTGTAGGTCCATAGTTGTGGGGGAAAGTATTCATAATTTGACAGAAAAAAACATTACACATCGCAATTGTTGTAAAATAAATAAAGTTATAAAAAAAGGTATACACGTAATACAGTACGCCCTACAATTTCAGAGATAAAAGATGCACACACATTAGAAAGGGTTGGCTTGATGATGAAACGTAGGTTCAAAATTGTCCGGGATATGAAGACGAGCACGAGTATATCTGTCGAAGATGATATTGAGAATGTAGCCAGTCTCGCTGAATCTACACAACAACCGGAGAAGAAAGTTGCAGAGAAAATGCTTGTACAGGATATTGAAAAACAGTGGGTATTGTTTTGCTTTATACTGCAGAGTTGGTTTGGAATAAAAGGCCACACATTCCTTGAAGTAGCAGAGTTTGTATGGAATTAAAGGTCACATATTTATTTATACCGTACAGTTAAAGGCCACTAATTTCTTTATACAGTAGAGTTGGTTAATCCTTTATTCTTTGGTTTGGCCAAACTATCTTTATATTGAAACGCGACATAACATCGCAAAAAACAACACAAAATTATGTTTTCAAGCATTTCTACTTCACATTCTTCCGAAACAATTTTAGCAATTATTTTTCATCAGTAAACAAGGTTCATGCGATCTACAAAGTCACAAAAGTGAAAGTAGGAAATTCCAAAACAGTTAACATGACACACATCATATACATGTACAACATATCTATTTGCTCATTCATGTTATCAGTTATAGAATAATGTATTCCCACCTTAAACCTCTATCCAAAATGAGGCTGTATCATGTTAAAGACAGTAGTTATTATTAACTCTTTGCATGCTGGGTAATAAAAGGCTATAAATAGTTCAAATAATTGTAGCTGACAATAATTCATTAATGTGTTTTTCTTATTTGAATCTGAATTCTCTGGAAATATTTCACTGTTATTTTCACAGTTAGTTGCAAAGAGTTAAGGGCTATAGAAATCAGTGTTGTGTAAATGAATATGTTCTACTGTTTTAGAGGTCCAGCAGACCCTGGAGATCTAGCGTGGCATACCCCGGTAGTTACTATCATGTATATGTCTTACTGTTTTAGAGGTCTAGCAGACCCTGGAGATCTAGCGTGGCATACCCCGGTAGTTACTATCATGTATATGTCCTACTGTTTTAGAGGTCCAGCAGACCCTGGAGATCTAGGGTGGCGTGCCCCGGTAGTTACTATCATGTATATGTCCTACTGTTTTAGAGGTCCAGCAGACCCTGGAGGTCTAGCGTGGCGTGCCCCAGTAGTTACTATCGTGTATATGTCCTACTGTTTTAGAGGTCCAGCAGACCCTGGAGATCTAGCGTGGCGTGCCCCGGTAGTTACTATCATGTATATGCTACTGTTTTAGAGGTCCAGCAGACCCTGGAGATCTAGGGGGCGTGCCCCTGTAGTTACTATCATGTATATGTCCTACTGTTTTAGAGGTCCAGCAGATCCTGGAGATCTAGCGTGGCGTGCCCCTGTAGTTACTATCATGTATATGTCCTACTGTTTTAGAGGTCCAGCAGACCCTGGAGATCTAGGGTGGCGTGCCCCTGTAGTTACTATCATGGAAATGTCCTACTGTTTTAGAGGTCCAGCAGATCCTGGAGATCTAGCGTGGCGTGCCCCTGTAGTTACTATCATGTATATGTCTTACTGTTTTAGAGGTCCAGCAGACCCTGGAGATCTAGCGTGGCGTGCCCCTGTAGTTACTATCATGTATATGTCCTACTGTTTTAGAGGTCCAGCAAATCCTGGAGATCTAGGGTGGTGTGCCCCTGTAGTTACTATCATGTATATGTCCTACTGTTTTAGAGGTCCAGCAGATCCTGGAGATCTAGGGTGGCGTGCCCCTGTAGTTACTATCATGGGCCATGTGGATCACGGTAAGACAACACTCCTAGATGCACTCCGAGAGTCGAGCGTCGTGGACCAGGAATTTGGAGGCATTACACAGCATATAGGAGCTTTCAATGGTAACTTTCTTCTGCACTTTCTACCATTTATATTTTTAGCTCACTTAGCTCACCGTCTACACGGCTTAGTGGTTAAGGCGTATGTTTGAACCTTGTCAGGGGTTCGTTCTGATATGGCCGGTCGGTGAGCTGCCAGCTAGTTAAACAATGATTGCCGATTGCCTACCAGCCCGGCGTCTGGCCAACAAGGATAGGATTCAGGAAGTACTGATGTTCATAAAAAAGTTGTCTCATAAGTCAATAATGGCTGGCCCCTTTCAATAGGTGTGATACTATAATAAACAAACACTTTACTTTTCACTTAATAGCTCATTTGGACCATATACAAGGTTGTTCAGGAAATTTAACTGTTATCCAATAGTGTCGGACTCATTTTAGTGTATTAAATTTGGAAACTGCCAGTTTGTCGGTGTTGTTTATGAGAAAAGGTGGATGTATTTTATATATATATATACCGTCTCCATGGCCCATTGGTTAAGGCGTCCGCCTACGGAGCGGGAGGTCGAAGGTTCGAATCTCGTCAGGGGTTTGTTCTGATATGGCCGGTTGGTGAGCCGCCAGCTAGTTAAATAATGGTTACCGATTGCCTACCAGCCTGGCATCTGGCATACAAGTATAGGATTCGGGAAGTACTATGTTCATAAAAAAAGAGGTGTCTCATACCAGTGTCAGAAATGGCTGGCCCTTTAAATAGGGGTGACACTATAATAAAGAAACACTTTTACTTTACTTTTATAATATTGAATATACCAATAAATCATGATGGTGAAATGACAAAAGCAAATATATTATTTTATAGTCAAACTGGCCAGTGGACAATCCATCACGTTCCTAGACACTCCAGGTCACGCAGCGTTCACGGCCATGCGGGCACGAGGGGCATCGTTGACTGACATTATTGTCCTGGTGGTAGCTGCGGAAGATGGAATCATGCCACAGACGATCGAGTCTATTCAGCATGCTCAGTCAGAAAATGGTTTAGTCATAATCCTTGTTTTGTTTTTCCGGCTTTTTTTCTCCATTTAGGAGAAGTTACAAATATACATGCAAAGAACATAATACATTGTCTACGCATAAACTGGTTCTCTTATATATACATATTTAAAGGTGAATTCATGATACCGCTTCAAGTGTGAAAGGTCCGGAGTTCGAGCCCCGCTGGAGCGGTAACAGTTGTGCCCTTAGGCAAGGCATTAAATTCCGTGTTACCACTTCTCTCTCCATCGTGGCGATGTATTCCATCAGGAATGAGGTCTCGAGAGTGATTAATATAAGTTGTAAGAACTTGTTTTGCAATGAAGCTAAAATAAATTTGTGTAAAGGTAAGGAAAATGGATGAGGGTTTCCTTATTAGTAAACATTGATACTTTGATACTTTTGATAATTGTATCATTTTACTTTAAAAGCATGACAACACAGCATGAAAAACATACACTCCATGACCCACCAATAGCCTTACCAATAATACATGTATTGATTCTCTCCCTTGAAAGAATGTACCATATGATTACCTTTCTTGGGGATTAGTGGGGAGATAATCTGAAGTAGAAGATTGTTACTGTTTAGTAATATTGCACACTTTTGACACATTCAAATAAAATAAGTTTGTGTGGCTGTACATGTCTAGGGCAGACCTCCACTGAGTCCTCTATGGTTGGTTCAGCTCGAGGCAATGTGGTGCTCAATATTCCTGTGACGCCAAATGGAGGCACCACATAAGTTTTGATAAAAGAAAGGGTATGTGCTGGCAGAGATGGCATACACACTGGGCTACGGTATCACCAGCTAATGAATGTGACAAGCACTGGGACTACATGAGATTCTGGACTTTATTATGAATATTGGTTTGGCTACTACATTGTCAATTTATGTTGTATTGGTAATGGCGTCAAGATGTGCTTCTATGAGGGAAAGGGTTAATGTATGTCGTATTGGTAATGGCGTCAAGATTTGCTTCTATGAGGGAAAGGGTTAATGTATGTCGTATTGGTAATGGCGTCAAGATGTGCTTCTATGAGGGAAAGGGTTAAGTAAGTTCTGTACCTAAGATTGCTTTACACTTTGCAAATAAATACATATGGTTCTCCTTCACACAGGAGTAGGCTTTACCGGTAATAGGAAACTTCATGATAGAATTTAACATAATATTTCTGTCCGATTAACGCAGTGGTTAGCGCGCTCGCTGCTCACCAATGCGACCCGGGTTTGATCCTCGGACAGGGAAGTATGTGAGATGGTACGATGGTCACCAGATCGGACAGGTGGGTTTTCTCCGGGTACTCCGGTTTCCTCCCACACGAATGACCACATATACGCTTTCATCCGAGCCAACGAGAGTGATTAATATAAGTTGTTAAAACTTGCTTCGCAATCGTTGTAAAATAAATAAAGTATAATAACATACTATTTATTTTGTTACAGTTCCTTTGATTGTTGCCATTAACAAGATAGACAAACATCAAGCAGATATTGTGAGTACTCAAGGCTTAAGCTTAGCTTGAAATATGGTTTAAGTTTAAGGTATACAAGGGAGATACTTAAGGTATACAAGGGAGATCCGCCTCCGTGGTCGAGTTGTTAAAGTCGCTGACTTGTATACCACTGTAACCTATCATCACTGCTGGTCACGGGTTCGAGCCCCGCTCAGACTGTGTCTCATTTATATGAAAAAGTTGGCAGTTTCTTACGGAGGTTGGTGCACCCAAGTACTGGTTAACCGCTGGAGCCTGCCCAGGAAAGGTGTTGTTCGGTAAACTGCCAGCCGGCGATATAGCCCAAAATGGTGCTGATGCAGGCGTAAAACCCGAAGTATAACATAAATATAAATAACAAGGGAGATACTTAAGGTATACAAGGAAGGAGTTTACGGTATTCAAGGGAGAAGTAGGTTTACAAGGGAGAATTATAAAGGCTTACAAGGGAGGAGTTTTAGATTTTACAAGGGAGAAGTTTAAGGTATACAAGGGAAAGTTTACGGTATATAAGGGAGAAGATTAAGGTATACAAGGGAAAGTTTACGGTATACAAGGGAGAAGATTAAGGTATACAAGGGAAAGTTTATGGTATACAAGGGAGAAGATTGAGGTATACAAGGGAGAAGATTAAGGTACACAAGGGAAAGTTTAAGTAAGGTATACAAGGGAAAGTTTAAGGTACACAATGGAGAAGTTTAATGTATACAAGGGTGGTACACTTTTTAATTTTACAAGTTTAATACATAATACAGGACCTCATTGGCCAAGTGGTTTACAGTAGTTGACTTCAAATCACTTGCCCCTCACCGCTGCACGTTCGAATCCCACTTCTTCCATGTAAGGAAGCTATCCAGTTGGCTTGCTGAAGGTCAGTGGTTCTCCCCAGGTGCCCAGCCGTGACGGAACTACTGTTTCGAGGGGCATACAGGGTTTAGGTGCCAACTGACCTATGCTGTTGGTTCAACTTTAAACCCCTAAAAATGTCTTCATCATATTTATCTTTCTATTATGAGTAGGTTTGTTTGGGGTCACTCTAATTTTTTAAATATTTTTTTATATTTATATTTTTTTAATTATTATTATTTTATGACACAAACATAGTTTTCACATGTTAACAATATACATAGCACTGAATGAATACATAGTCGCTCTATTCTATCACGTATATCAAGGTTTGAAATATAGTGTCGATGAATAGTAACCCTTAACCTGCTGAATAAATTGGTCGGAATGTGCAAATATCATGGATCCATAAGCCACGTCTGATCATGCTCTATGCTGTTTGCTATTCTGACAATTGTTTTAGCTCCACTATCTGAATACGGTAGCAAACAGTATAGTGCTGACTGATCAACGACTTTTGTTGTGATTGGCAGGTTAAGGGTTATTGTGAAGATACAGTCAGTTAGGTAAGATTTAGCAAGAATACAAATGCTTGAATGTTTAAATGAAGTCCATATTTACAGAACAAGGTGAAGAACATGCTTACTCTGTATGGAGTTATTCTGGAGGAATACGGTGGTGATGTGCAGGTGGTTCCTATCTCAGCACTAAAGGTAATACTGTGGTGACGTGCAGGTGGTTACTATCTCAGCACTCAAGGTAATACGGTGGTGACGTGCAGGTGGTTCCTATCTCAGCACTAACGGTAATACGGTGGTGACGTGCAGGTGGTTCCTATCTCAGCACTCAAGGTAATGCGGTGGTGATGTCCAGGTGGTTCCTATCTCAGCACTAAAGGTAATACGGTGGTGACATGCAGATGGTTCCTATCTCAGCACTGAAGGTAATACTGTGGTGATGTCCAGGTGGTTCCTATCTCAGCACTCAAGGTAATACGGTGGTGACGTGCAGGTGGTTCCTATCTCAGCACTCAAGGTAATACGGTGGTGACGTGCAGGTGGTTCCTATCTCAGCACTAAAGGTAATACGGTGGTGACGTGCAGGTGGTTCCTATCTCAGCACTCAAGGTAATACTGTGGTGACGTGCAGGTAGTTCCTATCTCAGCACTAAAGGTAATACGGTGGTGACGTGCAGATGGTTCCTATCTCTGCACTAAAGGTAATACAGTGGTGACGTGCAGATGGTTCCTATCTCAGCACTCAAGGTAATACGGTGGTGACGTGCAGGTGGTTCCTATCTCAGCACTCAAGGTAATACGGTGGTGACGTGCAGGTGGTTCCTATCTCAGCACTAAAGGTAATACTGTGGTGACGTGCAGGTTGTTACTATCTCAGCACTAAAGGTGATACTGTGGTGAGGTCCAGTTGGTTCATATCTCAGCACTAAAGGTAATACGGTGGTGAGGTCCAGTTGGTTCCTATCTCAGCACTCAAGGTAATACTGTGGTGAGGTCCAGTTGGTTCCTATCTCAGCACTCAAGGTAATACGGTGGTGAGGTCCAGTTGGTTCCTATCTCAGCACTAAAGGTAATACGGTGGTGAGGTCCAGTTGGTTCCTATCTCAGCACTAAAGGTGATACTGTGGTGATGTCCAGTTGGTTCCTATCTCAGCACTAAAGGTGATACTGTGGTGATGTCCAGTTGGTTCCTATCTCAGCACTAAAGGTAATACTGTGGTGAGGTCCAGTTGGTTCCTATCTCAGCACTAAAGGTAATACTGTGGTGATGTCCAGTTGGTTCCTATCTCAGCACTAAAGGTGATACTGTGGTGAGGTCCAGTTGGTTCCTATCTCAGCACTAAAGGTGATACTGTGGTGAGGTCCAGTTGGTTCCTATCTCAGCACTAAGGTGATACTGTGGTGAGGTCCAGTTGGTTCCTATCTCAGCACTAAAGGTAATACTGTGGTGAGGTCCAGTTGGTTCCTATCTCAGCACTAAAGGTAATACGGTGGTGAGGTCCAGTTGGTTCCTATCTCAGCACTCAAGGTAATACTGTGGTGAGGTCCAGTTGGTTCCTATCTCAGCACTCAAGGTAATACTGTGGTGAGGTCCAGTTGGTTCCTATCTCAGCACTAAAGGTAATTCGGTGGTAACGTCCAGGTGGTTCCTATCTCAGCACTCAAGGTAATACTGTGGTGATGTCCAGTTGGTTCTTCCATTGTGCTCCGAAACTAGTACATGGTGGTGTCTTTCAAATTTACTGTACTAAATGAGTCCATTAGGAATTAGTCCATTATAATTACAATTATGTGGTTGTGTATTGTAGTGAAATGAGGCTCCCGACAACTATTATATTAGCCAAAATCATTGTAAATCGTAGAAGAAAGTGAAGATTTGCATAAGATAGGATTTTATTTCATCGAGTGATCACGGAAATTTGTATTTCCACAAGTGGCGTTACTAATAAATATGATAGAGTAATGGTAGCGCCGTCACTTCAGGTGCGAAAGGCCTGGAGTTCGAACCCCGCTGGAGCCGTTAAGATTGTGCCCTTAGGCAAGGCATTTAAATTCCATGTTGCCTCTTCTCTCTCCCTCGTGGCGATGGATTCCATCTGGAATGAGGTCTCGAGAGTGATTAATATAAGTTGAAAGAACTTGTTTTGCAATCGAGCTAAAATAAATTTGTATAAACTAATAAACATAAATATCCTCTATATTAGATATACATGTATATATTATTTATAATCATATTGTGTGTTTTAGAGAATGAATTTAGATAAATTAGAGGAATGCATCACAACTCTGGCAGAGTTTCTTGAGCTGAAAGGTGATCCAGTGGGTATGGTAGAAGGTCGCGTAGTCGAGACTCGGACAGACAGTGGTCGTGGAAAGATGGCTACCATCTTAGTTCAAAGGGGTACGCTTAAAAAGGGTGACCTTCTGATTGCAGGAACTACTTGGACAAAAGTAAGTAAATTTAGTAAGGTTTGAATCGGGCCATATGCAGACTATCCATTAATATTTCAATTTTATGAATATCAGTATATAGCCTTTGTTGAATGTGCTGTCAATGCCCACCCCTCTATAGTGTTAACCATTGGACCTGCATTTGTGGAAGTCGGGGTAGCGCAGTGGATGCACGTTCGCTTCAGGTCCGGAGTTTGAGCCCCGCTGGAGCCGTTACGATTGTGCTTCCACATTGCCTCTTCTCTCTCCCTCGTGGCGATGGATTCCTGAATGAGGTCTCGAGAGTGATTAATATACGTTGAAAAAACTTGTTTCGCAATCGAGCTAAAATAAATTTGAAGTTGCTTAACCATTGGACCATGGACACATTTAGATTTGTCCAACATTTATAATCAAGTTGAACATCTTCAAATAGTCGAGCATTGCTGTCCTTTTAGATAATTCCTCAGCTATGAAATGATATTGAGAAATATAATAATGGCGTTCTTCTATCTGTTCCCAACATTTTTTATGTAAAGTTTAGGGTATATGTTGATCACTTGTTCCAACCACATCCGGTCATGGTTGCACTTGAAGGTCGTGTATCTCTCTATATATATATAGATAGTGTCCGCTTCATTAAGAAATGAATCGCAGGTTAATTGTTTCCATTGTGGTATGAAGTACATTGGGCGTGTTTAAAGTTAGCGTGTTGACCTTAATGCTAAATGTATTTATTTTTCATACCTGATGGAAACTAGTA
Source organism: Archivesica marissinica (assembly GCA_014843695.1). Lineage (NCBI taxonomy): Eukaryota > Metazoa > Mollusca > Bivalvia > Venerida > Vesicomyidae > Archivesica > Archivesica marissinica. The sequence continues at coordinate 32,162,550 of CM026402.1, read as the reverse complement.
ACCCACGATTTGTTACTTATATTTACATTAATTATTCAAAGAATATCAAAGAAACGCTGCCCACCATTATGAATGCGCATACCTGTATCTCTGACAACGCATGTCAGCTGCATATCATTAGTGAGGAAATTCATACAAAAAACAGACGGGGACACAAATATGTTCATCAAAGGAAATGCAATAGCGATGTAAATATTATCTCGTGTACCTCAGTATGGGTTATGATCATATATCGAGGTAGCGCCTTTCAACCGAAGAAACTAAGAAAAATAGGTGTTGCATATTCATTGTTACAAGAGATATTGTTAATCTAGGTACGTGCAATGTATGATAGTAACGGACAGCCCGTGATGGAAGCAGCCCCCTCGTGTCCTGTGGAAGTAGCGGGCTGGAAGGAACTGCCAACAACGGGGGATGAAGTTCTGCAAGTAGATAAAGAGGTCAGTTTTTGTTGCTGCTTTGTGATGTTGACATGGTGGTGATGCCTGGTCGAATCCTGTGGTTTGCAGATGGATGTTGTTGCCATGGTGATGCCTGGTCGAATCCTGTGATTTGCAGATGGATGTTGACATGGTGGTGATGCCTGGTCTAATCCTGTGGTTTGCAGATGGATGTTGTTGCCATGGTGGTGCCTGGTCGAATCCTGTGATTTGCAGATGGATGTTGACATGGTGGTGATGCCTGGTCGAATCCTGTGGTTTGCAGATGGATGTTGTTGCCATGGTGGTGCCTGGTCGAATCCTGTGATTTGCAGATGGATGTTGACATGGTGGTGATGCCTGGTCGAATCCTGTGGTTTGCAGATGGATGTTGTTGCCATGGTGGTGCCTGGTCGAATCCTGTGGTTTGCAGATGGATGTTGACATGGTGATGCCTGGTCAAATCCTGTGGTTTGCAGATGGATGTTGCCATGGTGATGCCTGGTCGAATCCTGTGGTTGGCAGATGGATGTTGCCATGGTGATGCCCGGTCGAATCCTGTGGTGTGGTTTGCAGATGGATGTTGCCATGGTGATGCCCGGTCGAATCCTGTGGTGTGGTTTGCAGATGGATGTTGCCATGGTGATGCCCGGTCGAATCCTGTGGTGTGGTTTGCAGATATATCCATAATCAAGATCAAAAGCGCCGTTTGTAGCACATAAATGGCCTCTGTTTATTTATTCACAAGATGGCGGGTGGCCAAGTGGAGAAGGTGGTTTAATTCAAATCACTTGTCCCTCACCGCTGCAGGTTCGAATCTCACTGGTGGCGTCGCATTCTTTCAAGTGAGGAGGCTATCCAGCTGGGTTGTGGAAGGTCGGTGGTTATACCCAGGTACCATGCATTAAATACTACTCAGAGGTGTACCTAGGGTCTTCCTCCTCCAGTAATAGCTGGAGAGTTGCCATATAACTGTTGGTGCGACTTTAAACCCAACAACAACAAAAAACAACATATATTTTGATGACAAGATTGGTAGCAACCCATGGACCACTGTATTATCTTCCACTGCAGAAAAGGCTTAAAAAGGCCTTGGAATTCCGTCTGGACCAACAGAACAGAGATAAAGAGACGATGGATGCAGAAGTGATAGACGACAAACGTAAAGAAGAAAAGGATATATATGATACAAAGAGGGCAGAAAAACTGGCATATTTAAAACGAAGGGGAATTCGGAGACGGATGAGTATACGAAGAAGTGAAACCATGATGAACAGTGGATTACAGACAGAAGAACTTGAAGATAAAGAGTCGATGAAGCCAACATTCCCTATAATTATAAAAGGTATGCTATGTTAAACATATATAGATATTAAATAAAGGCCGATAGAGAAAACTAAGTCTCAACCCTGGTGGCCATGTTGTTTGACGAATCAACCCGATAAGAACCAAGTGTCACAGGTCGCCAAAATATTAGTATGTATTGAAAGCACTTGTTTCTTTAAGTTTATTTAGCGTCTCTACCGGTTGGTTGCCCACATGAGCAACGGGCAGTTTACCTAACAACACCTTTCCTGGGCTGGCTCCAGCAGTTAACCAGTACTTGGTTCACCAACCTCCGTAAGAAACTGCCAATCTTTTCATATAAAGAGGCACGGTCTGAGCGGGGCTCGAACCTGTGACCATCAGTTATGATAAGTATAAGAGGTATACAAGTCAGGGACCGTAACCACTCGACCACGTATGAAAAGAGTGTTATACAAATCTGGTATAATAATTATCTATGTTTTTGTCGTAGGTGATGTGGCTGGATCTGTTGAGGCTATTATCGATACACTTGCGACGTTTCACTCTGAGCTGTGTGAGCTCGTTATTCTACATAGCGGAGTAGGCGATGTTACACCGTACGATCTCGAACTTGCTGACGTCTTTAAGGGTGTGTGTGTTTTACATTTATTTATCGTTGCCCATATGAGCGACGCCTCCTGAAAAGTTTAAACTTTATTTATTTTATAACGATTGCCAAGCAAGTTCTATCAACTTATATTAATCACTTGGCGTGGATGAAAGCGTATATGTGGTCACTCGTGTGGGAAGAAACCGGAGTACCCGGAGAAAACCCACCTGTCTGATCTGGCGACCATCACCTGAAAAGATTAGTCATTTTAGAGGATAGTGCAATGATACAGACAGAGACCCATTCAAGAGTCTCCTCTGGTTCTTTTACGTGCACAGTGTAAAGCACCAACACAAGACCTCGGTTTAAAGTCCCATCTGAAAGACTGTTAATTTTATTATGATCAGACGGGGGGTCGAACCTGGATCCCTGGATTACCAGTCCAACGTGTCAACAACTAGACTACAGATCCGTCTGTCTGTTTAAAGGTATTGATTTAAGAGTGTTTCATTGTCTAGAAATTTTAATTTAACCCTTTCCTTCATACAGATTTATGTGAATATACTATTATATCTCCATACAAACGACAGCCATTTAGCTATCATGCAGTGGATAAGTAGTCGCCATATCTATCCCACCTCCATAGATATTACTGGGACTGCATGAGATTCTGGCCATTATTATGAGCATTGGTTTGGCTACTACATTGTCAATGTATGTCATATTGGTAATGGCGTCAAGAGGTGCTTCTATGAGGGAAAGGGTTTATGAACATTGGTTTGGCTACTACATTGTCAATGTATGTCATATTGGTAATGGCGTCAAGAGGTGCTTACTGTAGTGCTTTTTATATTCCAGGTGATGTCGGGTGATATACAGTATTTTCTTCTATATTCCAAGTCATTTTAATTAATATCTTATGTTTTCATTTATTGCATGTGGTATTTTTTTTCCATTTATTCCAAATTATTTCGGGTCATATTTTGTTATCATTTATTCCAGGTGATTTCGAGTGATAATTAGATTTTTCATTTATTCCAAGTAATTTAAAATTTGATACTTTGTGGTTTCATTTATTCCAACTTCCAAGTGATTTCCAGTGACATTTTGTTTTCATTTATTCCAAGTGATTTCCAGTGACATTTTGTTTTCATTTATTCCAACTTCCAAGTGATTTCCAGTGACATTTTGTTTTCATTTATTCCAACTTCCAAGTGATTTCCAGTGACAGTTTATTTTCATTTATTCCAACTTCCAAGTGATTTCCAGTGACATTTTGTTTTCATTTATTTCAAGTGGCTTTCATTTATTCCAAGTGATTTAAAATTTGATACTTTGTGGTTTCATTTATTCCAACTTCCAAGTGATTTCCAGTGACATTTTGTTTTCATTTATTCCAAGTGATTTCCATTTATTCCAACTTCCAAGTGATTTCCAGTGACATTTTGTTTTCATTTATTCCAAGTGGTTTTCATTTATTCCAACTTCCAAGTGATTTCCAGTGACATTTTGTTTTCATTTATTCCAACCTCCAAGTGATTTCCAGTGACATTTTGTTTTCATTTATTCCAAGTGGTTTTCATTTATTCCAACTTCCAAGTGATTTCCAGTGACATTTTGTTTTCATTTATTCCAACCTCCAAGTGATTTCCAGTGACATTTTGTTTTCATTTATTTCAAGTGGTTTTCATTTATTCCAACTTCCAAGTGATTTCTAGTGACAGTTTGTTTTCATTTATTCCAACCTCCAAGTGATTTCCAGTGACATTTTGTTTTCATTTATTCCAACCTCCAAGTGATTTCCAGTGACATTTTGTTTTCATTTATTCCAACTTCCAAGTGATTTCCAGTGACATTTTGTTTTCATTTATTCCAACTTCCAAGTGATTTCCAGTGACAGTTTATTTTCATTTATTCCAACTTCCAAGTGATTTCCAGTGACATTTTGTTTTCATTTATTCCAAGTGGTTTTCATTTATTCCAACTTCCAAGTGATTTCCAGTGACATTTTGTTTTCATTTATTCCAACCTCCAAGTGATTTCCAGTGACATTTTGTTTTCATTTATTCCAACTTCCAAGTGATTTCCAGTGACAGTTTATTTTCATTTATTCCAACTTCCAAGTGATTTCCAGTGACATTTTGTTTTCATTTATTTCAAGTGGCTTTCATTTATTCCAAGTGATTTAAAATTTGATACTTTGTGGTTTCATTTATTCCAACTTCCAAGTGATTTCCAGTGACATTTTGTTTTCATTTATTCCAAGTGATTTCCATTTATTCCAACTTCCAAGTGATTTCCAGTGACATTTTGTTTTCATTTATTCCAACCTCCAAGTGATTTCCAGTGACATTTTGTTTTCATTTATTTCAAGTGGTTTTCATTTATTCCAACTTCCAAGTGATTTCTAGTGACAGTTTGTTTTCATTTATTCCAACCTCCAAGTGATTTCCAGTGACATTTTGTTTTCATTTATTCCAACCTCCAAGTGATTTCCAGTGACATTTTGTTTTCATTTATTCCAACTTCCAAGTGATTTCCAGTGACATTTTGTTTTCATTTATTCCAAGTGATTTCCAGTGACATTTTGTTTTCATTTATTCCAACTTCCAAGTGATTTCCAGTGACATTTTGTTTTCATTTATTCCAACTTCCAAGTGATTTCCAGTGACAGTTTATTTTCATTTATTCCAACTTCCAAGTGATTTCCAGTGACATTTTGTTTTCATTTATTTCAAGTGGCTTTCATTTATTCCAAGTGATTTAAAATTTGATACTTTGTGGTTTCATTTATTCCAACTTCCAAGTGATTTCCAGTGACATTTTGTTTTCATTTATTCCAAGTGGTTTTCATTTATTCCAACTTCCAAGTGATTTCCAGTGACATTTTGTTTTCATTTATTCCAACCTCCAAGTGATTTCCAGTGACATTTTGTTTTCATTTATTCCAACTTCCAAGTGATTTCCAGTGACAGTTTGTTTTCATTTATTCCAACTTCCAAGTGATTTCCAGTGACATTTTGTTTTCATTTATTTCAAGTGGTTTTCATTTATTCCAACTTCCAAGTGATTTCCAGTGACATTTTGTTTTCATTTATTCCAACTTCCAAGTGATTTCCAGTGACATTTTGTTTTCATTTATTCCAACTTCCAAGTGATTTCCAGTGACATTTTGTTTTCATTTATTCCAACTTCCAAGTGATTTCCAGTGACATTTTGTTTTCATTTATTCCAACTTCCAAGTGATTTCCAGTGACAGTTTGTTTTCATTTATTCCAACTTCCAAGTGATTTCCAGTGACATTTTGTTTTCATTTATTCCAAGTGATTTAAAATTTGATACTTTGTGGTTTCATTTATTCCAACTTCCAAGTGATTTCCAGTGACATTTTGTTTTCATTTATTCCAAGTGATTTCCAGTGACATTTTGTTTTCATTTATTCCAAGTGATTTCCAGTGACATTTTGTTTTCATTTATTCCAACTTCCAAGTGATTTCCAGTGACATTTTGTTTTCATTTATTCCAACTTCCAAGTGATTTCCAGTGACATTTTGTTTTCATTTATTCCAACTTCCAAGTGATTTCCAGTGACATTTTGTTGTCATTTATTCCAACTTCCAAGTGATTTCCAGTGACATTTTGTTTTCATTTATTCCAACTTCCAAGTGATTTCCAGTGACAGTTTGTTTTCATTTATTCCAACTTCCAAGTGATTTCCAGTGACATTTTGTTTTCATTTATTCCAGGAGAAATTTATGCATTCAATGTGTCTGTGTCTGCACAGGCAGGAGTATCCCAGTACAATGTAGAAATTAAGAACCATAACGTGATATATCACCTGTTTGATGAGCTTGTGAAGACAATAAATACCAGATTACCCAAGCTTGTAGAGGAGGAAATCATAGGTGCGTACATTCAGCAGAACTTCACAAGCCTTATGTTAGCCAACACTCCGTACCCATAATGCAACACGGTTATGTTAGCCACTGTCCGTACCCATAATGCAACACGGTTATGTTAGCCACTGTCCGTACCATAATGCAACATGATTATGTTAGCCACTGTCCGTATGTACCATAATGCAACACAATTATGTTAGCCACTGTCCGTACCATAATGCAACACAATTATGTTAGCCACTGTCCGTACCCATAATGCAACACAATTATGTTAGCCACTGTCCGTACCCATAATGCAACACGGTTATGTTAGCCACTGTCCGTACCCATAATGCAACACAATTATGTTAGCCACTGTCCGTACCCATAATGCAACACAATTATGTTAGCCACTGTCCGTACCATAATGCAACATGATTATGTTAGCCACTGTCCGCATAATGCAACACAATTATGTTAGCCACTGTCTGTACCATAATGCAACACAATTATGTTAGCCACTGTCCGTACCCATAATGCAACACAATTATGTTAGCCACTGTCCGTACCCATAATGCAACACGGTTATGTTAGCCACTGTCCGTACCCATAATGCAACACAATTATGTTAGCCACTGTCCGTACCCATAATGCAACACAATTATGTTAGCCACTGTCCGTACCATAATGCAACATGATTATGTTAGCCACTGTCTGTACCATAATGCAACACAATTATGTTAGCCACTGTCTGTACCATAATGCAACACAATTATGTTAGCCACTGTCCGTACCCATAATGCAACACAATTATGTTAGCCACTGTCCGTACCCATAATGCAACACGGTTATGTTAGCCACTGTCCGTACCCATAATGCAACACAATTATGTTAGCCACTGTCCGTACCCATAATGCAACACAATTATGTTAGCCACTGTCCATACCATAATGCAACATGATTATGTTAGCCACTGTCCGTACCCATAATGCAACACAATTATGTTAGCCACTGTCCATACCATAATGCAACATGATTATGTTAGCCACTGTCCGTACCATAATGCAACACAATTATGTTAGCCACTGTCCGTACCATAATGCAACATGATTATGTTAGCCACTGTCCGTACCATAATGCAACACAATTATGTTAGCCACTGTCCGTACCCATAATGCAACACAATTATGTTAGCCACTGTCCGTACCCATAATGCAACACGGTTATGTTAGCCACTGTCCGTACCCATAATGCAACACAATTATGTTAGCCACTGTCCGTACCATAATGCAACATGATTATGTTAGCCACTGTCCGTACCCATAATGCAACACAATTATGTTAGCCACTGTCCGTACCATAATGCAACATGATTATGTTAGCCACTGTCCGTACCATAATGCAACATGATTATGTTAGCCACTGTCCGTACCATAATGCAACATGATTATGTTAGCCACTGTCCGTACCATAATGCAACACAATTATGTTAGCCACTGTCCGTACCCATAATGCAACACGGTTATGTTAGCCAACACTCTGTACCATAATGCAACACAATTATGTTAGCCACTGTCCGTACCATAATGCAACACGATTATGTTAGCCACTGTCCGTACCATAATGCAACATGATTATGTTAGCCACTGTCTGTCCCATAATGCAACATGATTTCTAACTTATCCACATTCTTTTCTCAACATTATACTGGACCCCATGTGAAAACAGTGCTGCACTCTTGTCATACCCTGTGAAGGTAATTTTCGATGTAATTGAGGTATGAAACCAAAACGTGCAGCCCTATTTAACATGAATTATGTTGGTTTGCTGTAAAACCCAACTTGACACCCTTCTCATACATGTACTTGGATGAAGTCCAGTAGAGATTAGTGTTACTATAACATGTTCTCACGACAGGTGAAGCTACTATCCTACAACAGTACACGGTAACAGAGAAACGGCAAGGCACTAAGACAGATGTGTTGGTTGCTGGCTGTCGGTGTGTGTCGGGCAGTCTGGAGAGGAACCAGCTGTTTAAGGTCATACAGAACGATGAAGTCATTTATCAAGGTACAGTTTATATATGTATGACCTGTTATGAGAGACCACCTATTTAAAATGACCATAATTTCACAGTCCCCAGGTTTGACTGTAATCGTATATTTTAATTATTGTTAACCCATTCAACACCAAGTAACTCACATGGACTGGTCCATGATATTCATAAACCAATAAATGAATCAGAATATCACATTTGGACAAGTTCATTTATCAAAATGGGTAATTATGTCTAAAAATAGTCATATCACTGGCAAAAAGTGCAGCTCCTGATGAGACGGCTCGTCACGAGCCGGCTCATCTGGATCTACACTTTTTGTAAGCCTATTTAGAGGTCTGTGGTGTTGAAAGGGTTAAATAAAGCCTGGTTGCCAAGTAGATACGGTCGGTGACTTCAAATCACTTGCCCCCTCACTGCTGCTGGGGTGTCAAATTATATCTAGTGAGGAAGTCGGTGGTTCTACCTGGGTGCCTGCAATACTGCATGGAAGGGCACCTGGGGTCTTCCTAATAGTTGGAGAGTCGCCGTATGACCTAAGCTGTTGGTGCGACTTTTGGACATTTAGCTCCTAAGACATTGTTATTTCTGGATATACGACATTTGGCTTCATTCTAAAACCCATGTATTTCTGGATATACGACATTTGGCTTCATTCTAAAACCCATGTATTTCTGGATATACGACATTTGGCTTCATTCTAAAACCCATGTATTTCTGGATATACGACATTTGGCTTCATTCTAAAATCCATGTATTTCTGGATATACGACATTTGCTTCATTCTAAAACCCATGTATTTCTGGATATACGACATTTGGCTTCATTCTAAACCCATGTATTTGGTTTTTGGCTCATTCTAAAATCCAGTATTTCTGGATATACGACATTTGGCTTCATTCTAAAACCCATGTATTTCTGGATATACGACATTTGGCTTCATTCTAAACCCATGTATTTCTGGATATACGACATTTGGCTTCATTCTAAAACCCATGTATTTCTGGATATACGACATTTGGCTTCATTCTAAACCCATGTATTTCTGGATATACGACATTTGGCTTCATTCTAAAACCCATGTATTTCTGGATATACGACATTTGGCTTCATTCTAAAACCCATGTATTTCTGGATATACGACATTTGGCTTCATTCTAAAACCCATGTATTTCTGGATATACGACATTTGGCTTCATTCTAAAACCCATGTATTTCTGGATATACGACATTTGGCTTCATTCTAAAACCCATGTATTTCTGGATATACGACATTTGGCTTCATTCTAAAACCCATGTATTTCTGGATATACGACATTTGGCTTCATTCTAAAACCCATGTATTTCTGGATATACGACATTTGGCTTCATTCTAAAACCATGTATTTCTGGATATACGACATTTGGCTTCATTCTAAAACCCATGTATTTCTGGATATACGACATTTGGCTTCATTCTAAAACCCATGTATTTCTGGATATACGACATTTGGCTTCATTCTAAAACCCATGTATTTCTGGATATACGACATTTGGCTTCATTCTAAAACCCATGTATTTCTGGATATACGACATTCGGCTTCATTCTATAACTATGTCAAGATTTAACCCATGTATTTCTGGATATACAACATTTGGCTTCATTCTATAACTATGTCAAGATTTAACCCATGTATTTCTGGATATATGACATTTGGCTTCATTCTATAACTATATCAAGATTTAAGCCATGTATTTCTGGATATACGACATTTGGCTTCATTCTATAACTATATCCAGATTTAACCCATGTTTTTCTGGATACTTCAGGAAATTTAGCTTCCTTGAAGCACCACAAGGATGAGGCAAGATCTATAAGCGTAAATCAAGAGTGTGGAATATGTTTTAATAAATCTTCGTCAGTGAAATTTCAACCCGGAGATACTGTGATATGTTACACAAACGTGGAGAAGGTACAGACTCTAGACTGGGAGCCGGGTTATTTGGATACTTCATAACACGTGTAGTAGTCGGAATATTTGGAATGGAATGTCAGGGCTTCAGAATGAAATTTTTGTCCAAGAACCAGTTAGGTGATAAACTTGAGGATATAAACATGAGGATATAAACGTGAGGATATAAACATGAGGATATAAACGTGAGGATATAAACGTGAGGATATAAATGTGAGGATATGTTGCCCATAAATAACGTTTGAGCAGAGACGAAGCATACTGGTAAAATGAAGATAATGCATCCGATACACAGAAACTAGTATCTGGATCGTGATAGCGTTATTGCAGCGTGGTCGCTTCAGTTGTGAAAGGCCTGGAGCTGTTACGAATGTGTCCTTAGGCAAGGCATTTAGTTTATACAAATTTATTTTAGCTCGATTGCGAAATTAGTTATTTCAACTTATATAAATCACTCTCGAGACCTCATTCCTGATGGAATCCATCGCCACGAGGGAGAGAGAAGAGGCAACGTGGAATTTAAATGCCTTGCCTAAGGGCACAATCGTAACGGCTCCAGTGGGGCTCAAACTCCGGACCGTTCACACCTGAAGCGAACGCGCATCCACTGCGCTATCACGACTTCCATTCTAAGCAAGGCAAGGCATTTAAATTACACATTGCCTCTTATCTCTCCCTCATGGCGATGGATTCCAGATCTCAAGAGCAATTAATCTAACGTTGTAAAAACTTGTTTCGCAATCAAGCTAAAATAAAAAAATTATAAACTAAATGTATATGATGTGTGCTGGTTTCATTTCCAGAAATGCATGTATTATCTGTGATTTTCTGCATGTATTTATTGCATATTGTTACCAGTGATTTTATGACATTAAAATAATATCACATGGACGTTTTACTTTCACTTTCGTCCCGATTTGTTTATAGTCAATTGTGAATAGTACAACGCGTTGTGTGTAGGTATTGTCTAGAACTGGTTGGTTGCCACTGCTGGTGGAATATATCAGTTGTAGCTGGTATTGTCTATAACTGGTTGGTTGTCATTCCTGGTGGAATATATCAGTTGTAGCTGGTATCGTCTAGAACTGGTTGGTTGTCATTCCTGGTGGAATATATCAGTTGTAGCTGGTATCGTCTAGAACTGGTTGGTTGTCACTGCTGGTGGAATATATCAGTTGTAGCTGGTATTGTCTAGAACTGGTTGGTTCTCACTGCTGGTGGAATATATCAGTTGTAGCTGGTATCGTCTAGAACTGGTTGGTTGTCACTGCTGGTGGAATATATCAGTTGTGGCTGGTATCGTCTAGAACTGGTTGGTTGTAGCTATTACTGACTCGTACTGGTATTTTATTATTGTAACACCCATAATGCACCAGTTCACTATTTGCACTGCATACAAATACGCTGAAATGTAAACAATTAAAATTTTGTTTGATTTTGGATTTACTTTTTCGAGGAAAAGCAACAGTTATAGTCATAAAGTGACGTTCTATCGTTATGTGGTCACCAGGTGGGTGGAGACCCCCCCTCCAGGTACCATTCTGGACATTGTGTCAGGCACAGGAGGGTACCAGGGAATTCGCGAGGGTGTTCTTGTGCGAATAAATAGTGGTCTTACAGTATACCTAATACATATATACATTACAAACTGGTTTGTGCATTCTGTGGGCCTGGGACAACCTGTATGTATCTTGACCTAGAACCACCATCCTGTATGATCATTTTTGTAGTTTCCAGTTTAGCAGTCCCCATTTTGACTACCGGGGTATTGTTTTTAGGAAGGCTGTGGAACAAATCTTATTTGGCAGGGGTTTAAAGGAGGAAGGTGTCGAGTCCACATAGCCCACATACATTAATAACATCATGATGTTGCTCTTCCGGGGACTGCTAAACTGGAAGTGTCATTTTCAGATTCTACATTTGTTATGGTATTTTCGTTTAGTTTACCCTCATTCCAATAAATATTTGCATACCAACCTCTTGCTACCGATCTTGCGTTTACATATACCACAGTTCGTATATTCATTCACTTTCACACATTTTCGACTGCCCTCCATGCATTCTACCGACACCTGCAGGTACTCCTGGAACTGGATTTGTTTCAGTACCTGCCCTAGGTACCTCCTGGACACGTGTCGATCGATGGCTGCTTCTAACACGGCGTGGGATTTCTTTATCAAAATCTCTTCAGGTAAAGTTTCCAGCGCCTAACACAAATATACAAAAGAAAGCTAATAAATACACGTCTGATTTCAGAATAAGCCGTGATTTAATTAAAAGTGATAGTTTCTAGACATTTATTTTAGCCCAATTTGTAAAACAAAATCGTGCAACTTTAAACTATTATGTTATATTTCGGGTTTTACGCCTGCATCAGCACCATTTTGGGCTATATCGCTGGCGGGCAGTTTACCTAACAACATCTTTCCTGGGCAGGCTCCAGCGGTTAACCAGTACTTTGGTGCACCAACCTCCGTAAGAAACTGCCAACTTTTTCATATAAATGAGACATGGTCTGAGCGGGACTCGAACCCGTGACCATCAGTGATGATAGGTTACAGTGGTATACAAGTCGGCTACCTTAACCACTCGACCACGGAGGTGGACGAAAATGAAAACAAATCTCTGGTAAGTCATAAAAGCAACTACCTTATGCATGTTTATCTTTGTGGCATGTGTCTCCAGCATGCTCAGGGCCGTCTGTATTCTCGGTTTGGGTGGGTGTTTGTATTCGGTGAGCCCGAGAGCTAGTGGCTTGGGAGGATGAACGTACACGTGCAGTAAATCCAGATAAACCTGTAATGGATGATCAAACTTCTTTTTACCATTAGAAATATATAACTAACAATGTAACCCTTATCACGAATCGTGGTCATCCCACATAACCTCATCGTTAAACAAGGCATGGCAACGAATTGGAATCTTACGATCCCTTAAATACATTCTCTCCCGCTCGAGTCTCCAGCGTATGTACGTCTCTTTCATTAGACCTCTCCTAGAATATGCAGATGTTGTCTGGGACAACTGTTCCAACACATTAAGCAACGACATCGAGGCAGTGCAAAACGAAGCAGCCCGCATAGTCAGTGGTGCTACTAAGCTTTGTAACCTCGACCGTCTCCGGAACGATCTCAACTGGGAAACCCTTGCATCGAGACGTAAAGACCACAGATGTATTCTCTTCTTTAAAATGAGGAACAATCTAACTCCCACGTATCTTTCTGACATCATACCACAACAACCCATTCAAACCTACTCCCTACGTTCCGTTCCTGACGTCCCTTTAATACACACTAAAACGCAAGCATATGCTAATTCATTTCTTCCAGCAACCATCCGCGATTGGAACTCTCTTCCTTATGACACCCGTAACTCCAGGAATGTATCCGAATTTAAATCCAAACTCAGCAAGCCTAAGAAATATTCTCCTCTATACGACCTGGGAAACAGGAGGCTCCAGATTCTCCATGCTCATCTACGACTAGGATGTAGTGTAATTTCGACCTCCATCGAAAAAACATTGTTGAATCGCCAAACTGTGCATGTGGAGCAATGGAAACAGCGATGCATTACCTTACGCAGTGTCCACGATACAACAATGCTCGTCGCCTACTTTTGTCCAATATCCCTTGCGCACCGACAACAAATAATTTTCTGTATGGCGACGATCGTTTACCATTCAAAAACAACAAATCCATCTTTCTAACTGTCCAGGCTTACATTGCAGCTACAAAGAGGTTTGATGCATGATCCGACTACCTGGTGGGTATTCCAGGTCCATCCTTCCTTTCCTGTGTGTCACAGCAACCCATTTCATTTCATCCCATTTACTAATTTTCCATACCTTCCAATTCAGTTCACCACAAATTAGTGCACGCATGATGACAAAACTTGTTTCAAATTGCCCCACAAATCACAAGTACGCATACAAGCACCCAAGACCAATCGGGGCTAAAGAACCCAAGACAATGCCCGTCATGTATCACTAACCGCTCCCAATGCTAACAACTGTATATTGTAACATCCTCATGGAAAGGAATTTACATAAGCTCTCAGCTTGTTTTCCAATCCATTTCAGATATCCTGTTGTATTTATATACCGTATATATATTGAATGAACTGAATAAAATATGTTTAAACTAACCCTTATCCTGCTAATCTTGACTAAAATAGCTTTTGCAAACACCAGAGAGCCAGATCAGACAGCACAGAATGTTTAGTTTCAGTTTAGTTTATTTTCATATTCTCAGGAAGCACACTAAACGTGATACGTAGTTGCTTTATTCTTCAAAAACTGATAGTTCAGCTGAACCACCGAAACCTAGCAGCTGTGTAGTTGTCATAAATGATGTGAATACATTTAGTTGAAATATAGTTCATTCAATACATGATTATATACAGTACAACAATAGAAACTAGAGGCTAAAACTCGGAGAGCAATTGGAGAGGAGAGCACTCGGATAGGAGAGCACTCAAAGAGGATAGCACTCAGATAGGCTAGCACTCGGAGAGGAGAGCACTCGGATAGGAGAGCACTCGGAGAGGATAGGACTCGGGAGAGGAGAGCACTCGGAGAGGAGAGCACTCGGAGAGGATAGCACTCGGAGAGGAGAGCACTCGGAGAGGATAGCACTCGGATAGGAGAGCACTCGGAGAGGATAGCACTCGGATAGGAGAGCACTCGGAGAGGATAGCACTCGGATAGGAGAGCACTCGGAGAGGATAGCACTCGGAGAGGATAGCATTCGGAGAGAGGAGAGCACTCGGATAGGAGAGCACTCAGAGAGGAGAGCACTCGGAGAGGATAGGACTCGGGAGAGGAGAGCACTCGGATAGGAGAGCACTCGGAGAGGAGAGCACTCGGAAAGGATAGGACTCGGGAGAGGAGAGCACTCGGAGAGGATAGGACTCGGGAGAGGAGAGCACTCGGATAGGAGAGCACTCGGAGAGGAGAGCACTCGGAGAGGATAGGACTCGGGAGAGGAGAGCACTCGGAGAGGAGAGCACTCGGAGAGGATAGGACTCGGGAGAGGAGAGCACTCGGATAGGAGAGCACTCAGAGAGGAGAGCACTCGGAGAGGATAGGACTCGGAGAGGAGAGCACTCGGAGAGGATAGCACTCGGATAGGAGAGCACTCGGAGAGGATAGCACTCGGATAGGAGAGCACTCGGATAGGAGAGCACTCGGAGAGGATAGCACTCGGAGAGGAGAGCACTCGGAGAGGAGAGCACTCGGAGAGGATAGCACTCGGAGAGGATAGCACTCGGAGAGGATAGCACTCAGAGAGGAGAGCACTCGGAGAGGAGAGCATTCGGAGAGGAGAGCACTCGGATAGGAGAGCACTCAGAGAGGAGAGCACTCGGAGAGGAGAGCATTCGGAGAGGAGAGCACTCGGAGAGGAGAGCACTCAGAGAGGAGAGCACTCGGAGAGGATAGCACTCAAAGAGGATAGCACACAGAGAGAAGAGGATAGGACTCGGAGAGGAGAGCACTCGGAGAGCACTCGGAGAGGAGAGCACTCGGATAGGAGAGCACTCGGAGAGAAGAGCACTCGGAGAGGAGAGCACTCGGAGAGGAGAGCATTCGGAGAGCAGAGCACTCAGATAGGAGAGCATTCGGAGAGGAGAGCACTCGGAGAGGAGAGCACTTGGAGAGATGCAAACCCCCCAATTTGACACAAGGACAAATGCTTCAGTTTACAGTACTATATGGTCAACAGGAATGGACTCTTTGATGACCGGCTTGACCGATTTTTCCCAAAATCAAATCACTTCCTCCTAGACTAAACATATATAATATGATATCCACAAAGTTTTGTCAAAATCCATCAACAAATCTATTTTATCATGTATGCACACAGACACAGCCGTTCCTAGTTGCAAAGGTTAATTAACCCATTCAATACTACAGACCTCTTAAATAGGCTTACAAACAGTTTAGGTCCAGATGAGCCAGCTTGTGACGAGCCATCTCATCAGGATCTGCACTTTTTGCCAGTAATATTACTATTTTTAGACAAAATTACCCATTTTGATAAATGAACTGGTCCAAATGTAATTTTCTTATTAATTTATTGATCTAAAAATATCATGCACCAGTCCATGTCAGTTACTTGGTGTTGAATGGGTTAATAGAATTGGACAGAAAGCTGTATACATTACCTCGCTGCTTCCTTTATTGTAATATTTCACACAATACCTGCAATGTAATACATTTATAAATTTAATTTATGACCGACTAACAGTGAGTCCGCTTAGCGCAGTGGTTAGCGCACTCGTTTCTCACCAATGCAACCCGGCTTCGATCCGCGGACCGGGAAGTATGTGAGATGATAAGGTGGTCGCCAGATCGGACAGGTGGGTTTTCTCCGGGTAATCCGGTTTCCTCCCAGTCCCACACGAATGACCACATTTACATGCGCGCCAACGAGAGTGATTAATATAAGTTGTTAGAACTTGCTGCGCAATCGTTGTAAAATAAATAAAGTTTAAAACAACAGTGAGTGAGTCCAAAGCAATGTGCATACTTATGTTGTCTCTAGTGGTGTGTTGTGGGATTGATTGTACCCTAGCATACAGACTATTCCTGCATAACCCTTCAAGGGGCCTTCATGACCCCTAGAAACAGTAGGCACAGTTATCAAAGCATGACCGGTATATATGACAAGTTTTTAGTTATATATAACTGACAGACGGATCTGTAGTTCAGTGGTAACACGCTGGACTGGTAATCCAGGGATCGCAGTTCGATCCCCCGTCTGACCCTAATAAAATGAACAGTTTAAACTGAGGTCTCGTGTCGGTGCTTTACACCGTGCACGTAAAAGAACCAGAGGACACTCTGGAATGGGTCTCTGTCTGTATCATTGCACTATCCTCCAAAAATCTAAAATGACTAATCTCTTCAGGAGGCATCGCTCATATGGGCAACCGGTAGCGACGATAAATAAACGTAAAACACATATATAATTATTGACACAGCCAGAAAGGTGTCTGCTTTGTCTCGCTTTCTGATAAAGTGGGCAAGATAAAAAACATTAATGAATTGTCGTCTGTACAATAATTTGAACTATTTATAGACTTTATTTTACCCAGCATGCAGTGTTAATGTGAAGGCTGCAAAATGATAAATATGACTTGAAATAATTTAATTACTTTGATGCGATTTTTGTCCAATCAATTGTCACAGTGTATGTTTCCTATGTAGTCAAATCAACATACTCACTCCTCAGCCTTGTATGCATCCTCAAGAATATACACGTAGATACCCAGAGCCTCCTTGTGTTTACCCATCTCACCCAGCAGTATAGAACGCTCGTCGAAGAAACCTACAATATTGAACGGCACTGTGGTCCATATATGGGAGTTTACAGGTCCTGAATATCCAAGCATACAAGAGTGTACAGATCCGTATATCCAAGCATATAAAAGTGTACAGATCTGTATATCCAAGCACACGAGAGTGTACATATCCATATATCCAAGCATACAAGAGTGTACAGATCCGTATATCCAAGCATACACGAGTGTACAGATCCATATATCCAAGCACACGAGAGTGTACAGATCTGTATATCCAAGCATACGAGGGTGTACATATCCATATATCCAAGCATACGAGAGTGTACAGATCTGTATATCCAAGCACACGAGAGTGTACAGATCCATATATCCAAGCATACGAGAGTGTACATATCCATATATCCAAGCATACAAGAGTGTACAGATCCGTATATCCAAGCACACTAGAGTGTACAGATCCATATATCCAAGCATACGAGAGTGTACAGATCCGTATATCCAAGCACACGAGAGTGTACAGATCCGTATATCCAAGCACACGAGAGTGTACACATCCGTATATCCAAGCATACAAGAGTGTACAGATCCGTATATGCTTGAAGAGTGTACAGATCCGTATATCCAAGCACACGAGAGTGTACAGATCCGTATATCCAAGCACACGAGAGTGTACAGATCCGTATATCCAAGCATATAAAAGTGTACAGATCTGTATATCCAAGCACACGAGAGTGTACATATCCGTATATCCAAGCATAAGAGAGTGTACACATCCGTATATCCAAGCATACAAGAGTGTACAGATCCGTATATCCAAGCATACAAGAGTGTACAGATCCGTATATCCAAGCATACAAGAGTGTACAGATCCATATATCCAAGCATACGAGAGTGTACAGATCTGTATATCCAAGCATACGAGAGTGTACACATCCGTATATCCAAGCATACACGAGTGTACAGATCCGTATATCCAAGCATACGAGAGTGTACATATCCATATATCCAAGCATACACGAGTGTACAGATCCATATATCCAAGCATACGAGAGTGTACAGATCTGTATATCCAAGCATACGAGAGTGTACATATCCATATATCCAAGCACACGAGAGTGTACAGATCCGTATATCCAAGCATACGAGAGTGTACAGATCCGTATATCCAAGCATACGAGAGTGTACAGATCCGTATATCCAAGCATACGAGAGTGTACAGATCCATATATCCAAGCACATGAGAGTGTACAGATCCGTATATCCAAGCATACGAGAGTGTACAGATCCGTATATCCAAGCACACGAGAGTGTACACATCCGTATATCCAAGCATACAAGAGTGTACAGATCCGTATATGCTTGAAGAGTGTACATATCCGTATATCCAAGCATATGAGAGTGTACAGATCCTTATATCCAAGCATACGAGAGTGTACAGATCCATATATCCAAGCATACGAGAGAGCACAGATCGGTATATCCAAGCAGATGAGAGAGTACAGATCCGTATATCCAAGCATACGAGGGTGTACAGATCCGTATATCCAAGCACACAAGAGAGTACAGATCCGTATATCCAAGCATACGAGAGTGTACAGATCCATATATCCAAGCATACGAGGGTGTACAGATCCATATATCCAAGCATACGAGGGTGTACATATCCGTATATCCAAGCATACGAGAGTGTACATATCCGTATATCCAAGCAGATGAGAGTGTACAGATCCGTATATGCTTGAAGAGTGTACAGATCCGTATATCCAAGCATACGAGAGTGTACAGATCCTTATATCCAAGCATACGAGAGTGTACAGATCCATATATCCAAGCATACGAGAGAGCACAGATCGGTATATCCAAGCAGATGAGAGAGTACAGATCCGTATATCCAAGCATACGAGGGTGTACAGATCCGTATATCCAAGCACACAAGAGAGTACAGATCCGTATATCCAAGCATACGAGAGTGTACAGATCCATATATCCAAGCATACGAGGGTGTACAGATCCATATATCCAAGCATACGAGGGTGTACATATCCGTATATCCAAGCATACGAGAGTGTACATATCCGTATATCCAAGCAGATGAGAGTGTACAGATCCGTATATGCTTGAAGAGTGTACAGATCCGTATATCCAAGCATACGAGAGTGTACAGATCCTTATATCCAAGCATACGAGAGTGTACAGATCCATATATCCAAGCATACGAGAGAGCACAGATCGGTATATCCAAGCAGATGAGAGAGTACAGATCCGTATATCCAAGCATACGAGGGTGTACAGATTCCGTATATCCAAGCATACGAGAGTGTACATATCCATATATCCAAGCATACGAGGGTGTACATATCCATATATCCAAGCACACGAGAGAGTACAGATCCATATATCCAAGCACACTAGAGAGTACAGATCTGTATATCCAAGCATACGAGAGTGTACAGATCCATATATCCAAGCACACGAGAGTGAAACGGAAATGACGATTTGCGTGCTGTAGCGCATTTTCATTGACTTGATTTATCATGTGATTCGATCCGAGGCAAAGCAAGTCACATGACCAGTCAATAGTAGGGTGAATAAATTAAAGTAATATTGCATGCGCGTGAAATTGTTTCATAGTGAAGCGGCCGAATGTAAAAAAATGAGGAACACAGTCAAAACTAAGGATGGCAACGAGTAGCAATTCTGATACTTGAGTACTCGGACACAGTTCCGATCGAGTACTCGGACACAGTTCCGATCGAGTACTCGGACACAGTTCCGATCGAGTACTTGGACACAGTTCCGATCGAGTACTCGGACACAGTTCCGATCGAGTACTCAGACACAGTTCCGATCGAGTACTCGGACACTGTGTCCGATCGAGTACTCGGACACTGTGTCCGATCGAGTACTCAGACATAGTTCCGATCGAGTACTCAGACACAGTTCCGATCGAGTACTCAGACACAGTTCCGATCGAGTACTCAGACACAGTTCCGATCGAGTACTCGGACACTGTGTCCGATCGAGTACTCGGACACTGTGTCCGATCGAGTACTCAGACATAGTTCCGATCGAGTACTCAGACACAGTTCCGATCGAGTACACAGAGACAGTTCCGATCGAGTACTCAGACACAGTTTCGATCGAGTACTCGGACACAGTTCCGATCGAGTACTCAGACATAGTTCCGATCGAGTACTCAGACACAGTTCCGATCGAGTACTCAGACACAGTTCCGATCGAGTACTCGGACACAGTTCCGATCGAGTACTCAGACACAGTTCCGATCGAGTAATCGGACACAGTTCCGATCGAGTACTCAGACACAGTTCCGATCAAGTACTCGGACACAGTTCCGATCGAGTACTCAGACACAGTTCCGATCGAGTACTCCTAAGACCTTTCAAAAGATTTCTGCTGCGAACGCAGGACACCCGGTAATTACTTTCTTAACCCTTTCAACCCCACAGGCCTCTAAATAGGCTTATGAAAAGTGTAGATCCAGATGAGCCGGCTCGTAACGAGCCGTCTCATCAGGATCTGCACTTTTTTGCCAGTAATAATTATTACTATTTTTAGATAAAATTACCCATTTTGATAAATGAACTGGTCGAAATGTAATTTCCTTATTAATTTATTGGTCTAAAAATAGCATGCACCAGTCCATGTCAGTTACTTGGGGTTGAATGGGTTAAAGTATCTTCACTTCAATCAAAGTTTATTGACATAACTATTAAACAAACTTATTAATAGTTTACTATCAAATCATGTATCTACGACCTTTCATTAATCTCATGCTATGAAAGATATATAAGAAGCACAATTGCCTGCCATTAATGTCAAACTATTGAATTGTTTACCGGTATTGAAAGAATGAGTGCGTTTTACGTTTATTTATCGTCCCTACCGGTTGCCCATATGAGCGACGCCTCCTGAAGAGATTAGTCATTTTAGATTTTTGGAGGATAGTGCAATGATACAGACAGAGACCCATTCCAGAGTCTCCTCTGGTTCTTTTATGTGCACGGTGTAAAGTGGTTCAGCGTGTTTATTGCACCCCCCCGGATATGGTCCCAGTTTATTGAAACTTTAAATGAACAATTGATTTTTATTGTCTAGAACAGACCGTTAGTTATTTTCTGCCATTCCCCCCCCCACAAATACTCGATTATCGTCTTGCTATTCGTTACTCAGACGTTCTTCCTCCGAGTACTTAGTTTATACAAATTTATTTTAGCTCGATTGCAAAACAAGTTCTTAAAACTTATATTAATCACTCTCGAAACCGCATTCCTGATGGACTCCATAACCACGAGGAACTTAAATGCTTTGCCTAAGGGCACAATCGTAACGGCTCCAGCGAGGCTCAAACTCCAGACCTTTCGCACCTGAAGCAAATGCGCATCCACTGTGTTATCACGACTTCCACAAGTACTTGAATACCCGTGGCTATCATTAGTCAATACTAACGAATTACCGTTTATGTAGGAGGTTGTGTAATAAGATAGCTTACTGTCTAGTGGCAACCTTATCAGGACTGCCTCTGGCTGATATACGGTTGAAGTTTTCAGGAACTTAATGAATTTTCTTCGGTACAAACCCAGTAAACCATCTTCTTCACCTGCCTTAGCTTGCTTAACATCTGTAATATAACATGCACCAATATAACATGCACCAATATAACATCAGTCTGTAATATAACATGCACCAATATAACATCAGTCTGTAATATAACATCAGTCTGTAATATAACATCAGTCTGTAATATAACATGCACCAATATAGCATCAGTCTGTAATATAACATGCACCAATATAACATCAGTCTGTAATATAACATCAGTCTGTAATATAACATCAGTCTGTAATATAACATGTACCAATATAACATCAGTCTGTAATATAACATGCACCAATATAACATCAGTCTGTAATATAACATGCACCAATATAACATCAGTCTGTAATATAACATGCACCAATATAACATCAGTCGGTAATATAACATGCACCAATATAGCATCAGTCTGTAATATAACATGCACCAATATAACATCAGTCTGTAATATAACATGCACCAATATAACATCAGTCTGTAATATAACATGCACCAATATAACATCAGTCTGTAATATAACATGCACCAATATAACATCAGTCTGTAATATAACATGCACCAATATAGCATCAGTCTGTAATATAACATGCACCAATATAGCATCAGTCTGTAATATAACATGCACCAATATAACATCAGTCTGTAATATAACATGCACCAATATAGCATCAGTCTGTAATATAACATGCACCAATATAACATCAGTCTGTAATATAACATGCACCAATATAGCATCAGTCTGTAATATAACATGCACCAATATAACATCAGTCTGTAATATAACATGCACCAATATAACATCAGTCTGTAATATAACATGCACCAATATAACATCAGTCTGTAATATAACATGCACCAATATAACATCAGTCTGTAATATAACATGCACCAATATAACATCTGTCTGTAATATAACATGCACCAATATAACATCAGTCTGTAATATAACATGCACCAATATAACATCAGTCTGTAATATAACATCAGTCTGTAATATAACATGCACCAATATAGCATCAGTCTGTAATATAACATGCACCAATATAACACCAGTCTGTAATATAACATCAGTCTGTAATATAACATGCACCAATATAACATCAGTCTGTAATATAACATCAGTCTGTAATATAACATGTACCAATATAACATCTGTCTGTAATATAACATGCACCAATATAACATCAGTCTGTAATATAACATGCACCAATATAACATCAGTCTGTAATATAACATCAGTCTGTAATATAACATGCACCAATATAGCATCAGTCTGTAATATAACATGCACCAATATAACACCAGTCTGTAATATAACATCAGTCTGTAATATAACATGCACCAATATAACATCAGTCTGTAATATAACATGCACCAATATAACATCAGTCTGTAATATAACATGTACCAATATAGCATCAGTCTGTAATATAACATGTACCAATATAACATCAGTCTGTAATATAACATCAGTCTGTAATATAACATATGTCTGTAATATAACATCTGTCTGTAATATAACATGTACCAATATAACATCTGTCTGTAATATAACATGCACCAATATAACATGCACCAATATAACATCTGTTTGTAATATAACATGTACCAATATAACATCTGTCTGTAATATAACATGCACCAATATAACATGCACCAATATAACATCTGTCTGTAATATAACATGTACCAATATAACATCAGTCTGTAATATAACATGCACCAATATAACATCAGTCTGTAATATAACATGTACCAATATAGCATCAGTCTGTAATATAACATGTACCAATATAACATCAGGCTGTAATATAACATGTACCAATATAACATCAGTTTGTAATATAACATGCACCAATATAACATCAGTCTGTAATATAACATGCACCAATATAACATCAGTCTGTAATATAACATGCACCAATATAACATCAGTCTGTAATATAACATCAGTCTGTAATATAACATGCACCAGTATAACATCAGTCTGTAATATAACATGCACCAATATAACATCAGTCTGTAATATAACATGTACCAATATAACATCAGTCTGTAATATAACATGCACCAATATAGCATCAGTCTGTAATATAACATGTACCAATATAACATCAGTCTGTAATATAACATGTACCAATATAACATCAGTCTGTAATATAACATGTACCAATATAACATCAGTCTGTAATATAACATGTACCAATATAACATCAGTCTGTAATATAACATCAGTCTGTAATATAACATGCACCAGTATAACATCAGTCTGTAATATAACATGCACCAATATAACATCAGTCTGTAATATAACATCAGTCTGTAATATAACATCAGTCTGTAATATAACATGTACCAATATAACATCAGTCTGTAATATAACATGCACCAATATAACATGCACCAATATAACATCAGTCTGTAATATAACATGCACCAATATAACATCAGTCTGTAATATAACATGCACCAATATAACATCAGTCTGTAATATAACATGCACCAATATAACATCAGTCTGTAATATAACATCAGTCTGTAATATAACATGCACCAATATAACATCAGTCTGTAATATAACATGCACCAATATAACATCAGTCTGTAATATAACATCAGTCTGTAATATAACATGTACCAATATAACATCAGTCTGTAATATAACATCAGTCTGTAATATAACATGCACCAATATAACATCAGTCTGTAATATAACATGCACCAATATAACATCAGTCTGTAATATAACATCAGTCTGTAATATAACATGTACCAATATAACATCAGTCTGTAATATAACATGCACCAATATAACATCAGTCGTAATATAACATGCACCAATATAACATCAGTCTGTAATATAACATGTACCAATATAACATCAGTCTGTAATATAACATCAGTCTGTAATATAACATGCACCAATATAACATCAGTCTGTAATATAACATGCACCAATATAACATCAGTCTGTAATATAACATCAGTCTGTAATATAACATGCACCAGTATTACATCAGTCTGTAATATAACATGCACCAATATAACATCAGTCTGTAATATAACATCAGTCTGTAATATAACATGTACCAATATAACATCAGTCTGTAATATAACATGCACCAATATAACATGCACCAATATAACATCAGTCTGTAATATAACATGCACCAATATAACATCAGTCTGTAATATAACATGCACCAATATAACATCAGTCTGTAATATAACATGTACCAATATAACATCAGTCTGTAATATAACATCAGTATGTAATATAACATGCACCAATATAACATCAGTCTGTAATATAACATGCACCAATATAACATCAGTCTGTAATATAACATCAGTCTGTAATATAACATGTACCAATATAACATCAGTCTGTAATATAACATCAGTCTGTAATATAACATGCACCAATATAACATCAGTCTGTAATATAACATGCACCAATATAACATCAGTATGTAATATAACATCAGTCTGTAATATAACATGCACCAATATAGCATCAGTCTGTAATATAACATGCACCAATATAACATCAGTCTGTAATATAAGATGCACCAATATAACATCAGTCTGCAATATAACATCTGTCTGTAATATAACATGCACCAATATAACATCAGTCTGTAATATAACATGCACCAATATAACATCAGTCGGTAATATAACATGCACCAATATAGCATCAGTCTGTAATATAACATGCACCAATATAACATCGTCTGTAATATAACATGCACCAATATAACATCAGTCTGTAATATAACATGCACCAATATAGCATCAGTCTGTAATATAACATGCACCAATATAACATCAGTCTGTAATATAACATGCACCAATATAGCATCAGTCTGTAATATAACATGCACCAATATAACATCAGTCTGTAATATAACATCAGTCTGTAATATAGCATCAGTCTGTAATATAACATGCACCAATATAACATCAGTCTGTAATATAACATCATTCTGTAATATAACATGCCGTCTAATGATAATGCTCATTTGTGCCAAATTATATCAAAATCCAACAATGCATAACAAAATTATGGATCGGACAAGAATACCCTTCACAACTACATATATGCAAAGTTCAGTCGAGTCTAGTGACCTTGACCGTAAGCCTTTAGACACAGTTCATGCACGACGCAACGTGTCTAGTCACGGTGCTCGTTTGTGCCAAATTATTTCTGACAAACAGGTGGATGATAGTGTTGAATTGAATTGAAATGCAACATTATCGCGCTTGAAACATGGCATATCTTGTAAACTTCTTGTCAACTGTGTTCAAGAGATCGCACACAGCGAATGGGAAAAAAGCACTTACCATGAACATGAAGCAAGGCATATGTCGTAAATTCCTTAGAAACCCTGTTCCGGAGATGGTCCTCAAGAGATAAATGAAGTTCCACGGTCAAGTCATTCCATGTGTATATAACATGTTCCTACAACATAATAACAAAGCAATGGGTAGGTAGATAGCAGACGTGATTGGTAATGTCCATGTAGGAACTCGAGTACCAGGACTAATGATTATATCCAATGGGAGTTTGCGCCCAGCTGTAGCCGTTACGATTGTGCCCTTAGGCAAGGCATTTAAATTCCACATTGCCACTTCTCCCTCCTTCGTGGCGATGGATTCCATCAGGAATGAGGTCTCTCTCGAGTGATTATTCTAACGTAAAAAACTTGTTTCACAATCGAGCTAAAATAAATTTGTATATCCAATGGTAACGAATTCTCAAATAGGTACAATAATAATAATATGCTAGATTTCGAACCCACGCTACTACAGCGCCATAACGTAGCAATAAGAAAAGTCAGAGTGGACCAGTAGCAGCAGAGTTGTTGCCCTTTGGTGACAATTTCCCTTTGGTTGGGTATATTTATTTCTGTGTCCACTTTCCACTCTTGTTTACCTGATCAACAATTCCTGGATATAGCAACATTTGATCATCTTTTATTGCTCTATATACATGTATGTATGTAACAATAACAATCATATAACAAATCAATAATTAGCAACGTTCTGACAACATTAGTGATTGGCCCTCACCATAGAAACGATTTGAACACTACAGAATGTAAGTGGCGTTATCACACCTTCGGCCTTCGTGATATATTTCTACGCATAAGAACTTCAAACTCTGGTTATTCTGTGATATACCACGGTTGATACTTATTATTTCTTAAATAAAAGCTGAAAACACGTACATAATGCAGTTTACATGTATGATTATATGTAGTATTAGTCTTTGACTTTTTCAAAGAAATGTACTCGTCTAAACAATATACTGTCCAATGATCAAATATCCAGTTTTGTTTAGTTAATACAAATTTATTTTAGCTTGATTGTGAAACAAGTTCTTACAACTTATATTAATCACTCTCGAGACCTCATTCCTAATGGAATCCACGCCACGAGGGAGAGAGAAGAGGCAACGTGGAATTTAAATGCACTGCCTAAGGGTACAATCGTAATGGCTCCAACGGGGCTCGAACTCCGGACCTTTCACACCTAAAGCGAACGCGCATCCACTGCGCTATCACGACTTCCAGTTTTGTTTCATAAATTATACAAGTACAATCTGCCAGTTAGCAAATTCTTCTCACCCAACATTTATTTATCAAAACATTATACGAATACGGTCTACAAACTCGTGAATTCATCCAGTTCTACAGTATATTGTAAGCCTGTAAAATTACCAAGTATCCAACAACAACGTCAATTCCAAACTTTCCAATGAAACTGGCTACATGACCTCTGGGAAGTTCTCTAACTGTAGACACCTCTGCAATGAATATCTGAAAAGCAACAACTTAACAATAAATATTACTTCTAACTCGAAAGATATGTTATGTTATATTTCGGGTTTTGCGCCTGCATCAGCACCATTTTGGGCTATATCGCCGGCGGGCAGTTTACCTAACAACACTTTTCCTGAGCAGGCTCCAGCGGTTAACCAGTACTTGGGTGCACCAACCGCCGTAAGAAACTGCCAACTTTTTCATATAAATGAGACATGGCCTGAGCGGGGCTCGAACCCGTGACCATCAGTTAACTCGAAAATGTTTTTGAAACAAGCGCGTCTCTCCCAAGCTGTGTTGCATCAGTGGAGGTTTGGTACTGATCACTATGGGTAAGTATCATCGAAATCTGGCTACTGATTTCTCAGAAGTAGTTTGGACAAACTGCATTCTTCACAAAGACTGGAAGTCGTGATAGCGCAGCGTTCGCTTCAGGTGCGAAAGGTCCGGAGTTCGAGTCCCACTGGAGTCGTTATGATTGTGCCCTTAGGCAAGGCATTTAAATTCCACGTTGCCTCTTCTCTCTCCCTCGTGGCGATGGATTCCATCAGGAATGAGGTCTCGAGAGTGATTTATATAAGTTGAAATAACTTGTTTCGCAATCGAGCTAAAATAAATTTGTATAACCTAAATCTTCAAAAGGCCATAACTGTGTGAAAAATGAACCGACTGGAACGCAATGATGATATGCTTGCTACTGATCATTCCTGTCAAGTTTCGTGAAAATCCAAGCAATGGTTTAGAAGACCATGTCCGGACAATCTTTGTGACAGACAAACTCAATACATTTCCCCCTCTCAGTTGCTTAAACTAGAAATGATGTCATAGAATTGCAGTGCAATATTTGCTCGATATCTGCTTGATCACTGCTTACATGCCAGTACGCGTAATTAAAACTGCCCAAAATATAGTTAATGTAGGCATCTTGTTATAATATATAGATTATGTAGGTATCAGGTAATAAAATATTACCATTTCTATTTTTAAATTACCTTGAGGCCCTCGAGAGGATCCGTTGCCATAACCCACTCTGCATACTCAAATATCAGATTAAGATTGGCCTCACCTGTTAATAATATAACAACTTGTGCAACTCGTCATGAACAAATAAAATACAACAACAACAACAACAAAGTTTATTTAGCAAATCGACATAATACATTATTATGTTATGTTATATTTCGGGTTTTACGCCTGCATCAGCACCATTTTGGGCTATATCGCCGGCGGGCAGTTTACCTAACAACACCTTTCCTGGGCAGGCTCAAGCGGTTAACCAGTACTTGGGTGCACCAACCTCCGTAAGAAACCACTCGACCACGGAGGCAGACCCGACATAATACATGCATTTGGCTAATGAACAGTATAATCATATATACATATTTATAATCACAAACAAATATGAGTGAAATAACCTTTCGTGAATATGGTAGTTTACATATGATATATGTATACACACTTAAATTACACTAGTTGATTGCTTAACACATAGGCTTCCTTTAAAACATTTAGAAATGTTTACAAAAACCCTTCTTTTATCAGTTGACATAAGACAATTAAATTTCTTTAAATTCGGCCAAGATACGGTTGGCATGTATTTAGATTGAATATCGTGTGTGTTTACGTTTATTTATTGTCGCTACCGGTTGCCCCATATGAGCGACGCCTCCTGAAGAGATTAGTCATTTTATATATTTGGAAGATAGTGCAATGATACAGACAGAGACCCATTCCAGAGTCTCCTCTGGTTCTTTTACATGCACAGTGTAAAACACTGACATGAGACATCGGTTTAATGTCCCATCTGAAAGACTGTTAATATTATTAGGATCAGATGGGGGATCGAACCAGCAATCCCTGGATTACCAGTCCAGCGTGTTGGCGCACATTTTCATGATGTCACTAAATGTTCATGACGTCAATACGCAAAGTAGGATTTACGTTTTAAACAGTGTTATAACTTGAAGACTTCTATTATACTGTCGTTTGTCTTATAGTTAACGTTATCTACACATTCATCTAGAAATATGCATGATTATTCTCTCAACCAATTAAAATCCGTCCAGGTTTTATTACACGTGTGTACATATAAGAATATATGTGATGGCTGTATGAAACTGAATATAAGCAAAGATATGTGACAAATTGGATTTCGTTGTTGAACATTTTTTGTAATACTGGTTTTGTAACACAAGACATTCACATGCTAACAACCTTTTTGGAACATGTGACCGTCCTTTTGAATGAAAATTAGTATGATCATTTCCTAACATAATCAGATAATGTTTTCACAGAAATCGGCAATTATTAAATGGAATGGAATTTCCATCAAAATAGAGCTTGTCGCCAAGTTTGAACAAAGTCCAATGAAAATAGATTTGCTATGATGCTTAAAGCTAATGTTGATGTACGAACACAACTTGATCACAATACTTCACCGTAAGCCTTTGGATCCAATGAGATAAAACTACAAACAAGAACAAATATGGTTATACCTAGTTCCTGTAGTTTCTGTATCGTAGGCTGCAGACCTTGTAGGGAAGAATTGGTACCAGCCTGGCACTTTAGTACATCCAAAGCTGAAGAAAAATTATGTTTAATGCGGAGCTGAATCAGATGTATAGTTAACCCATAACCTGCCAAATAAATTGGACTGAATATGCAAACAACATAGATCCAGATCAGCAGCGGCATAGCGTCACGTCTGATATGGATCTATGTTGTTTGCTATTCAGAAAAGTGATTGAGCTCCACTATCCGAATAACAAACAGCATAGAGCCTGTTCTGACAGCACATTCTGTGTCATCTGTTCTGGCTCTGCTGTTTGAAAAAGCGTATTAGTCGTAATTGGCAGGTTAGGGGTTAATGCAGAGCTGAGAGGTATAAATTAATTACCAGTAGTAAGATGGTAGCATACATGTGTATATATATTAGACACACACTGATTTCTTTTCTTTTCAGTTATATAAATACCGGGCAGTGTGCTGCACATTCTAAGTAAATGCAATGACTATCTCAGTGTGAAATTCATTCTAAGTAAATGCAATGAATATCTCAGTGTGCAGCACATTCTAAGTAAATACAATGAATATCTCAGTGTGTAGCACATTCTAAGTAAATACAATGAATATCTCAGTGTGCAGCACATTCCAAGTAAATGCTACAATATCTCAGTGTGCAGCACATTCTAAGTAAATGCTGGAATATCTCAGTGTGCAGCACATTCTAAGTAAATGCTGGAATATCTCAGTGTGC
Source organism: Archivesica marissinica (assembly GCA_014843695.1). Taxonomy (NCBI): domain Eukaryota; kingdom Metazoa; phylum Mollusca; class Bivalvia; order Venerida; family Vesicomyidae; genus Archivesica; species Archivesica marissinica. The sequence continues at coordinate 32,131,348 of CM026402.1, read as the reverse complement.
AGCACATTCTAAGTAAATGCTAGAATATCTCAATGTGCAGCACATTTTAAGTAAATGTTGGAATATCTCAATGTGCAGCACATTCTAAGTAAATGCTGGAATATCTCAGTGTGCAGCACATTCTAAGTAAATGCTGGAATATCTCAGTGTACAGCACATTCTAAGTAAATACTGGAATATCTCAATGTGCAGCACATTCCAAGTAAATGCTGGAATATCTCAGTGTGCAGCACATTCTAAGTAAATGCTGGAATATCTCAGTGTGCAGCACATTCTAAGTAAATGCTACACTATCTCAGTGTGCAGCACATTCTAAGTAAATGCTGGAATATCTCAGTGTGCAGCACATTCCAAGTAAATGCTGGAATATCTCAGTGTGCAGCACATTCTAACTAAATGCTGAAATATCTCAGTGTGCAGCACATTCTAAGTAAATGCTACAATATCTCAGTGTGTAGCACATTCTAAGTAAAAGCTGGAATATATCAGTGTGCAGCACATTCCAAGTAAATGCAGGAATATCTCAGTGTGCAGCACATTCTAAGTAAATGCTAGAATATCTCAGTGTGTAGCACATTCTAAGTAAATGCTACAATATCTCAGTGTGTAGCACATTCCAAGTAAATACTGGAATATCTCAGTGTGCAGCACATTCTAAGTAAATGCTGGAATATCTCAGTGTGCAGCACATTCCAAGTAAATGTTAGAATATCTCAGTGTGCAGCACATTCTAAGTAAATGCTAGAATATCTCAGTGTGCAGCACATTCTAAGTAAACACTGGAATATCTCAGTGTGCAGCACATTCCAAGTAAATGCTACAATATATCAGTGTGCAGCACATTCTAAGTAAATGCTGGAATATCTCAGTATGCAGCACATTCTAAGTAAACACTGGAATATCTCAGTGTGCAGCACATTCTAAGTAAACACTGGAATATCTCAGTATGTAGCACATTCTAAGTAAATGCTGGAATATCTCAGTATGCAGCACATTCTAAGTAAACACTGGAATATCTCAGTGTGCAGCACATTCCAAGTAAATGCTACAATATCTCAGTGTGCAGCACATTCTAAGTAAACACTGGAATATCTCAGTGTGTAGCACATTCTAAGTAAATGCTGGAATATCTCAGTGTGCAGCACATTCTAAGTAAATGCTGGAATATCTGTGTGCAGCACATTCTAAGTAAATGCTACAATATCTCAGTGTGTAGCACATTCTAAGTAAATGCTAGAATATCTCAGTGTGCAGCACATTCTAAGTAAATACAATGAATATTTCAGTGTGCAGCACATTCTAAGTAAACAATAGAATATCTCAGTGTGCAGCACATTCTAAGTAAATGCTACAATATCTCAGTGTGCAGCACATTCTAAGTAAATACAATGAATATCTCAGTGTGCAGCACATTCTAAGTAAACAATAGAATATCTCAGTGTGCAGCACATTCTAAGTAAATACAATGAATATCTTAGTGTGTAGCACATTCTAAGTAAACACTAGAATATCTCAGTGTACAGCACATTTTAAGTAAACACTGGAATATCTCAGTGTGCAGCACATTCTAAGTAAATACAATGAATATCTTAGTGTGCAGCACATTCTAAGTAAACACTAGAATATCTCAGTGTGCAGCACATTCTAAGTAAATACAATGAATATCTTAGTGTGCAGCACATTCTAAGTAAACAATAGAATATCTCAGTGTGCAGCACATTCTAAGTAAACAATAGAATATCTCAGTGTGCAGCACATTCTAAGTAAATACAATGAATATCTCAGTGTGTAGCACATTCTAGGTAAACAATAAAATATCTCAGTGTGCAGCACATTCTAAGTAAACACTAGAATATCTCAGTGTGCAGCACATTCTAAGTAAACAATAGAATATCTCAGTGTGCAGCACATTCTAAGTAAACACTGGACTATCTCAGTGTGCAGCACATTCTAAGTAAATACAATGAATATCTCAGTGTGTAGCACATTCTAGGTAAACAATAGAATATCTCAGTGTGTAGCACATTCCAAGTAAATGCTACAATATCTCAGTGTGCAGCACATTCTAAGTAAACAATAGAATATCTCAGTGTGCAGCACATTCTAAGTAAATGCTGGAATATCTCAGTGTGCAGCACATTCTAAGTAAACACTGGAATATCTCAGTGTGCAGCACATTCCAAGTAAACACTGGAATATCTCAGTGTGCAGCACATTCTAAGTAAATGCTGGAATATCTCAGTGTGCAGCACATTCTAAGTAAATACAATGAATATCTCAGTGTGCAGCACATTCTAAGTAAATACAATGAATATCTCAGTGTGCAGCACATTCTAAGTAAACAATAGAATATCTCAGTGTGCAGCACATTCTAAGTAAACACTAGAATATCTCAGTGTGCAGCACATTCTAAGTAAACACTGGAATATCTCAGTGTGCAGCACATTCTAAGTAAACACTGGAATATCTCAGTGTGCAGCACATTCTAAGTAAACACTGGAATATCTCAGTGTGCAGCACATTCTAAGTAAACACTGGAATATCTCAGTGTGCAGCACATTCTAAGTAAACACTGGAATATCTCAGTGTGCAGCACATTCTAAGTAAACAATAGAATATCTCAGTGTGCAGCACATTCTAAGTAAACAATAGAATGTCTCAGTGTGCAGCACATTTTAAGTAAACACTAGAATATCTCAGTGTGCAGCACATTTTAAGTAAACACTGGAATATCTCAGTGTGCAGCACATTCTAAGTAAATACAATGAATATCTTAGTGTGCAGCACATTCTAAGTAAACACTAGAATATCTCAGTGTACAGCACATTCTAAGTAAACACTGGAATATCTCAGTGTGCAGCACATTCAAGTAAATGCTGGAATATCTCAGTGTGCAACACATTCTAAGTAAATACAATGAATATCTTAGTGTGCAGCACATTCTAAGTAAACACTAGAATATCTCAGTGTGCAGCACATTCTAAGTAAACACTGGACTATCTCAGTATGCTGCACATTCTAAGTAAACACTAGAATATCTCAGTGTGCAGCACATTCTAAGTAAACACTGGAATATCTTAGTGTGCAGCACATTCTAAGTAAACACTGGAATATCTCAGTGTGCAGCACATTCCAAGTAAACACTGGAATATCTCAGTGTGCAGCACATTCTAAGTAAATGCTGGAATATCTCAGTGTGCAGCACATTCTAAGTAAACACTGGAATATCTCAGTGTGCAGCACATTCTAAGTAAACACTGGACTATCTCAGTGTGCAGCACATTCTAAGTAAACACTAGAATATCTCAGTGTGCAGCACATTCTAAGTAAACAATAGAATATCTCAGTGTGTAGCACATTCTAAGTAAATGCTACAATATCTCAGTGTGCAGCACATTCTAAGTAAATGCTACAATATCTCAGTGTGCAGCACATTCCAAGTAAATGCTACAATATCTCAGTGTGCAGCACATTCCAAGTAAATGCTACAATATCTCAGTGTGCAGCACATTCTAAGTAAATGCTACAATATCTCAGTGTGTAGCACATTCTAAGTAAATGCTACAATATCTCAGTGTGCAGCACATTCTAAGTAAATGCTACAATATCTCAGTGTGTAGCACATTCTAAGTAAACACTGGAATATCTCAGTGTGCAGCACATTCTAAGTAAACACTGGAATATCTCAGTGTGCTGCACATTCTAAGTAAACACTGGAATATCTCAGTGTGCAGCACATTCTAAGTAAACACTGGACTATCTCAGTATGCAGCACATTCTAAGTAAACACTGGAATATCTCAGTATGCTGCACATTCTAAGTAAACACTGGAATATCTCAGTGTGCAGCACATTCCAAGTAAATGCTACAATATCTCAGTGTGCAGCACATTCTAAGTAAACACTAGAATATCTCAGTGTGCTGCACATTCCAAGTAAATGCTACAATATCTCAGTATGCAGCACATTCTAAGTAAACACTGGGATATCTCAGTGTGCAGCACATTCCAAGTAAATGCTGGAATATCTCAGTATGCAGCACATTCCAATTAAATGCTGGAATATCTCAGTGTGCAGCACATTCTAAGTAAACACTGGAATATCTCAGTATGCTGCACATTCTAAGTAAACACTGGAATATCTCAGTGTGCAGCACATTCTAAGTAAACACTGGAATATCTCAGTGTGCAGCACATTCTAAGTAAACACTGGAATATCTCAGTATGCTGCACATTCTAAGTAAACACTGGAATATCTCAGTGTGCAGCACATTCTAAGTAAACACTGGAATATCTCAGTGTGCAGCACATTCTAAGTAAACACTGGAATATCTCAGTATGCTGCACATTCTAAGTAAACACTGGAATATCTCAGTGTGCAGCACATTCTAAGTAAACACTGGAATATCTCAGTGTGCAGCACATTCTAAGTAAACACTGGAATATCTCAGTTGCGCACATTCTAAGTAAACACTGGAATATCTCAGTGTGCAGCACATTCTAAGTAAATGCTGGAATATCTCAGTGTGCAGCACATTCCAAGTAAATGCTACAATATCTCAGTGTGCAGCACATTCTAAGTAAACACTGGGATATCTCAGTGTGCAGCACATTCTAAGTAAACACTGGAATATCTCAGTGTGCAGCACATTCTAAGTAAATGCTGGAATATCTCAGTGTGCAGCACATTCCAAGTAAATGCTGGAATATCTCAGTGTGCAGCACATTCCAAGTAAATGCTACAATATCTCAGTGTGCAGCACATTCCAAGTAAACACTGGAATATCTCAGTGTGCAGCACATTCCAAGTAAACACTGGAATATCTCAGTGTGCAGCACATTCCAAGTAAATGCTACAATATCTCAGTGTGCAGCACATTCCAAGTAAACACTGGAATATCTCAGTATGCTGCACATTCTAAGTAAACACTGGAATATCTCAGTGTGCAGCACATTCTAAGTAAACACTGGAATATCTCAGTGTGCAGCACATTCTAAGTAAACACTGGAATATCTCAGTGTGCAGCACATTCTAAGTAAACACTGGAATATCTCAGTATGCAGCACATTCTAAGTAAACACTGGAATATCTCAGTGTGCAGCACATTCTAAGTAAACACTGGAATATCTCAGTATGCAGCACATTCTAAGTAAATGCTTGGAATATCTTAGATCATATATTTTAGCATATTCCAAGTAAATCTTCATTCAAATGTTAGAATATCTCCTGATCAGTGTGCAGCACACTCTGATAAACGTATTTTAGGATTTTAAACAAAATTATAAATGTTACATTTCGGGTTTTACGCCTGCATCAGCACCATTTCGGGCTATATCGCCGGCGGGCAGTTTACCTAACAACACCTCTCCTGGGCAGGCTCCAGCGGTTAACCAGTACATCGGTGCACCAACCTCCGTAAGAAACTGCCAACTTTTTCATATATATGAGACACGGCCTGAGCGTGGCTCGAACCCGTGACCATCAGTGATGATAGGTTACAGTGGTATACAATTCAGCGACCTTAACCACTCGACCACAGAGGCGGACTGTTAAACAAAATTAGGCTTAGTGTAAGAGAGAGATATTAGACAGTAGAAATTTGGAATCTACGGCCTGAGTGGCTAACACGTACACATCAGAACTCCAAACCATGTTTTATTCACCAATAAATAACTGAACGACAAATATTATTTCTTAAAAAAACAATCAAAAACAAACAAAATCTTCATAACCATGTAATTTATTTCTCTCAAACACGAAATGAAGTTCAATTGCTTTACCTTTATCGTGCATGTGGTTTTGTTCATAGAGTACGATCAGCATAGAATACTTGGCTGAAGCCTTAAGAACCTTCTTGGCCTCCTTGTAGTGAATCTTGTTACCAGGCATACATAGTAGTGGCACTACCATGGCTTCGTTTATCTGCAATTCAAACTGTAGATGGTTACAACTAAGCAATGGTCATGCCACAACTGTCAGTGTACCTGCTATTAAATTTGTCTATCTGCAATTCAAACTGTAGATGGTTACAACTAAGCAATGGTCATGCTACAACTTGCATTCTGGTCAGTGTGCCTGCTATTAAATTTGTTTATCTGCAATTCAAACTGTAGATGGTTACAACTAAGCAATGGTCATGCCACAACTGTCAGTGTGCCTGCTATTAAATTTGTTTATCTGCAATTCAAACTGTAGATGGTTACAACTAAGCAATGGTCATGCCACAACTTGCATTCTGGTCAGTGTGCCTGCTATTAAATTTGTTTATCTGCAATTCAAACTGTAGATGGTTACAACTAAGCAATGGTCATGCCACAACTGTCAGTGTGCCTGCTATTAAATTTGTTTATCTGCAATTCAAACTGTAGATGGTTACAACTAAGCAATGGTCATGCCACAACTGTCAGTGTGCCTGCTATTAAATTTGTTTATCTGCAATTCAAACTGTAGATGGTTACAACTAAGCAATGGTCATGCCACAACTGTCAGTGTGCCTGCTATTAAATTTGTTTATCTGCAATTCAAACTGTAGATGGTTACAACTAAGCAATGGTCATGCCACAACTATCAGTGTGCCTGCTATTAAATTTGTCTATCTGCAATTCAAACTGTAGATGGTTACAACTAAGCAATGGTCATGCCACAACTGTCAGTGTGCCTGCTATTAAATGTGTCTATCTGCAATTCAAACTGTAGATGGTTACAACTAAGCAATGGTCATGCCACAACTATTATCAATGTGCCTGCTATTAAATGGTTTATCTGCAATTCAAACTGTAGATGGTTACAACTAAGCAATGGTCATGCCACAACTGTCAGTGTGCCTGCTATTAAATTTGTTTATCTGCAATTCAAACTGTAGATGGTTACAACTAAGCAATGGTCATGCCACAACTGTCAGTGTGCCTGCTATTAAATTTGTCTATCTGCAATTCAAACTGTAGATGGTTACAACTAAGCAATGGTCATGCCACAACTGTCAGTGTGCCTGCTATTAAATTTGTTTATCTGCAATTCAAACTGTAGATGGTTACAACTAAGCAATGGTCATGCCACAACTGTCAGTGTGCCTGCTATTAAATTTGTTTATCTGCAATTCAAACTGTAGATGGTTACAACTAAGCAATGGTCATGCCACAACTGTCAGTGTGCCTGCTATTAAATTTGTTTATCTGCAATTCAAACTGTAGATGGTTACAACTAAGCAATGGTCATGCCACAACTGTCAGTGTGCCTGCTATTAAATTTGTCTATCTGCAATTCAAACTGTAGATGGTTACAACTAAGCAATGGTCATGCCACAACTGTCAGTGTGCCTGCTATTAAATTTGTTTATCTGCAATTCAAACTGTAGATGGTTACAACTAAGCAATGGTCATGCCACAACTGTCAGTGTGCCTGCTATTAAATTTGTTTATCTGCAATTCAAACTGTAGATGGTTACAACTAAGCAATGGTCATGCCACAACTGTCAGTGTGCCTGCTATTAAATTTGTTTATCTGCAATTCAAACTGTAGATGGTTACAACTAAGCAATGGTCATGCCACAACTGTCAGTGTGCCTGCTATTAAATTTGTTTATCTGCAATTCAAACTGTAGATGGTTACAACTAAGCAATGGTCATGCCACAACTGTCAGTGTGCCTGCTATTAAATTTGTTTATCTGCAATTCAAACTGTAGATGGTTACAACTAAGCAATGGTCATGCCACAACTTGCATTCTGGTCAGTGTGCCTGCTATTAAATTTGTTTATCTGCAATTCAAACTGTAGATGGTTACAACTAAGCAATGGTCATGCCACAACTGTCAGTGTGCCTGCTATTAAATTTGTTTATCTGCAATTCAAACTGTAGATGGTTACAACTAAGCAATGGTCATGCCACAACTGTCAGTGTGCCTGCTATTAAATTTGTTTATCTGCAATTCAAACTGTAGATGGTTACAACTAAGCAATGGTCATGCCACAACTGTCAGTGTGCCTGCTATTAAATTTGTTTATCTGCAATTCAAACTGTAGATGGTTACAACTAAGCAATGGTCATGCCACAACTATCAGTGTGCCTGCTATTAAATTTGTCTATCTGCAATTCAAACTGTAGATGGTTACAACTAAGCAATGGTCATGCCACAACTGTCAGTGTGCCTGCTATTAAATGTGTCTATCTGCAATTCAAACTGTAGATGGTTACAACTAAGCAATGGTCATGCCACAACTATTATCAATGTGCCTGCTATTAAATGTTTATCTGCAATTCAAACTGTAGATGGTTACAACTAAGCAATGGTCATGCCACAACTGTCAGTGTGCCTGCTATTAAATTTGTTTATCTGCAATTCAAACTGTAGATGGTTACAACTAAGCAATGGTCATGCCACAACTGTCAGTGTGCCTGCTATTAAATTTGTCTATCTGCAATTCAAACTGTAGATGGTTACAACTAAGCAATGGTCATGCCACAACTGTCAGTGTGCCTGCTATTAAATTTGTTTATCTGCAATTCAAACTGTAGATGGTTACAACTAAGCAATGGTCATGCCACAACTGTCAGTGTGCCTGCTATTAAATTTGTTTATCTGCAATTCAAACTGTAGATGGTTACAACTAAGCAATGGTCATGCCACAACTGTCAGTGTGCCTGCTATTAAATTTGTCTATCTGCAATTCAAACTGTAGATGGTTACAACTAAGCAATGGTCATGCCACAACTGTCAGTGTGCCTGCTATTAAATTTGTTTATCTGCAATTCAAACTGTAGATGGTTACAACTAAGCAATGGTCATGCCACAACTGTCAGTGTGCCTGCTATTAAATTTGTTTATCTGCAATTCAAACTGTAGATGGTTACAACTAAGCAATGGTCATGCCACAACTGTCAGTGTGCCTGCTATTAAATTTGTTTATCTGCAATTCAAACTGTAGATGGTTACAACTAAGCAATGGTCATGCCACAACTGTCAGTGTGCCTGCTATTAAATTTGTCTATCTGCAATTCAAACTGTAGATGGTTACAACTAAGCAATGGTCATGCCACAACTGTCAGTGTGCCTGCTATTAAATTTGTTTATCTGCAATTCAAACTGTAGATGGTTACAACTAAGCAATGGTCATGCCACAACTGTCAGTGTGCCTGCTATTAAATGGTTTATCTGCAATTCAAACTGTAGATGGTTACAACTAAGCAATGGTCATGCCACAACTGTCAGTGTGCCTGCTATTAAATTTGTTTATCTGCAATTCAAACTGTAGATGGTTACAACTAAGCAATGGTCATGCCACAACTGTCAGTGTGCCTGCTATTAAATTTGTTTATCTGCAATTCAAACTGTAGATGGTTACAACTAAGCAATGGTCATGCCACAACTGTCAGTGTGCCTGCTATTAAATTTGTTTATCTGCAATTCAAACTGTAGATGGTTACAACTAAGCAATGGTCATGCCACAACTGTCAGTGTGCCTGCTATTAAATTTGTTTATCTGCAATTCAAACTGTAGATGGTTACAACTAAGCAATGGTCATGCCACAACTGTCAGTGTGCCTGCTATTAAATTTGTTTATCTGCAATTCAAACTGTAGATGGTTACAACTAAGCAATGGTCATGCTACAACTGTCAGTGTGCCTGCTATTAAATTTGTTTATCTGCAATTCAAACTGTAGATGGTTACAACTAAGCAATGGTCATGCCACAACTGTCAGTGTGCCTGCTATTAAATTTGTTTATCTGCAATTCAAACTGTAGATGGTTACAACTAAGCAATGGTCATGCCACAACTGTCAGTGTGCCTGCTATTAAATTTGTTTATCTGCAATTCAAACTGTAGATGGTTACAACTAAGCAATGGTCATGCCACAACTGTCAGTGTGCCTGCTATTAAATTTGTTTATCTGCAATTCAAACTGTAGATGGTTACAACTAAGCAATGGTCATGCTACAACTTGCATTCTGGTCAGTGTGCCTGCTATTAAATTTGTTTATCTGCAATTCAAACTGTAGATGGTTACAACTAAGCAATGGTCATGCCACAACTGTCAGTGTGCCTGCTATTAAATTTGTTTATCTGCAATTCAAACTGTAGATGGTTACAACTAAGCAATGGTCATGCCACAACTTGCATTCTGGTCAGTGTGCCTGCTATTAAATTTGTTTATCTGCAATTCAAACTGTAGATGGTTACAACTAAGCAATGGTCATGCCACAACTGTCAGTGTGCCTGCTATTAAATTTGTTTATCTGCAATTCAAACTGTAGATGGTTACAACTAAGCAATGGTCATGCCACAACTGTCAGTGTGCCTGCTATTAAATTTGTTTATCTGCAATTCAAACTGTAGATGGTTACAACTAAGCAATGGTCATGCCACAACTGTCAGTGTGTGCCTGCTATTAAATTTGTTTATCTGCAATTCAAACTGTAGATGGTTACAACTAAGCAATGGTCATGCCACAACTGTCAGTGTGCCTGCTATTAAATTTGTCTATCTGCAATTCAAACTGTAGATGGTTACAACTAAGCAATGGTCATGCCACAACTGTCAGTGTGCCTGCTATTAAATTTGTTATCTGCAATTCAAACTGTAGATGGTTACAACTAAGCAATGGTCATGCCACAACTTCTGTCAGTGTGCCTGCTATTAAATTTGTTTATCTGCAATTCAAACTGTAGATGGTTACAACTAAGCAATGGTCATGCCACAACTGTCAGTGTGCCTGCTATTAAATTTGTTTATCTGCAATTCAAACTGTAGATGGTTACAACTAAGCAATGGTCATGCCACAACTTGCATTCTGGTCAGTGTGCCTGCTATTAAATTTGTTTATCTGCAATTCAAACTGTAGATGGTTACAACTAAGCAATGGTCATGCCACAACTTGCATTCTGGTCAGTGTAGCCAATTTTTTTTAGCCAAATCTGTGCTTCCTTTAGCCAATTCCGGCGCACGTCATTTTTCCCAAACAGAATATTAATAGTATATTTATTATATAATAAAGCCATTGATCAGGGGTAGATTGCCGGAACGAGGGGTTGCCAGATGCTCTCTCTCAAACTTATATGGAAAATAGGGATCTACATAAGTAATCTATACTTTCTTATCAATCCTGCTAACACATTGTAAGTTATAAAAGAAAATGTATGTACCTATTCATGTTCTATATCTAATATGTCCATGTTATGTTACTCACAGTAATATAAGTTTAAACTTTATTTATTTTACAACGATTCCGAAGCAAGTTTTAACAACTTATATTAGTCACTCTCATTGGCGCGGATGAAAGCGTAAATATGGTCATTCGTGTGGGATGAAACCGGAGTACCCGGAGAATACCCACCTGTCTGATCTGGCGACCACCGTACCATCTCACATACTCCCCGGTCCGAGGATCGAACCAGGGTTGTATTGGTGAGAAGTGAGCGCTTTAACCACTATGCTAATCGGACAGTAATATACCGTACTGTATGATATTATATAGGTTAGCTATGTCTAAGTATCTGTACAATAAACACATATATAAAGGTAGCATGGTTGTTTCTGTTAAGGCCCCGTCTAGTCACTGGTCATCTGGACAGAACACAACAACCATCACTAGAAAAGTGAATGCTTTCGCTTTGCGGGCGAGACAAAAAGGTTACTAGAAATAATCTGCACTATGCACATCGTACCTGGAGGTAACATTTGAGCAAGGTCGTATCAATGACTGTCAGAGCCTGCTCCTTGTTCTTCAGTGTGTCATTCCTCTTGTGCTCCATGATTGGTACAAATGCTTTCAGGTCCTTCTCGTTCACCAATTCTTCTCTTTTCTACAACATCATTCACAAAATAGAGTTCAAAATCGAAAAAAAAGGGTTTTCACAAAAAGTGTGTAATAAAAATTATGGGTAATGTCTGTGTACTGTCTGTGTAATGTATGTAATGTCTGTGTACTGTCTGTGTGATGCCTGTGTGATGTCTGTGTACTGCCTGTGTAATGTATGTAATGTCTGTGTACTGTCTGTGTGATGCCTGTGTGATGTCTGTGTATTGCCTGTGTGATGTCTGTGTATTGTCTGTGTGATGTCTGTGTACTGCCTGTGTGATGTCTGTGTACTGCCTGTGTAATGTATGTAATGTCTGTGTACTGTCTGTGTGATGCCTGTGTGATGTCTGTGTACTGCCTGTGTAATGTATGTAATGTCTGTGTACTGTCTGTGTGATACCTGTGTGATGTCTGTGTATTGCCTGTGTGATGTCTGTGTAATGTCTGTGTATTGCCTGTGTGATGTCTGTGTATTGCCTGTGTGATGTCTGTGTAATGTCTGTGTATTGCCTGTGTGATGTCTGTGTATTGCCTGTGTGATGTCTGTGTAATGTCTGTGTATTGCCTGTGTGATGTCTGTGTATTGCGTGTGTGATGTCTGTGTATTGCCTGTGTGATGTCTGTGTATTATCTGTGTATTGCCTGTGTGATGTCTGTGTGATGTCTGTGTATTGCCTGTGTGATGTCTGTGTATTGCCTGTGTGATGTCTGTGTAATGTCTGTGTATTGCCTGTGTGATGTCTGTGTATTGCCTGTGTGATGTCTGTGTGATGTCTGTGTATTGCCTGTGTGATGTCTGTGTATTGCCTGTGTAATGTATGTAATGTCTGTGTACTGTCTGTGTGATGCCTGTGTGATGTCTGTGTATTGCCTGTGTGATGTCTGTGTAATGTCTGTGTATTGCCTGTGTGATGTCTGTGTATTGCCTGTGTGATGTCTGTGTAATGTCTGTGTATTGCCTGTGTGATGTCTGTGTATTGCCTGTGTGATGTCTGTGTAATGTCTGTGTATTGCCTGTGTGATGTCTGTGTATTGCCTGTGTGATGTATGTGTATTGCCTGTGTGATGTATGTGTATTGTCTGTGTATTGCCTGTGTGATGTCTGTGTGATGTTTGTGTATTGCCTGTGTGATGTCTGTGTATTGCCTGTGTGATGTCTGTGTAATGTCTGTGTATTGCCTGTGTGATGTATGTGTATTGCCTGTGTGATGTCTGTGTGATGTCTGTGTATTGCCTGTGTGATGTCTGTGTATTGCCTGTGTGATGTCTGTGTATTGCCTGTGTGATGTATGTGTATTGCCTGTGTGATGTCTGTGTATTGCCTGTGTGATATATGTGTGATGTATGTGTAATGTATATGTAATGTCTGTGTGATGTCTGTGTAATGTTTGTGTAATATCTGTGTGATATCTGTGTAATGTGTGTGTGATGTCTGTGTAATGTATGTGTGCTGTCTGTGTAATGCCTGCATGATGTCTGTACTGTCTGTGTATTGTCTGTGTGATGTCTGTGTGATGTTTGTGTGATGTCTGTGTGATGTTTGTGTGATGTCTGTGTGATGTCTGTGTGATGTCTGTGTGATGTATGTGTGATGTATGTGTGATGTCTGTGTGATGTATGTGTGATGTATGTGTGATGTCTGTGTGATGTATGTGTGATGTCTGTGTAATGTATGTGTGATGTCTGTGTGATGTATGTGTGATGTATGTGTGATGAATGTGTGATGTATGTGTGATGTCTGTGTGATGTATGTGTGATGTCTGTGTGATGTATGTGTGATGTCTGTGTGATGTATGTGTGATGTATGTGTGATGTCTGTGTGATGTCTATGTAATGTCTGTGTGATGTCTGTGTGATGTCTGTGTATTTTCTGTGTATTGTCTGTGTGATGTCTGTGTGATGTATGTGTGATGTCTGTGTAATGTCTGTGTGATGTCTGTGTGATGTCTGTGTATTGTCTGTGTATTGTCTGTGTGATGTTTGTGTGATGTCTGTGTGATGTATGCGTGATGTCTGTGTGATGTATGTGTGATGTATGTGTGATGTATGTGTGATGTCTGTGTAATGTCTGTGTGATGCCTGTGTGATGTATGTGTGATGTCTGTGTGATGTATGTGTGATGTCTGTGTGATGTATGTGTGATGTCTGTGTAATGTCTGTGTGATGTCTGTGTGATGTATGTGTGATGTCTGTGTGATGTCTGTGTGATGTCTGTGTGATGTCTGTGTGATGTATGTGTGATGTATGTGTGATGTCTGTGTGATGTATGTGTGATGTATGTGTGATGTCTGTGTGATGTCTGTGTGATGTCTGTGTGATGTCTGTGTGATGTCTGTGTGATGTCTGTGTGATGTATGTGTGATGTCTGTGTGATGTCTGTGTGATGTATGTGTGATGTCTGTGTGATGTATGTGTAATGTATGTGTGATGTATGTGTGATGTATGTGTGATGTCTGTGTGATGTATGTGTGATGTCTGTGTGATGTCTGTGTGATGTCTGTGCACTGTCTGTGTGATGTATGTGTGATGTCTGTGTAATGTATGTGTGATGTCTGTGTAATGTCTGTGTGATGTCTGTGTAATGTCTGTGTGATGTATGTGTAATGTCTGTGTGATGTATGTGTGATGTCTGTGTAATGTCTGTGTGATGTCTGTGTGATGTCTGTGTGATGTCTGTGTGATGTATGTGTGATGTATGTGTGATGTATGTGTGATGTATGTGTGATGTATGTGTGATGTATGTGTGATGTATGTGTGATGTATGTGTGATGTCTGTGTGATGTATGTGTGATGTCTGTGTGATGTATGTGTGATGTCTGTGTGATGTCTGTGTGATGTATGTGTGATGTCTGTGTATTGTCTGTGTGATGTCTGTGTAATGCCTGTGTGATATATGCGTGATGTATGTGTAATGCATGTGTGATGTATGTGTGATGTCTGTGTGATGTATGTGTAATGTCTGTGTAATGTAATATATGTGTGATGTATGTGTAATGTATGTGTAATGTATGTGTGATGTATGTGTAATGTATGTGTGATGTATGTGTGATGTCTGTGTAATGTATGTGTGATGTCTGTGTGATGTATGTGTGATGTATGTGTGATGTATGTGTAATGTCTGTGTAATGTCTGTGTAATGTAATATATGTGTGATGTATGTGTAATGTATGTGTAATGTATGTGTGATGTATGTGTAATGTATGTTTGATGTCTGTGTGATGTATGTGTGATGTATGTGTGATGTATGTGTGATGTATGTGTGATGTCTGTGTAATGTCTGTGTGATGTCTGTGTGATGTATGTGTATTGTCTGTGTATTGTCTGTGTGATGTCTGTGTGATGTCTGTGTGATGTATGCGTGATGTCTGTGTGATGTATGTGTGATGTCTGTGTGATGTGTGTGATGTCTGTGTAATGTCTGTGTGATGTCTGTGTGATGTATGTGTGATGTATGTGTGATGTCTGTGTGATGTATGTGTGATGTCTGTGTAATGTCTGTGTGATGTCTGTGTGATGTATGTGTGATGTCTGTGTGATGTCTGTGTGATGTCTGTGTGATGTCTGTTTGATGTATGTGTGATGTATGTGTGATGTATGTGTGATGTCTGTGTGATGTCTGTGTGATGTCTGTGTATTGCCTGTGTGATGTCTGTGTATTGCCTGTGTGATGTCTGTGTATTGCCTGTGTGATGTATGTGTATTGCCTGTGTGATGTCTGTGTATTACCTGTGTGATATATGTGTGATGTATGTGTAATGTATATGTAATGTCTGTGTGATGTCTGTGTAATGTTTGTGTAATATCTGTGTGATATCTGTGTAATGTGTGTGTGATGTCTGTGTAATGTATGTGTGCTGTCTGTGTAATGCCTGCATGATGTCTGTACTGTCTGTGTATTGTCTGTGTGATGTCTGTGTGATGTTTGTGTGATGTCTGTGTGATGTTTGTGTGATGTCTGTGTGATGTCTGTGTGATGTCTGTGTGATGTATGTGTGATGTATGTGTGATGTCTGTGTGATGTATGTGTGATGTATGTGTGATGTCTGTGTGATGTATGTGTGATGTCTGTGTGATGTATGTGTGATGTCTGTGTGATGTATGTGTGATGTATGTGTGATGAATGTGTGATGTATGTGTGATGTCTGTGTGATGTATGTGTGATGTCTGTGTGATGTATGTGTGATGTCTGTGTGATGTATGTGTGATGTATGTGTGATGTCTGTGTGATGTCTATGTAATGTCTGTGTGATGTCTGTGTGATGTCTGTGTATTTTCTGTGTATTGTCTGTGTGATGTCTGTGTGATGTATGTGTGATGTCTGTGTAATGTCTGTGTGATGTCTGTGTGATGTCTGTGTATTGTCTGTGTATTGTCTGTGTGATGTTTGTGTGATGTCTGTGTGATGTATGCGTGATGTCTGTGTGATGTATGTGTGATGTATGTGTGATGTATGTGTGATGTCTGTGTAATGTCTGTGTGATGCCTGTGTGATGTATGTATGATGTCTGTGTGATGTATGTGTGATGTCTGTGTGATGTATGTGTGATGTCTGTGTGATGTATGTGTGATGTATGTGTGATGTCTGTGTGATGTCTATGTAATGTCTGTGTGATGTCTGTGTGATGTCTGTGTATTTTCTGTGTATTGTCTGTGTGATGTCTGTGTGATGTATGTGTGATGTCTGTGTAATGTCTGTGTGATGTCTGTGTGATGTCTGTGTATTGTCTGTGTATTGTCTGTGTGATGTTTGTGTGATGTCTGTGTGATGTATGCGTGATGTCTGTGTGATGTATGTGTGATGTATGTGTGATGTATGTGTGATGTCTGTGTAATGTCTGTGTGATGCCTGTGTGATGTATGTGTGATGTCTGTGTGATGTATGTGTGATGTCTGTGTGATGTATGTGTGATGTCTGTGTAATGTCTGTGTGATGTCTGTGTGATGTATGTGTGATGTCTGTGTGATGTCTGTGTGATGTCTGTGTGATGTCTGTGTGATGTATGTGTGATGTATGTGTGATGTCTGTGTGATGTATGTGTGATGTATGTGTGATGTCTGTGTGATGTCTGTGTGATGTCTGTGTGATGTCTGTGTGATGTCTGTGTGATGTCTGTGTGATGTATGTGTGATGTCTGTGTGATGTCTGTGTGATGTATGTGTGATGTCTGTGTGATGTATGTGTAATGTATGTGTGATGTATGTGTGATGTATGTGTGATGTCTGTGTGATGTATGTGTGATGTCTGTGTGATGTCTGTGTGATGTCTGTGCACTGTCTGTGTGATGTATGTGTGATGTCTGTGTAATGTATGTGTGATGTCTGTGTAATGTCTGTGTGATGTCTGTGTAATGTCTGTGTGATGTATGTGTAATGTCTGTGTGATGTATGTGTGATGTCTGTGTAATGTCTGTGTGATGTCTGTGTGATGTCTGTGTGATGTCTGTGTGATGTATGTGTGATGTATGTGTGATGTATGTGTGATGTATGTGTGATGTATGTGTGATGTATGTGTGATGTATGTGTGATGTATGTGTGATGTCTGTGTAATGTCTGTGTGATGTCTGTGTGATGTATGTGTATTGTCTGTGTATTGTCTGTGTGATGTCTGTGTGATGTATGTGTGATGTATGCGTGATGTCTGTGTGATGTATGTGTGATGTCTGTGTGATGTGTGTGATGTCTGTGTAATGTCTGTGTGATGTCTGTGTGATGTATGTGTGATGTATGTGTGATGTCTGTGTGATGTATGTGTGATGTCTGTGTAATGTCTGTGTGATGTCTGTGTGATGTATGTGTGATGTCTGTGTGATGTCTGTGTGATGTCTGTGTGATGTCTGTGTTATGTCTGTGTGATGTATGTGTGATGTATGTGTGTTGTCTGTGTGATGTCTGTGTGATGTATGTGTGATGTCTGTGTGATGTCTGTGTGATGTCTGTGTACTGTCTGTGTGATGTATGTGTGATGTCTGTGTAATGTCTGTGTGATGTCTGTGTAATGTATGTGTAATGTCTGTGTGATGTATGTGTGATGTCTGTGTACTGTCTGTGTGATGTCTGTGTAATGCCTGTGTGATATATGCGTGATGTATGTGTAATGCATGTGTGATGTATGTGTGATGTCTGTGTGATGTCTGTGTAATATCTGTGTAATGTAATATATGTGTGATGTATGTGTAATGTATGTGTAATGTATGTGTGATGTATGTGTAATGTATGTGTGATGTATGTGTGATGTCTGTGTAATGTATGTGTGATGTCTGTGTGATGTATGTGTGATGTATGTGTGATGTATGTGTAATGTCTGTGTAATGTCTGTGTAATGTAATATATGTGTGATGTATGTGTAATGTATGTGTAATGTATGTGTGATGTATGTGTAATGTATGTGTGATGTCTGTGTGATATATGTGTGATGTATGTGTGATGTATGTGTGATGTATGTGTGATGTATGTGTAATGTCTGTGTGATGTCTGTGTGATGTCTGTGTATTGTCTGTGTATTGTCTGTGTGATGTCTGTGTGATGTCTGTGTGATGTATGCGTAATGTCTGTGTGATGTATGTGTGATGTCTGTGTGATGTGTGTGATGTCTGTGTAATGTCTGTGTGATGTCTGTGTGATGTATGTGTGATGTATGTGTGATGTCTGTGTGATGTATGTGTGATGTCTGTGTAATGTCTGTGTGATGTCTGTGTGATGTATGTGTGATGTCTGTGTGATGTCTGTGTGATGTATGTGTGATGTCTGTGTGTGTGTGTGATGTATGTGTGATGTCTGTGTGATGTATGTGTGATGTCTGTGTAATGTCTGTGTGATGTCTGTGTGATGTATGTGTGATGTCTGTGTGATGTCTGTGTGATGTCTGTGTGATGTCTGTGTGATGTATGTGTGATGTATGTGTGATGTCTGTGTGATGTATGTGTGATGTATGTGTGATGTCTGTGTGATGTCTGTGTGATGTCTGTGTGATGTCTGTGTGATGTCTGTGTGATGTCTGTGTGATGTATGTGTGATGTCTGTGTGATGTCTGTGTGATGTATGTGTGATGTCTGTGTGATGTATGTGTAATGTATGTGTGATGTATGTGTGATGTATGTGTGATGTCTGTGTGATGTATGTGTGATGTCTGTGTGATGTCTGTGTGATGTCTGTGCACTGTCTGTGTGATGTATGTGTGATGTCTGTGTAATGTATGTGTGGTGTCTGTGTAATGTCTGTGTGATGTCTGTGTAATGTCTGTGTGATGTATGTGTAATGTCTGTGTGATGTATGTGTGATGTCTGTGTAATGTCTGTGTGATGTCTGTGTGATGTCTGTGTGATGTCTGTGTGATGTATGTGTGATGTATGTGTGATGTATGTGTGATGTATGTGTGATGTATGTGTGATGTATGTGTGATGTATGTGTGATGTATGTGTGATGTCTGTGTAATGTCTGTGTGATGTCTGTGTGATGTATGTGTATTGTCTGTGTATTGTCTGTGTGATGTCTGTGTGATGTATGTGTGATGTATGCGTGATGTCTGTGTGATGTATGTGTGATGTCTGTGTGATGTGTGTGATGTCTGTGTAATGTCTGTGTGATGTCTGTGTGATGTATGTGTGATGTATGTGTGATGTCTGTGTGATGTATGTGTGATGTCTGTGTAATGTCTGTGTGATGTCTGTGTGATGTATGTGTGATGTCAGTGTGATGTCTGTGTGATGTCTGTGTGATGTCTGTGTGATGTATGTGTGATGTATGTGTGCTGTCTGTGTGATGTCTGTGTGATGTATGTGTGATGTCTGTGTGATGTCTGTGTGATGTCTGTGTACTGTCTGTGTGATGTATGTGTGATGTCTGTGTAATGTATGTGTGATGTCTGTGTAATGTCTGTGTAATGTCTGTGTGATGTCTGTGTAATGTATGTGTGATGTATGTGTGATGTCTGTGTGATGTATGTGTGATGTATGTATAATGTCTGTGTGATGTCTGTGTGATGTATGTGTGATGTATGTGTGATGTCTGTGTGATGTATGTGTGATGTCTGTGTAATGTCTGTGTGATGTCTGTGTGATGTATGTGTGATGTCTGTGTGATGTCTGTGTGATGTCTGTGTGATGTATGTGTGATGTATGTGTGCTGTCTGTGTGATGTATGTGTGATGTATGTGTGATGTATGTGTGATGTATGTGTGATGTATGTGTATGTTGTGTGATGTATTTGTGATGTATGTGTAATGTATGTGTGATGTATGTGTAATGTATGTGTAATGTATTTGTGATGTTGTGTATGTGTGTGATGTATGTGTGATGTCTGTGTAATGTATGTGTGATGTCTGTGTAATGTATGTGTGATGTATGTGTGATGTCTGTGTAATGTCTGTGTGATGTATGTGTGATGTATGTGTGATGTATGTGTAATGTCTGTGTAATGTCTGTGTATTGCCTGTGTGATGTCTGTGTAATGTATGTGTGATGTATGTGTGATGTCTGTGTGATGTATGTGTGTGTATGTGTGATGTATGTGTAATGTATGTGTGATGTCTGTGTAATGTCTGTGTGATGTATGTGTGATGTATGTGTAATGTCTGTGTGATGTATGTGTGATGTATGTGTGATGTATGTGTGATGTATGTGTAATGTCTGTGTAATGTATGTGTATTGTGTGTGATGTCTGTGTAATGTATGTGTAATGTATGTGTGATGTATGTGTGATGTATGTGTGATGTATGTGTGATGTATGTGTGATGTATGTGTGATGTATGTGTGATGTATGTGTGATGTATGTGTGATGTATGTGTGATGTCTGTGTGATGTCTGTGTGATGTATGTGTGATATCTGTGTACTGTCTGTGTGATGTCTGTGTAATGCCTGTGTGATATATGTGTGATGTATGTGTAATGCATGTGTGATGTCTGTGTGATGTATGTGTGATGTATGTGTGATGTATGTGTAAGGTCTGTGTAATGTATGTGTAATGTAATATATGTGTGATGTATGTGTAATGTATGTGTGATGTATGTGTAATGTATGTGTGATGTATGTGTGATGTATGTGTGATGTATGTGTGATGTATGTGTGATGTATGTGTGATGTATGTGTAATGTTGTGTTGTTGTGTTGTAATATATGTGTGATGTATGTGTAATGTATGTGTGATGTATGTGTAATGTATGTGTGATGTATGTGTGATGTATGTGTAATGTATGTGTAATGTATGTGTGATGTATGTGTGATGTATGTGTAATGTCTGTGTATTGCCTGTGTGATATATGTGTGATGTGTGTGTAATGCATGTGTGATGTATGTGTGATGTATGTGTGATGTATGTGTTATATATGTGTGATGTATGTGTAATGTCTGTGTAATGTCTGTGTAATGTATGTGTAATGTATGTGTGATGTATGTGTGATGTATGTGTAATGTATGTGTAATGTATGTGTAATGTATGGGTGATGTATGTGTGATGTCTGATGTATGTGTGATGTCTGTGTGATGTATGTGTGATGTCTGTGTAATGTCTGTGTGATGTCTGTGTGATGTATGTGTGATGTCTGTGTGATGTCTGTGTGATGTCTGTGTGATGTCTGTGTGATGTCTGTGTGATGTATGTGTGATGTATGTGTGTTGTCTGTGTGATGTCTGTGTGATGTATGTGTGATGTCTGTGTGATGTCTGTGTGATGTCTGTGTACTGTCTGTGTGATGTATGTGTGATGTCTGTGTAATGTCTGTGTGATGTCTGTGTAATGTATGTGTAATGTCTGTGTGATGTATGTGTGATGTCTGTGTAATGTCTGTGTGATGTCTGTGTAATGCCTGTGTGATATATGCGTGATGTATGTGTAATGCATGTGTGATGTATGTGTGATGTCTGTGTGATGTCTGTGTAATATCTGTGTAATGTAATATATGTGTGATGTATGTGTAATGTATGTGTAATGTATGTGTGATGTATGTGTAATGTATGTGTGATGTATGTGTGATGTCTGTGTAATGTATGTGTGATGTCTGTGTGATGTATGTGTAATGTAATATATGTGTGATGTATGTGTAATGTATGTGTAATGTATGTGTGATGTATGTGTAATGTATGTGTGATGTCTGTGTGATATATGTGTGATGTATGTGTGATGTATGTGTGATGTATGTGTGATGTATGTGTAATGTCTGTGTGATGTCTGTGTGATGTCTGTGTATTGTCTGTGTATTGTCTGTGTGATGTCTGTGTGATGTCTGTGTGATGTATGCGTAATGTCTGTGTGATGTATGTGTGATGTCTGTGTGATGTGTGTGTGATGTATGTGTGATGTCTGTGTAATGTCTGTGTGATGCCTGTGTGATGTATGTATGATGTCTGTGTGATGTATGTGTGATGTCTGTGTGATGTATGTGTGATGTCTGTGTGATGTATGTGTGATGTATGTGTGATGTCTGTGTGATGTCTATGTAATGTCTGTGTGATGTCTGTGTGATGTCTGTGTATTTTCTGTGTATTGTCTGTGTGATGTCTGTGTGATGTATGTGTGATGTCTGTGTAATGTCTGTGTGATGTCTGTGTGATGTCTGTGTATTGTCTGTGTATTGTCTGTGTGATGTTTGTGTGATGTCTGTGTGATGTATGCGTGATGTCTGTGTGATGTATGTGTGATGTATGTGTGATGTATGTGTGATGTCTGTGTAATGTCTGTGTGATGCCTGTGTGATGTATGTGTGATGTCTGTGTGATGTATGTGTGATGTCTGTGTGATGTATGTGTGATGTCTGTGTAATGTCTTTGTGATATATGCGTGATGTATGTGTAATGCATGTGTGATGTATGTGTGATGTCTGTGTGATGTCTGTGTATGTCTGTGTAATGTACTAATTGTGTGATGTATGTGTATGTAGTGTAATGATGTGTGAATGTATGTGTAATGTATGTGTGATGTATGTGTGATGTCTGTGTAATGTATGTGTGATGTCTGTGTGATTATGTGTGATGTATGTGTGATTATGTGAATGTCTGTGTAATGTCTTTGTAATGTATATATGTGTTGATGTTCTGTAGTATGTGTGTGTATGTGTGATGTATGTGTAATGTATGTGTGATGTCTGTGTGATGTATGTGTGTGTATGTGTGATGTATGTGTGATGTATGTGTGATGTCTGTGTAATGTCTGTGTGATGTCTGTGTGATGTATGTGTGTTGTCTGTGTGATGTTGTGTGTGTTGTGTGTGTTGTGTGTGTTGTGTGTGTCTGTGTGATGTCTGTGTGATGTATGTGTGATGTCTGTGTGATGTATGTGTGATGTATGTGTGATGTCTGTGTGTTGTATGTGTGTTGTCTGTGTGATGTATGTGTGATGTCTGTGTAATGTATGTGTAATGTCTGTGTGATGTCTGTGTAATGCCTGTGTGATGTATGTGTGATGTCTGTGTAATGTATGTGTGATGTATGTGTGATGTATGTGTGATGTATGTGTGATGTATGTGTGATGTATGTGTGATGTATGTGTGATGTATGTGTGATGTATGTGTAATGTCTGTGTAATGTCTGTGTATTGGCTGTGTGATGTCTGTGTAATGTATGTGTGATGTATGTGTGATGTATGTGTGATGTATGTGTGATGTATGTGTGATGTATGTGTAATGTATGTGTGATGTCTGTGTATGTCTGTGTGATGTATGTGTGATGTATGTGTAATGTCTGTGTGATGTATGTGTGATGTATGTGTGATGTATGTGTGATGTATGTGTGATGTATGTGTGATGTATGTGTAATGTCTGTGTGATGTCTGTGTGATGTATGTGTAATGTCTGTGTGATGTCTGTGTGATGTATGTGTGATGTATGGATGTATGTGTGATGTCTGTGTGATGTATGTGTGATGTCTGTGTGATGTATGTGTGATGTATGTGTGATGTCTGTGTGATGTCTGTGTGATGTATGTGTGATATCTGTGTACTGTCTGTGTGATGTCTGTGTAATGCCTGTGTGATATATGTGTGATGTATGTGTAATGCATGTGTGATGTCTGTGTGATGTATGTGTGATGTATGTGTGATGTATGTGTAAGGTCTGTGTAATGTATGTGTAATGTAATATATGTGTGATGTATGTGTAATGTATGTGTGATGTATGTGTAATGTATGTGTGATGTATGTGTGATGTATGTGTGATGTATGTGTGATGTATGTGTGATGTATGTGTGATGTATGTGTAATGTCTGTGTAATGTCTGTGTAATGTAATATATGTGTGATGTATGTGTAATGTATGTGTGATGTATGTGTAATGTATGTGTGATGTATGTGTGATGTCTGTGTAATGTATGTGTAATGTATGTGTGATGTATGTGTGATGTCTGTGTACTGCCTGTGTATTGCCTGTGTGATATATGTGTGATGTGTGTGTAATGCATGTGTGATGTATGTGTGATGTATGTGTGATGTATGTGTTATATATGTGTGATGTATGTGTAATGTCTGTGTAATGTCTGTGTAATGTATGTGTAATGTATGTGTGATGTATGTGTGATGTATGTGTAATGTATGTGTAATGTATGTGTAATGTATGTGTGATGTATGTGTGATGTCTTTTTTAGTTTAATCATATTTTATTGCAAATCATTATTATATATGTCATGCATAAACAGATATAATACATAATATGAACATGCAAATGGTTTGGGCCACAAGTTTTAACAACATTAGACAAAGGCCCGCACCAGAACAACGGCCCGCACCAGTGTGTGATGTCTGTGTAATGTATGTGCAATGTATGTGTAATGTATGTGTGATGTATGTGTAATGTATGTGTGATGTATGTGTGATGTATGTGTGATGTATGTGTAATGTATATGTAATGTATGTGTAATGTATGTGTGATGTATGTGTAATGTATGTGTGATGTATGTGTAATGTATGTGTGATGTATGTGTGGTGTATGTGTGATGTATGTGTAATGTATGTGTGATGTATGTGTGATGTCTGTGTAATGTCTGTGTAATGTATGTGTAATGTATGTGTAATGTCTGTGTAATGTATGTGTGATGTATGTGTGATTTATGTGTAATGTCTGTGTAATGTATGTGTGGTGTATGTGTAATGTATGCGTGGTGTCTGTGTGATGTATGTGTAATGTATGTGTGATGTATGTGTAATGTATGTGTGGTGTCTGTGTGATGTCTGTGTAATGTATGTGTTGTTGTGTGGTGTTGTGTGTGTTGTGTTGTATGTGTGATGTATGTGTGATGTATTTGTGTGATGTATGTGTGATGTATGTGTGATGTATGTGTGATGTATGTGTGATGTATGTGTGATGTATGTGTATGTATGTGTAATGTATGTGTGTGTTGTGTGTGTATGTGTTGTATGTGTTGTTGTGTAATGTATGTGTTGTTGTGTGTGTGTGTTGTTGTGTGTGTTGTGTGGTGTTGTGTGTGTTGTGTTGTTGTGTGTGTTGTGTGTGTTGTGTTGTTGTGTTGTTGTGTTGTTGTGTTGTTGTGTATGTATGTGTGTGTATGGTGTGTCTGTGTAATGTGTGTATGTATGGTGTATGTGTAATGTATGGTGGTGTTGTGTGTGTATGTGTAATGTATGTGTATGTGTGTATGTATGTGTGTGTTGGTGTGTATGTGTATGTATGTGTGTGTATGTGTGATGTAATATATGTGTGATGTATGTGTGATGTATGTGTGATGTATGTGTGATGTATGTGTGATGTATGTGTGATGTATGTGTGATGTATGTGTAATGTATGTGTGTGTTGTGTGAGTATGTGTAATGTAGTGTATGTATGTGGGTTGTTGTGTGTTGTGTGTTGTGTTGTTGTGTTGTTGTGTTGTTGTGTGTGTTGTGTTGTTGGTGTGTTGTGTGTGTTGTGTTGTTGTTGTGTGTGTTGTGTGTGTTGTGTTGTATGTGTGATGTATGTGTGATGTATGTGTAATGTATGTGTAATGTATGTGTCATAGGGTGCAATTGTTGTTAATAAATACAAACTCTTTGAACACATATATTCGCTTGTCATTTTTGCCCCTATTTGAAGCAGTCAGTTGAAAACGTTGTAACACCTTCAGTTAGTTTGTAACGTAGCATATGTAGTACAGTGTAGTATAGTTTTAGTTATTTCCCTTGGACCAATAGTTAAAATAAGTGACACGTACATTTGACCTGACACGTGACAATATTTAAGCACGTGCTCTTTACTAACCAATCACTGCATGCACATGAGACATCCGCCATGTTCACAAAACATAAACAAGACGCCATTAATTATGTGCTACAAATAAACCATATTATGTAGGAATATATATATATACCTTCAGGTAACTATTGCTACTCTTTTTGACTACCATCCCGATAATATATTATCCATGTACATTGACTGATAACCTGTTAGTGTTTGAGAAATATCGATCAGATGTAAAGACTTCATTTTCATTGTCTAACTTAAACTACACCATCGTATATTGTATTTCTTAAATTCGTCAATGCAATTGTCGTCATTATATATGTCTTATGATATGGTATAACTTATGTGATTGTTAATTATGTGATGTATATAAGTATGAAACTGTATATTTGTATATATTGGTTGCAGATAGAGAGATATAGATAGAGAGGGATAGATAGAGACAGAGGGATATATAGAGACAGAGAGAGAAATGATGGAACAGGCTCGGAATGCTTGGAGGATTGCGAGGAATAAAGCGCAGTAGACATTAATAAAACAGTTTCCTCTTTCTTTGTCGATCTCGACCCCCCACACCCTTAGTGCTCGCCGGCGGTCTGCGACATATGTGTAATGTATGTGTGATGTATGTGTAATGTATGTGTGATGTATGTGTAATGTATGTGTAATGTCTGTGTGATGTATGTGTGGTGTCTGTGTTGTGATGTATGTGTGATGTATGTGTGGTGTCTGTGTAATGTATGTGTGATGTATGTGTAATGTATGTGTAATGTCTGTGTGATGTATGTGTGATGTCTGTGTGATGTATGTGTAATGTATGTGTAATGTATATGTAATGTATGTGTAATGTATGTGTAATGTATGTGTAATGTATGTGTGATGTATGTGTAATGTATGTGCAATGTATGTGTAATGTATGTGTAATGTATGTGTAATGTATGTGTAATGTATGTGTAATGTATGTGTGATGTATGTGTGATGTATGTGTAATGTATGTGTCATGTATGTGTAATGTATGTGTGATGTATGTGTAATGTATGTGTACTGTATGTGTGATGTATGTGTAATGTATGTGTAATGTATGTGTAATGTATGTGTGATGTCTGTGTGATGTATGTGTAATGTATGTGTAATGTATGTGTAATGTATGTGTAATGTATGTGTAATGTATGTGTGATGTCTGTGTGATGTCTGTGTAATGTATGTGTGATGTATGTGTGATGTATGTGTAATGTATGTGTGATGTATGTGTAATGTATGTGTGATGTATGTGTAATGTATGTGGGATATCTGTGTAATGTATGTGGGATGTCTGTGTAATGTATGTGTAATGTATGTGTGATGTATGTGTGATGTCTGTGTAATGTATGTGTGATGTATGTGTAATGTATGTGTAATGTATGTGTGATGTATGTGTGCTGTCTGTGTAATGTATGTGGGATGTATGTGTAATGTATTTGTAATGTATGTGTGATGTATGTGTAATGTATGTATGATGTATGTGTAATGTATGTGTAATGTATGTGTAATGTATGTGTAATGTATGTGTAATGTATGTGTAATGTATGTGTAATGTATGTGTGATGTATGTGTAATGTATGTGTGATGTATGTGTGATGTATGTGTGATGTATGTGTGGTGTCTGTGTGATGTATGTGTAATGTATGTGTAATGTATATGTAATGTATGTGGGATGTCTGTGTAATGTATGTGTAATGTATGTGTAATGTTTGTGTGATGTATGTGTAATGTATGTGTGATGTATGTTTGGTGTCTGTGTAATGTATGTGTAATGTATGTGTAATGTATGTGTGATGTATGTGTGGTGTATGTGTGATGTATGTGTAATGTATGCGTGATGTATGTGTGATGTATGTGTGGTGTATGTGTAATGTATGTGTGATGTATGTGTGGTGTATGTGTAATGTATGTGTGATGTATGTGTGGTGTCTGTGTGATGTATGTGTAATGTATGTGTGATGTATGTGTGATGTCTTTGTAATGTATGTGTAATGTCTGTGGGATGTCTGTGTAATGTCTGTGGGATGTCTGTGTGATGTATGTGTGATGTCTGTGTAATGTATGTGTAATGTATGTGGGATGTATGTGTAATGTCTGTGGGATGTCTGTGTGATGTATGTGGGATGTCTGTGTAATGTATGTGTGGTGTATGTGTGATGTATGTGTAATGTATGTGTGGTGTATGTGTAATGTATGTGTGATGTATGTGTGGTGTATGTGTGATGTATGTGTGGTGTCTGTGTGATGTATGTGTAATGTATGTGTGGTGTATGTATGGTGTAACACAGAGGCGGTCTGATGTCTGTGTAATGAGCGACATTGCTGGATTTTCTATTACCTCCCCTGGCAGATAAAGTAGTTGGAATCCTTTGTTTTTACTGTTGTTCCCTAACCAGATGTTTTGGTATGATAAATGTGATTTCATCAAAATCATGTTACTTAATTGATAACAATTTCCTATAGATAAGTATCCATATGTCGAGATATAGTAACATAATAATTATAAGATGAGAAAGTGGTGAATAATGCTAGCATGTTGTGCAAAGGAAACACTGATAAAAATAGAGGAAACCACTTAAGAGGACCTACACATGTATCTACTTTTAGAGAGTATTCAGGGGCAGTAACTGATGTTTCTCATTGATTATGTTCTATATTTACAGCTGTCATCAAGGTCTTGGAGGGAAGTATCTCACCGAAGTTGAAAGAAAGCAAAAGAATTGTGGCCAGTTCATTTAATGTTCTAGATATGACGAAGAAGGACAATGGAGTATGGGTTTAGCCACAGGTATTTGAAGGACAATGGAGTATGGGTTTAACCACAGGTATTTGAAGGACAATGGAGTATGGGTTTAACCACAGGTATTTGAAGGAGTATGGGTTTAACCACAGGCATTTGAAGGACAATTGAGTATGGGTTTAACCACATGCATTTGAAGGACAATTGAGTATGGGTTTAACCACAGGTATTTGAAGGACAATTGAGTATGGGTTTAACCACAAGCATTTGAAGTACAATTGAGTATGGGTTTAACCACAGGCATTTTGAAGGACAATTGAGTATGGGTTTAACCACAGGTATTTGAAGGACAATTGAGTATGGGTTTAACCACAGGCATTTGAAGGACAATTGAGTATGGGTTTAACCACATGCATTTGAAGGACAATTGAGTATGGGTTTAACCACAAGCATTTGAAGGACAATTGAGTCTGAGTTTGATCACAGATGTTTGAAGTCACCAAAATATTTGTTTACCCTGTGCTACCAACTTTAATCATGTCCTTGCAGATAGTGGATGGGAGGCATTTTGATTTTGTTTTAAATTTTGCTGTCCATTCATCTGTCTGTCACAAAGTTTTCTCTGGACAAGATCGTGTGAACTCTTAGTCTGATTTTCACAAAACATCACAGGTATGATAAGTGCCAAGCCTAGCTGTACATATCATCTACGAGTTCCACTCCGTTCATTTATTTCACTGCCATTTCAATACCTCCACTGTCTGCCACCGTGGTCGAGTGGTAATCTATCATTACTGATGGTCACGTGTTTGAGCCCCGCTCAGACCATGTCTTTTAATATGAAGAAGTTGGCAGTTTCTTAAAGAGACCAAGTACTGGTGTAACCACTGGAGCTTGCCCAGGAGAGGTGCTGTTAGCTATGCTGTCTGTCGGGGCAACCGGTAGCGACGTTAAATAAAACAAATACTTCCACTGATGCAACACTGCTGGGGGAGACGTGTGTTTTTTTCAAAACAATTTCTAGTAATTTTATCATCATTTTCAATGACCTAGATTTTAGTTGTTTTATAAATTTTACTACTACAAACTCCTGTGGTCCAACATGATCTGAGTACAATACTGCCAAATGAGTTTTGTCCACCAGAGACAGATTGTTGGAAGTAGATATTTAAATTGCAATGTTTTGTAATTTGGATAAAATGCAGATTAATTTCTGTAAGGAACAAAATGATTTTGTTCAATTTGTACTTAGTTTAACCATATTTTATTGCTCGATTCGTTTTACATATACATGTGAATACAAAACATGACAAATTAAATAAAGGCAAACAGGTCGGGCCACAAGTTCTAGCAACATTAGTTACGGCCCTTCCCTTCAATTTGTACAAACTGGTGCATTTAAAATCAGGATAAGTCGGGGGAATTGTACTTATGTATTGGTAGGTGCTTCCTTCAACTAATGCAGTGATCACCAAATATCTATTAGAACTGATCTGCGAAGAATCGTATATTCCTGTCAATTCGATTCTTGCTTCAATATTCATTGGGTATACGAGTAAGGTTCAATTTTTAATGCCGTATAATTTTTATATTTTCAGTTTTTCACGTATGTATACATTTGTATATACTAAAATTAATTTATATAAATCCAAAATGCATCCTATTTTTGAGCATATCCACGAAGGCCTGCCTACTTAAATAACCCCACTTTTATCCTGATTGCTGCCTCGCTACAGTTTTTATGACACAAAAGCTCCATCCCATCGTGAAATAATGATAAGTAATCACTCGCTTATACCGTACCTTCCACATGTACACTCCCCGACTTATTCCCATTTTCAGTGCCAATCATGACAATACAGGGTGTAATTACAGATATATAGTGCTCTGTATGTTTAGTAACATTTTAAGTTACTTTGCCATAATTTATTATATGACCAGACAGACAGACGGACAGATGAATCCTCCTTAGAAATACATGTATACTGTAACTCCAGAAGCACCTTGTTTGACAAATTCATGGTTTGAGTTTGGATTTGCGCTTTAAGCCAAACTCAAGATTTGAGGTTTCACCGACACACTGAGTCATATCCAGAATTTGAGGTTAGACTTATCCAGATCCAGGGTTTTGGATTGCCCATTAAACCAGGTGCAGGATTTGAGTTTACACTTGTCCAGATCCAGGGTTTTGGATTGCCCATTAAACCAGGTGCAGGATTTGAGTTTACACTTGTCCAGATCCAGGGTTTTGGATTGCCCATTAAACCAGGTGCAGGATTTGAGTGTACATTTATCCAGATCCAGGTTTTTGGACACTCGAGTCATATCTAGGATTTGGAAGCATTTGTTGGAATAAAGTTAGTTTTCATGGATATTAGGAAATTTGAGATTTTATGGAGTCTGGTGCATACACCATGGAGTTAAAGTAGACACAGCGTAATAATTTCACCAAGTTTATATTACATGGTACATACGACATCAGTATTGAAATGATGTGTGTACAAATAAGGTACTACTTTATAAATCAGCTTACTATGTGTTTCTGCTCATTTTAAGTTATTTTGAACATTGTACATTTATGTTTAAAATCCAGATTAAAAACTGTTGCTATAGCAACGCAGGAGCAGTCCATTGAAAACTTCTTGCACGACTGGTAAATTATGGTAAAAATAATTACCCCTACCCCACCCCCGATATGCAAGAAATGTAATTAGTTGTAACGTGGAATAAGAAGGTAATGTAATGCAATCACTTCTAATTTACATGTCAAACAGCAATTCTCTACCTATGTAATTTGTGTCATGTCACTTCCGATCTTTTGACATTAGAAGACAATTGTATTTGTTTGGATGACAATATATGTCCTGGTATAAAAACATACAAGGCTTTCTTTATTGACTTGTCTTCGTTTTTCAAAATTTTAATTTCCGGCAATCTTGAGTTTCGTTTTAATTACAAGTTCATGAATGGCATAACGGTGTTACTGTTTACAAACTGAATGAAGACTAGTTAACCCGTTGCATGTTAGCGGCAGATAAAATCACTTTTGCAAACAGCATAGAGCCCGATCAGACGGCACAGAACGTGCCGTCTGATCAGGCTCTATGCTGTTTGCTATTCGGATAGTGGAGCTAATACACTTGGCTGAATAGCAAACAACATAGATCCTGATGAGACGCGGCGTTACGCCATGGCTGATCTGGATCTATGTTGTTTGCAAATGTGATTTTTACTTACTCAGCAGGCAAAGGGTTAAACAGCAACACTACAGGGTAATTTGATACGAAACTAAACAACCGCTGTATCTAGTACCATCTAGTACCATCATAACATGTATGTATTCACTCACATGTCGACAGAGACCACAAATCAAGGGGCAATTTTAGAGATTAACATTTATTTGTTGTTTTATGGATTTAATACATGTTAAAGTGAAAATACAATGGTACCTTAATTAGGAACTACTTTACTTGTGTATGTACTCAGGAGTGTGTTGTTAGGTCAAGGAAAATCTTTTAAAATGGCTAATAGGCTGCTGTTCATATGATAATGAAAATTTGTGACTCGTTTTAATTGAAACGTATAATAACTGTTATTAAACTAGTCCAGAAAAACTGTTATTAAACTAGTCCAGAAAAACTGTTATTAAACTTGCCAGATGCTTGCTTCATAACATTTATCTTAACTTGTTTAATAAAAGTTTATATGAAACTAAGACTTGTCACAAATTCTCCATACATGTATATAAACCCATTTTGGTCACATGATAGTGGGCGTCATCTAATTCGGTGTTTAAAATACTGCATTCAACGACACCCACCCACACTCTTGCTACCATATTGGATTTTAGATATAACATCTTCTTAGATTTTGTTTTAGTAAATTAATACTCTGTTCATGAACCAACATTTATGATATCATTAATTATGTATTTTATTGGAATCGGACCTGTTAATCCAATCCAAACACAGAAACAAGGAAGCTGAGACACCACACACGAGACACCACGCAAGAGGCACCACGCATGAGACACCACGCACGAGACATCACGCACGAGGCACCACGAAGGTGTCATTCTTGGTATAAATTAATGACTAACTTCAGTGATATTTTTATTGGTCAATTTTATTTACCACAAAATCTAACGGTGAATAAGAAATTAATTTTGTCACAAGAATGTGCTATAAAATGCAGGGGTGTAGTGAAAGCTTTAAATGCAGGGGTGTAGTGAAAGCTTTAAAAGTATGGCATTGATAATGTTTCCAGAAGATACAATGTGTCATCGAAAATCACATGAAGAGTTTCACTCGTGAAATTGCAGAAATGTCATGCCTATCTCCCAGGGTTCATTCTAGAGAGCAACATGGGTAAAGTAGTCGCCCTTGGGATCCTGACGTCGCCCCCTGGGGGCACAACTTCTCCCTATAAAATATTCTTTTAAACAATTTTCAGACAAAATATTGTCCAGTAAGATACACTGGGCATTGTAAAGCACTTCTCCTATTCAGATCTTGTATTTAATCATATCGTGTATTTTAACCCTATTACGTTGAAATTTATTGGAGGACGCAATCGCATGCTTTCTCAATTCTCCCAAATATTTGGATCTAGCTTGAGCCCTGTACTATGTATAACAATACAGTATATCCCATTGCAATACCGCAGTTGATGCATGGAATTTGGATCTAGCTTGAGCCCTGTACTATGTATAACAATTACAGTGTATCCCATTGCAATACCGCAGTTGATGCATGGAATTTGGATCTAGCTTGAGCCCTGGAAACATACATATGGCAGGATTGTACTGCCAGTATCACATACAGCGACAGTCTGTGTGTGTATTAACTTTAACTGTTAACCCATTCAACACCAAGTAACTGACATGGACTGGTCCATGATATTTTTAGACCAATAAATTAATAAGAAAATTACATTTGGACCAGTTCATTTATCAAAATGGGTAATTTTGTCTAAATATAGTAACTACTGGCAAAAAGTGCAGATCCTGATGAGATGGCTCGTCATGAGCCGGCTCATCTGGATCTACACTTTTTGTAAGCCTATTTAGAAGTCTGTAGTGTTGAAAGAGTTAGTATTAGTATTTGGCAGGTTGATTAGATACTTTCAAATGAATACGTCTACAAAACTGCTGCCTTGGTAACCAATAAACCAAAATGATGCTTTGTAGGATTTCTAGTACTACTTTTAACCGTTACTATAGATACAGGTTTATATGTAAGCATGTATTAATTATACACAGTTTATAGTCTATGTATTATACTGGATCTACATTATATATCCTTTTATATTATATATTTTCATATATATATATATATATATATATATATATATATATATACATACCATATAGCTAGTGCCTTTGTGTTTGTTGCTACTTGCCTACATCACAGAACAACAATTTTCGCATATTTATTTTTCTTAATTTCATTTTTCACAACAGTTTTCGCATATTTATTTTTCTTAATTTCATTGTACAGTAATGAATTTACTAATATTTTAATTACATTTGGGGACTTTAAATAATACAGTCCAGCTCTATTTACTGCATATAAATCTTTTTAACCATTTTAATGTCTCCAAATAAATCGCAGGAACTTACCACCCTGTTGTATATTTTAATAAAATAAAATGATTTTGAAATTGCATGAAACCATTTTCATTGTAAAACAACAACTTTCGTCATCATTTTGTATTTTGTCAAGGGTCTGTGCAATTTTGCCATGTTAAAATATATATATGTATACATATAGTGTCCTGTCTTCAATATATCCATTCCCCATTCTGTCTTCTAAATGGTATATAAAAAGTGTGCTCCTATTTTTAAATCGAAGTCGGATTGCCTCCCTTGACATATTAGAAGGATCCATTTTGGTGTACAAGGCAGGTAGGAGCTTGTTTAGGTGCCAAAACTGAATGTTCCATGCAGGTAGCAGCTTGTTTAGGTGCCCAAGTGAATGTTCCATGCAGGTAACAGCTTGTATAGGTGCCACAAGTGAATATTCCATGCAGGTAGCAGCTTGTATAGGTACCACAAGTGAATATTCCATGCAGGTAACAGCTTGTATAGGTGCCCAAGTGAATGTTCCATGCAGGTAGCAGCTTGTATAGGTACAACAAGTGAATGTTCCATGCAGGTAACAGCTTGTATAGGTGACACAAGTGAATGTTCCATGCAGGTAGCAGCTTGTATAGGTGCCTCAAGTGAATGTTCCAGGCAGGTAGCAGCTTGTATAGGTGCCACAAGTAAATGTTCCATGCAGGTGGCAGCTTTAACAGGTGCCGCAAGTAGCAGCTTGTATAGGTACCTAAGTGAATGTACCAGGCAGGTAGCAGCTTGTACAGGTGCCACAAGTGAATATACCAGCCAGGTAGCAGCTTGTATAGGTGCCTCAAGTGAATGTTCCATGCAGGAAGCAGCTTGTATAGGTACCACAAGTGAATGTTCCAGGCAGGTAGCAGCTTGTATAGGTACCTCAAGTGAATGTTCCAGGCAGGTAGCAGCTTGTATAGGTACCTCAAGTGAATGTTCCATGCAGGTAGAAGCTTGTATAGGTACCTCAAGTGAATGTTCGAGGCAGGTAGCAGCTTGTATAGGTACCACAAGTGAATGTTCCATGCAGGTAGCAGCTTGTATAGGTGCCTCAAGTGAATGTTCCATGCAGGTAGGAGCTTGTATAGGTACCACAAGTGAATGTTCCATGCAGGTAGCAGCTTGTATAGGTGCCTCAAGTGAATGTACCAGCTTGTATAGGTACCACAAGTGAATATTCCATGCAGGTAGCAGCTTGTATAGGTACCTCAAGTGAATGTTCCAGGCAGGTAGCAGCTTGTATAGGTGCCTTAAGTGAATGTACCAGCTTGTATAGGTACCACAAGTGAATATTCCATGCAGGTAGCAGCTTGTATAGGTACCACAAGTGAATGTTCCATGCAGGTAGCAGCTTGTATATGTACCACAAGTGAATGTTCCATGTAGGTAGCAGCTTGTATAGGTACCACAAGTGAATGTTCCATGCAGGTAGCAGCTTGTATAGGTGCCAAAAGTGAATGTTCCATGCAAGTAGCAGCTTGTATAGATACCACAAGTGAATGTTCCATGCAAGTAGCAGCTTGTATAGGTGCCTCAAGTGAATGTACCAGGCAGGTAACAGCTTGTATAGGTGCCCAAGTGAATGTACCAGGCAGGTAGCAGCTTGTATAGGTACCACAAGTGAATGTACCATGCAGGTAGCAGCTTGTATAGGTGCCACAAGTGAATGTTCCATGCAGGTAGCAGCTTGTATAGGTGCCAAAAGTGAATGTTCCATGCAGGTAGCAGCTTGTATAGATACCACAAGTGAATGTTCCATGCAGGTAGCATAGGTGCCTCACGTGAATGTACCAGCTTGTATAGGTACCACAAGTGAATGTTCCATGCAGGTAGCAGCTTGTATAGGTGCCAAACATGAATGTTCCATGCAGGTAGCAGCTTGTATAGGTACCACAAGTGAATGTTCCAGGCAGGTAGCAGCTTGTATAGGTACCTCAAGTGAATGTACCATGCAGGTAGCAGCTTGTATAGGTACCTCAAGTGAATGTACCATGCAGGTAGCAGCTTGTATAGGTGCCTCAAGTGAATGTACCAGCTTGTATAGGTACCACAAGTGAATATTCCATGCAGGTAGCAGCTTGTATAGGTACCACAAGTGAATGTTCCATGCAGGTAGCAGCTTGTATAGGTGCCACAAGTGAATGTTCCATGCAGGTAGGAGCTTATATAGGTGCCCACGTGAATGTACCATGCAGATAGCAGCTTGTATAGGTACCACAAGTGAATGTACCAGGCAGGTAGCAGCTTTTATAGGTGCCACAAGTGAATGTTCCATGCAGGTAGCAGCTTGTATAGGTGCCACAAGTGAATGTTCCATGCAGGTAGCAGCTTGTATAGGTACCTCAAGTGAATGTTCCAGGCAGGTAGCAGCTTGTATAGGTACAACAAGTGAATGTACCAGGCAGGTAGCAGCTTGTATAGGTGCCACAAGTGAATGTTCCATGCAAGTAGCAGCTTGTATAGGTGCCACAAGTGAATGTTCCATGCAGGTAGCAGCTTGTATAGGTACCTCAAGTGAATGTTCCAGGCAGGTAGCAGCTTGTATAGGTGCCACAAATGAATGTACCATGCAGGTAGCAGCTTGTATAGGTACCACAAGTGAATGTTCCATGCAGGTAGCAGCTTGTATAGGTGCCTCAAGTGAATGTACCAGCTTGTATAGGTGCCACAAGTGAATGTTCCATGCAGGTAGCAGCTTGTATAGGTGCCTCAAGTGAATGTTCCATGCAGGTAGCAGCTTGTATAGGTGCCACAAGTGAATGTTCCATGCAGGTAGCAGCTTGTATAGGTGCCTCAAGTGAATGTTCCAGCTTGTATAGGTGCCACAAGTGAATGTTCCATGCAGGTAGCAGCTTGTATAGGTGCCACAAGTGAATGTTCCATGCAGGTAGCAGCTTGTATAGGTGCCACAAGTGAATGTTCCATGCAGGTAGCAGCTTGTATAGGTGCCACAAGTGAATGTTCCATGCAGGTAGCAGCTTGTATAGGTGCCTCAAGTGAATGTTCCATGCAGGTAGCAGCTTGTATAGGTGCCACAAGTGAATGTTCCATGCAGGTAGCAGCTTGTATAGGTGCCACAAGTGAATGTTCCATGCAGGTAGCAGCTTGTATAGGTGCCTCAAGTGAATTTTCGATGCAGGTATAAGCTTGTATAGGTGCCACAAGTGAATGTACCAGGCAGGTAGCAGCTTGTACAGGTGCCACAAGTGAATGTACCAGCCAGGTAGCAGCTTGTATAGGTGCCTCAAGTGAATGTTCCATGCAGGTAGCAGCTTGTATAGGTACCTCAAGTGAATGTACCATGCAAGTAGCAGCTTGTATAGGTGCCTCAAGTGAATGTACCAGCTTGTATAGGTACCACAAGTGAATATTCCATGCAGGTAGCAGCTTGTATAGGTACCACAAGTGAATGTTCCATGCAGGTAGCAGCTTGTATAGGTACCTCAAGTGAATGTTCCAGGCAGGTAGCAGCTTGTATAGGTGCCTCAAGTGAATGTTCCATGCAGGTAGGAGCTTGTATAGGTACCACAAGTGAATGTTCCATGCAGGTAGCAGCTTGTATAGGTGCCTCAAGTGAATGTACCAGCTTGTATAGGTGCCACAAGTGAATATTCCATGCAGGTAGCAGCTTGTATAGGTACCACAAGTGAATGTTCCATGCAGGTAGCAGCTTGTATATGTACCACAAGTGAATGTTCCATGTAGGTAGCAGCTTGTATAGGTACCACAAGTGAATGTTCCATGCAGGTAGCAGCTTGTATAGGTGCCAAAAGTGAATGTTCCATGCAAGTAGCAGCTTGTATAGATACCACAAGTGAATGTTCCATGCAAGTAGCAGCTTGTATAGGTGCCTCAAGTGAATGTACCAGGCAGGTAACAGCTTGTATAGGTGCCCAAGTGAATGTACCAGGCAGGTAGCAGCTTGTATAGGTACCACAAGTGAATGTACCATGCAGGTAGCAGCTTGTATAGGTGCCACAAGTGAATGTTCCATGCAGGTAGCAGCTTGTATAGGTGCCAAAAGTGAATGTTCCATGCAGGTAGCAGCTTGTATAGGTACCACAAGTGAATGTTCCATGCAGGTAGTATAGGTGCCTCAAGTGAATGTACCAGCTTGTATAGGTCCAAAGGAAGTTCCATGCAGGTAGCAGCTTGTATAGGTACCACAAGTGAATGTTCCATGCAGGTAGCAGCTTGTATAGGTGCCACAAGTGAATGTTCCATGCAGGTAGCAGCTTGTATAGGTACCACAAGTGAATGTTCCAGGCAGGTAGCAGCTTGTATAGGTACCTCAAGTGAATGTACCATGCAGGTAGCAGCTTGTATAGGTCCTCAAGTGAATGTACCATGCAGGTAGCAGCTTGTATAGGTGCCTCAAGTGAATGTACCAGCTTGTATAGGTACCACAAGTGAATATTCCATGCAGGTAGCAGCTTGTATAGGTACCACAAGTGAATGTTCCATGCAGGTAGCAGCTTGTATAGGTGCCACAAGTGAATGTTCCATGCAGGTAGGAGCTTATATAGGTGCCCACGTGAATGTACCATGCAGATAGCAGCTTGTATAGGTACCACAAGTGAATGTACCAGGCAGGTAGCAGCTTTTATAGGTGCCACAAGTGAATGTTCCATGCAGGTAGCAGCTTGTATAGGTGCCACAAGTGAATGTTCCATGCAGGTAGCAGCTTGTATAGGTACCTCAAGTGAATGTTCCAGGCAGGTAGCAGCTTGTATAGGTACAACAAGTGAATGTACCAGGCAGGTAGCAGCTTGTATAGGTGCCACAAGTGAATGTTCCATGCAAGTAGCAGCTTGTATAGGTGCCACAAGTGAATGTTCCATGCAGGTAGCAGCTTGTATAGGTACCTCAAGTGAATGTTCCAGGCAGGTAGCAGCTTGTATAGGTGCCACAAATGAATGTACCATGCAGGTAGCAGCTTGTATAGGTACCACAAGTGAATGTTCCATGCAGGTAGCAGCTTGTATAGGTGCCTCAAGTGAATGTACCAGCTTGTATAGGTGCCACAAGTGAATGTTCCATGCAGGTAGCAGCTTGTATAGGTGCTCAAGTGAATGTTCCATGCAGGTAGCAGCTTGTATAGGTGCCACAAGTGAATGTTCCATGCAGGTAGCAGCTTGTATAGGTGCCTCAAGTGAATGTTCCATGCAGGTAGCAGCTTGTATAGGTGCCACAAGTGAATGTACCAGGCAGGTAGCAGCTTGTATAGGTGCCACAAGTGAATGTTCCATGCAGGTAGCAGCTTGTATAGGTGCCTCAAGTGAATGTTCCATGCAGGTAGCAGCTTGTATAGGTGCCACAAGTGAATGTTCCATGCAGGTAGCAGCTTGTATAGGTGCCTCAAGTGAATGTTCCATGCAGGTAGCAGCTTGTATAGGTGCCACAAGTGAATGTTCCATGCAGGTAGCAGCTTGTATAGGTGCCACAAGTGAATGTTCCATGCAGGTAGCAGCTTGTATAGGTGCCTCAAGTGAATGTTCCATGCAGGTAGCAGCTTGTATAGGTGCCACAAGTGAATGTTCCAGGCAGGTAGCAGCTTGTATAGGT
Organism: Archivesica marissinica; assembly: GCA_014843695.1. Taxonomy (NCBI): domain Eukaryota; kingdom Metazoa; phylum Mollusca; class Bivalvia; order Venerida; family Vesicomyidae; genus Archivesica; species Archivesica marissinica. The sequence continues at coordinate 32,091,463 of CM026402.1, read as the reverse complement.
GCCACAAGTGAATGTACCAGCCAGGTAGCAGCTTGTATAGGTGCCTCAAGTGAATGTTCCATGCAGGTAGCAGCTTGTATAGGTACCACAAGTGAATGTTCCATGCAGGTAGCAGCTTGTATAGGTACCACAAGTGAATGTTCCAGGCAGGTAGCAGCTTGTATAGGTACCACAAGTGAATGTTCCATGCAGGTAGCAGCTTGTACAGGTGCCCAAGTGAATGTTCCATGCAGGTAGCAGCTTGTATAGGTGCCCAAGTGAATGTTCCAGGCAGGTAGCAGCTTGTATAGGTACCACAAGTGAATGTTCCATGCAGGTAGCAGCTTGTATAGGTACCTCAAGTGAATGTTCCATGCAGGTAGCAGCTTGTATAGGTGCCACAAGTGAATGTTCCATGCAGGTAGCAGCTTGTATAGGTACCACAAGTGAATGGTCCAGGCAGGTAGCAGCTTGTATAGGTGCCTCAAGTGAATGTTCCATGCAGGGAGCAGCTTGTACAGGTGCCCAAGTGAATGTACCAGGCAGGTAGCAGCTTGTATAGGTGCCCAAGTGAATGTTCCATGCAGGTAGCAGCTTGTATAGGTACCACAAGTGAATGTTCCATGCAGGTAGCAGCTTGTATAGGTACCTCAAGTGAATGTTCAGGCAGGTAGCAGCTTGTATAGGTGCCTCAAGTGAATGTTTCAGGCAGGTAGCTTGTATAGGTGCCACAAGTGAATGTTCCATGCAGGTAGCAGCTTGTATAGGTGCCACAAGTGAATGTTCCATGCAGGTAGCAGCTTGTATAGGTACCACAAGTGAATGTTCCATGCAGGTAGCAGCTTGTATAGGTACCACAAGTGAATGTTCCAGGCAGGTAGCTGCTTGTATAGGTACCACAAGTGAAAGTTCCATGCAGGTAGCAGCTTGCACAGGTGCCCAAGTGAATGTTCCATGCAGGTGGCAGCTTGTACAGGTGCCCAAGTGAATGTTCCAGGCAGGTAGCAGCTTGTATAGGTACCACAAGTGAATGTTCCATGCAGGTAGAAGCTTGTATAGGTACCTCAAGTGAATGTTCCATGCAGGTAGCAGCTTGTATAGGTGCCACAAGTGAATGTTCCATGTAGGTAGCAGCTTGTATAGGTACCACAAGTGAATGGTCCAGGCAGGTAGCAGCTTGTATAAGTGCCTCAAGTGAATGTTCCATGCAGAGGGCAGCTTGTACAGGGGCCCAAGTGAATGTACCAGGCAGGTAGCAGCTTGTACAGGTGCCCAAGTGAATGTACCATGCAGGTAGCCGCTTGTATAGGTGCCTCAAGTGAATGTTCCAGGCAGGTAGCAGCTTGTATATGTACCACAAGTGAATGTTCCATGCAGGTAGCAGCTTGTATAGGTGCCGCAAGTAGCAGCTTGTATAGGTACCAAAAGTGAATGTTCCATGCAGGTAGCAGCTTGTATAGGTGCCACAAGTAAATGTTCCATGCAGGTAGCAGCTTGTATAGGTACCTCAAGTGAATGATCCAGGCAGGTAGCAGCTTGTATAGGTGCCTCAAGTGAATGTTTCAGGCAGGTAGCTTGTATAGGTGCCACAAGTGAATGTTCCATGCAGGTAGCAGCTTGTATAGGTGCCTCAAGTGAATGTTCCATGCAGGTAGCAGCTTGTATAGGTACCACAAGTGAATGTTCCATGCAGGTAGCAGCTTGTATAGGTACCACAAGTGAATGTTCCAGGCAGGTAGCAGCTTGTATAGGTACCACAAGTGAAAGTTCCATGCAGGTAGCAGCTTGTACAGGTGCCCAAGTGAATGTTCCATGCAGGTGGCAGCTTGTACAGGTGCCCAAGTGAATGTTCCAGGCAGGTAGCAGCTTGTATATGTACCACAAGTGAATGTTCCATGCAGGTAGAAGCTTGTATAGGTACCTCAAGTGAATGTTCCATGCAGGTAGCAGCTTGTATAGGTGCCACAAGTGAATGTTCCATGTAGGTAGCAGCTTGTATAGGTACCACAAGTGAATGTTCCAGGCAGGTAGCAGCTTGTATAGGTGCCTCAAGTGAATGTTCCATGCAGGTAGCAGCTTGTACAGGTGCCCAAGTGAATGTACCAGGCAGGTAGCAGCTTGTATAGGTGCCTCAAGTGAATGTTCCAGGTAGGTAGCAGCTTGTATAGGTGCCTCAAGTGAATGTTCCATGCAGGTAGCAGCTTGTATAGGTGCCACAAGTGAATGTTCCATGCAGGTAGCAGCTTGTATAGGTGCCACAAGTGAATGTTCCATGCAGGTAGCAGCTTGTATAGGTGCCACAAGTGAATGTTCCATGCAGGTAGCAGCTTGTATAGGTGCCACAAGTGAATGTTCCATGCAGGTAGCAGCTTGTATAGGTGCCACAAGTGAATGTTCCAGGCAGGTAGCAGCTTGTATAGGTGCCACAAGTGAATGTTCCATGCAGGTAGCAGCTTGTATAGGTGCCCAAGTGAATGTTCCAGGCAGGTAGCAGCTTGTATAGGTGCCTCAAGTGAATGTTCCAGGCAGGTAGCAGCTTGTATAGGTGCCACAAGTGAATGTTCCATGCAGGTAGCAGCTTGTATAGGTGCCACAAGTGAATGTTCCATGCAGGTAGCAGCTTGTATAGGTGCCACAAGTGAATGTTCCATGCAGGTAGCAGCTTGTATAGGTGCCTCAAGTGAATGTTCCATGCAGGTAGCAGCTTGTATAGGTGCCACAAGTGAATGTACCAGGCAGGTAGCAGCTTGTATAGGTGCCACAAGTGAATGTACCAGGCAGGTAGCAGCTTGTATAGGTGCCTCAAGTGAATGTTCCATGCAGGTAGCAGCTTGTATAGGTACCACAAGTGAATGTTCCATGCAGGTAGCAGCTTGCACAGGTGCCCAAGTGAATGTTCCATGCAGGTGGCAGCTTGTACAGGTGCCCAAGTGAATGTTCCAGGCAGGTAGCAGCTTGTATAGGTACCACAAGTGAATGTTCCATGCAGGTAGAAGCTTGTATAGGTACCTCAAGTGAATGTTCCATGCAGGTAGCAGCTTGTATAGGTGCCCAAGTGAATGTTCCATGCAGGTAGCAGCTTGTATAGGTACCCAAGTGAATGTTCCAGGCAGGTAGCAGCTTGTATAGGTACCACAAGTGAATGTTCCATGCAGGTAGCAGCTTGTATAGGTGCCCAAGTGAATGTTCCATGCAGGTAGCAGCTTGTATAGGTGCCAAAAGTGAATGTTCCATGCAGGTAGCAGCTTGTATAGGTACCACAAGTGAATGTTCCAGGCAGGTAGCAGCTTGTATAGGTGCCACAAGTGAATGTTCCATGCAGGTAGCAGCTTGTATAGGTGCCGCAAGTAGCAGCTTGTATAGGTACCAAAAGTGAATGTTCCATGCAGGTAGCAGCTTGTATAGGTGCCACAAGTGAATGTTCCATGCAGGTAGCAGCTTGTATAGGTACCTCAAGTGAATGTTCCAGGCAGGTAGCAGCTTGTATAGGTGCCTCAAGTGAATGTTCCAGGCAGGTAGCTTGTATAGGTGCCACAAGTGAATGTTCCATGCAGGTAGCAGCTTGTATAGGTACCACAAGTGAATGTTCCATGCAGGTAGCAGCTTGTATAGGTACCACAAGTGAATGTTCCAGGCAGGTAGCAGCTTGTATAGGTACCACAAGTGAAAGTTCCATGCAGGTAGCAGCTTGTACAGGTGCCCAAGTGAATGTTCCATGCAGGTGGCAGCTTGTACAGGTGCCCAAGTGAATGTTCCAGGCAGGTAGCAGCTTGTATATGTACCACAAGTGAATGTTCCATGCAGGTAGAAGCTTGTATAGGTACCTCAAGTGAATGTTCCATGCAGGTAGCAGCTTGTATAGGTGCCACAAGTGAATGTTCCATGTAGGTAGCAGCTTGTATAGGTACCACAAGTGAATGTTCCAGGCAGGTAGCAGCTTGTATAGGTGCCTCAAGTGAATGTTCCATGCAGGTAGCAGCTTGTACAGGTGCCCAAGTGAATGTACCAGGCAGGTAGCAGCTTGTATAGGTGCCTCAAGTGAATGTTCCAGGCAGGTAGCAGCTTGTATAGGTGCCTCAAGTGAATGTTCCATGCAGGTAGCAGCTTGTATAGGTGCCACAAGTGAATGTTCCATGCAGGTAGCAGCTTGTATAGGTGCCACAAGTGAATGTTCCATGCAGGTAGCAGCTTGTATAGGTGCCTCAAGTGAATGTTCCATGCAGGTAGCAGCTTGTATAGGTGCCACAAGTGAATGTACCAGGCAGGTAGCAGCTTGTACAGGTGCCACAAGTGAATGTACCAGCCAGGTAGCAGCTTGTATAGGTGCCTCAAGTGAATGTTCCATGCAGGTAGCAGCTTGTATAGGTACCACAAGTGAATGTTCCATGCAGGTAGCAGCTTGTATAGGTACCACAAGTGAATGTTCCATGCAGGTAGCAGCTTGTATAGGTGCCACAAGTGAATGTTCCATGCAGGTAGCAGCTTGTATAGGTCCCAAGTGAATGTTCCAGGCAGGTAGCAGCTTGTATAGGTGCCCAAGTGAATGTTCCATGCAGGTGCAGCTTGTACAGGTGCCCAAGTGAATGTTCCATGCAGGTAGCAGCTTGTATAGGTGCCCAAGTGAATGTTCCAGGCAGGTAGCAGCTTGTATAGGTACCACAAGTGAATGTTCCATGCAGGTAGCAGCTTGTATAGGTAGCTTGTATAGGTACCACAAGTGAATGTTCCATGCAGGTAGCAGCTTGTATAGGTGCCACAAGTGAATGTTCCATGCAGGTAGCAGCTTGTATAGGTACCACAAGTGAATGTTCCAGGCAGGTAGCAGCTTGTATAAGTGCCTCAAGTGAATGTTCCATGCAGAGGGCAGCTTGTACAGGGGCCCAAGTGAATGTACCAGGCAGGTAGCAGCTTGTACAGGTGCCCAAGTGAATGTACCATGCAGGTAGCCGCTTGTATAGGTGCCTCAAGTGAATGTTCCAGGCAGGTAGCAGCTTGTATATGTACCACAAGTGAATGTTCCATGCAGGTAGCAGCTTGTATAGGTGCCGCAAGTAGCAGCTTGTATAGGTACCAAAAGTGAATGTTCCATGCAGGTAGCAGCTTGTATAGGTGCCACAAGTAAATGTTCCATGCAGGTAGCAGCTTGTATAGGTACCTCAAGTGAATGTTCCAGGCAGGTAGCAGCTTGTATAGGTGCCTCAAGTGAATGTTTCAGGCAGGTAGCTTGTATAGGTGCCACAAGTGAATGTTCCAGGCAGGTAGCAGCTTGTATATGTGCCACAAGTGAATGTTCCATGCATGTAGCAGCTTGTATATGTACCACAAGTGAATGTTCCAGGCAGGTAGCAGCTTGTATATGTACCACAAGTGAATGTTCCATGCAGGTAGCAGCTTGTATAGGTGCCTCAAGTGAATGTTCCAGGCAGGTAGCAGCTTGTATAGGTGCCCAAGTGAATGTACCAGGCAGGTAGCAGCTTGTATAGGTGCCTCAAGTGAATGTTTCAGGCAGGTAGCTTGTATAGGTGCCACAAGTGAATGTTCCAGGCAGGTAGCAGCTTGTATATGTGCCACAAGTGAATGTTCCATGCATGTAGCAGCTTGTATATGTACCACAAGTGAATGTTCCAGGCAGGTAGCAGCTTGTATATGTACCACAAGTGAATGTTCCATGCAGGTAGCAGCTTGTATAGGTGCCACAAGTGAATGTTCCATGCAGGTAGCAGCTTGTATAGGTGCCACAAGTGAATGTTCCATGCAGGTAGCAGCTTGTACAGGTGCCTCAAGTGAATGTGCCAGGCAGGTAACAGCTTGTATAGGTGCCCAAGTGAATGTACCAGGCAGGTAGCAGCTTGTACAGGTGCCCAAGTGAATGTACCAGGCAGGTAGCAGCTTGTATATGTGCCTCAAGTGAATGTACCATGCAGGTAGCAGCTTGTATAGGTGCCTCAAGTGAATGTACCATGCAGGTAGCAGCTTGTATAGGTGCCTCAAGTGAATGTTCCAGGCAGGTAGCAGCTTGTATAGGTACCACAAGTGAATGTTCCATGCAGGTAGCAGCTTGTATAGGTGCCCAAGTGAATGTACAAGGCAGGTAGCAGCTTGTATAGGTTCCTCAAGTGAATGTACCATGCAGGTAGCAGCTTGTACAGGTGCCCAAGTGAATGTTCCAGGCAGGTAGCTTGTATAGGTGCCTCAACTGAATGTACCAGGCAGGTAGCAGCTTGTATAGGTACCACAAGTGAATGTTCCATGCAGGTAGCAGCTTGTACAGGTGCCCAAGTGAATGTTCCAGGCAGGTAGCTTGTATAGGTGCCACAAGTGATTGTTCCAGGCAGGTAGCAGCTTGTACAGGTGCCACAAGTGAATGTACCATGCAGGTAGCAGCTTGTACAGGTGCCACAAGTGAATGTTCCATGCAGGTAGCAGCTTGTACAGGTGCCCAAGTGAATGTTCCTTGTTTGTGGAAGATCCAATTTCAGCATTCTGTAAATACTCAACAACAACGTTCACTTTGAGGTCACTTTGTATTTCTCTTCAAATGATTTAAAAATGACCTGTTATAGCATATATAGTAAATGCAAGATTATACCACACCCGTACCACTCACTGAAAGATTATACCACACCCGCACCACTCACTGAAAGATTATACCACACCCGTACCACTCACTGAAAGATTATACCACACCCAGCCCACTCACTGCAAGATTATACCACACGCGCCCTACTCACTGCAAGATTATACCACACCCAGCCCACTCACTGCAAGATTATACCACACGCGCCCTACTCACGGCAAGATTATACCACACCCGCCCCACTCACTGCAAAATTATACCACA
>CM026402.1:31994736-32083643 GCA_014843695.1 Archivesica marissinica | reverse complement strand
ATGTGTGATGTATGTGTAATGTATGTGTAATGTATGTGTGATGTATGTGTAATGTATGTGTGATGTCTGTGTGATGTATGTGTGATGTATGTGTGATGTATGTGTGATGTATGTGTGATGTATGTGTAATGTCTGTGTGATGTCTGTGTGATGTCTGTGTATTGTCTGTGTATTGTATGTGTGATGTCTGTGTGATGTCTGTGTGATGTATGCGTGATGTCTGTGTGATGTATGTGTGATGTCTGTGTGATGTGTGTGATGTCTGTGTAATGTCTGTGTGATGTCTGTGTGATGTATGTGTGATGTATGTGTGATGTCTGTGTGATGTATGTGTGATGTCTGTGTAATGTCTGTGTGATGTCTGTGTGATGTATGTGTGATGTCTGTGTGATGTCTGTGTGATGTCTGTGTGATGTCTGTGTGATGTATGTGTGATGTATGTGTGCTGTCTGTGTGATGTATGTGTGATGTATGTGTGATGTCTGTGTGATGTCTGTGTGATGTCTGTGTGATGTCTGTGTACTGTCTGTGTGATGTATGTGTGATGTCTGTGTAATGTATGTGTGATGTCTGTGTAATGTCTGTGTAATGTCTGTGTGATGTATGTGTGATGTCTGTGTACTGTCTGTGTGATGTCTGTGTAATGCCTGTGTGATATATGCGTGATGTATGTGTAATGCATGTGTGATGTATGTGTGATGTCTGTGTGATGTCTGTGTAATGTCTGTGTAATGTAATATATGTGTGATGTATGTGTAATGTATGTGTAATGTATGTGTGATGTATGTGTAATGTATGTGTGATGTATGTGTGATGTCTGTGTAATGTATGTGTGATGTCTGTGTGATGTATGTGTGATGTATGTGTGATGTATGTGTAATGTCTGTGTAATGTCTTTGTAATGTAATATATGTGTGATGTATGTGTAATGTATGTGTAATGTATGTGTGATGTATGTGTAATGTATGTGTGATGTCTGTGTGATGTATGTGTGATGTATGTGTGATGTATGTGTGATGTATGTGTGATGTCTGTGTAATGTCTGTGTGATGTCTGTGTGATGTCTGTGTATTGTCTGTGTATTGTCTGTGTGATGTCTGTGTGATGTCTGTGTGATGTATGCGTGATGTCTGTGTGATGTATGTGTGATGTCTGTGTGATGTGTGTGATGTCTGTGTAATGTCTGTGTGATGTCTGTGTGATGTATGTGTGATGTATGTGTGATGTCTGTGTGATGTATGTGTGATGTCTGTGTAATGTCTGTGTGATGTCTGTGTGATGTATGTGTGATGTCAGTGTGATGTCTGTGTGATGTCTGTGTGATGTCTGTGTGATGTATGTGTGATGTATGTGTGCTGTCTGTGTGATGTCTGTGTGATGTATGTGTGATGTCTGTGTGATGTCTGTGTGATGTCTGTGTACTGTCTGTGTGATGTATGTGTGATGTCTGTGTAATGTCTGTGTGATGTCTGTGTAATGTCTGTGTAATGTCTGTGTGATGTCTGTGTAATGTATGTGTGATGTATGTGTGATGTCTGTGTGATGTATGTGTGATGTATGTATAATGTCTGTGTGATGTCTGTGTGATGTATGTGTGATGTATGTGTGATGTCTGTGTGATGTATGTGTGATGTCTGTGTAATGTCTGTGTGATGTCTGTGTGATGTATGTGTGATGTCTGTGTGATGTCTGTGTGATGTCTGTGTGATGTATGTGTGATGTATGTGTGCTGTCTGTGTGATGTCTGTGTGATGTATGTGTGATGTCTGTGTGATGTATGTGTGATGTATGTGTACTGTCTGTGTGATGTATGTGTGATGTCTGTGTAATGTATGTGTGATGTCTGTGTAATGTATGTGTAATGTCTGTGTGATGTCTGTGTAATGCCTGTGTGATGTATGTGTGATGTCTGTGTAATGTATGTGTGATGTCTGTGTAATGTATGTGTGATGTATGTGTGATGTCTGTGTAATGTCTGTGTGATGTATGTGTGATGTATGTGTGATGTATGTGTAATGTCTGTGTAATGTCTGTGTATTGCCTGTGTGATGTCTGTGTAATGTATGTGTGATGTATGTGTGATGTCTGTGTGATGTATGTGTGATGTATGTGTGATGTATGTGTAATGTATGTGTGATGTCTGTGTAATGTCTGTGTGATGTATGTGTGATGTATGTGTAATGTCTGTGTGATGTATGTGTGATGTATGTGTGATGTATGTGTGATGTATGTGTAATGTCTGTGTAATGTCTGTGTATTGCCTGTGTGATGTCTGTGTAATGTATGTGTAATGTATGTGTGATGTCTGTGTGATGTATGTGTGATGTATGTGTGATGTATGTGTGATGTCTGTGTGATGTATGTGTGATGTCTGTGTGATGTATGTGTGATGTATGTGTGATGTCTGTGTGATGTCTGTGTGATGTATGTGTGATATCTGTGTACTGTCTGTGTGATGTCTGTGTAATGCCTGTGTGATATATGTGTGATGTATGTGTAATGCATGTGTGATGTCTGTGTGATGTATGTGTGATGTATGTGTGATGTATGTGTAAGGTCTGTGTAATGTATGTGTAATGTAATATATGTGTGATGTATGTGTAATGTATGTGTGATGTATGTGTAATGTATGTGTGATGTATGTGTGATGTATGTGTGATGTATGTGTGATGTATGTGTGATGTATGTGTGATGTATGTGTAATGTCTGTGTAATGTCTGTGTAATGTAATATATGTGTGATGTATGTGTAATGTATGTGTGATGTATGTGTAATGTATGTGTGATGTATGTGTGATGTCTGTGTAATGTATGTGTAATGTATGTGTGATGTATGTGTGATGTCTGTGTACTGCCTGTGTATTGCCTGTGTGATATATGTGTGATGTGTGTGTAATGCATGTGTGATGTATGTGTGATGTATGTGTGATGTATGTGTTATATATGTGTGATGTATGTGTAATGTCTGTGTAATGTCTGTGTAATGTATGTGTAATGTATGTGTGATGTATGTGTGATGTATGTGTAATGTATGTGTAATGTATGTGTAATGTATGGGTGATGTATGTGTGATGTCATTTTTAGTTTAATCATATTTTATTGCAAATCATTATTATATATGTCATGCATAAACAGATATAATACATAATATGAACATGCAAATGGTTTGGGCCACAAGTTTTAACAACATTAGACAACGGCCCGCACCAGAACAACGGCCCGCACCAGTGTGTGATGTCTGTGTAATGTATGTGCAATGTATGTGTAATGTATGTGTGATGTATGTGTAATGTATGTGTGATGTATGTGTGATGTATGTGTGATGTATGTGTAATGTATATGTAATGTATGTGTAATGTATGTGTGATGTATGTGTAATGTATGTGTGATGTATGTGTAATGTATGTGTGATGTATGTGTGGTGTATGTGTGATGTATGTGTAATGTATGTGTGATGTATGTGTGATGTCTGTGTAATGTCTGTGTAATGTATGTGTAATGTATGTGTAATGTCTGTGTAATGTATGTGTAATGTATGTGTGATGTATGTGTGATGTATGTGTAATGTATGTGTGATGTATGTGTGATGTATTATGTGTGATGTATGTGTGATGTATGTGTGATGTATGTGTGATGTATGTGTAATGTATGTGTGATGTATGTGTAATGTATGTGTAATGTATGTGTGATGTATGTGTGATGTATGTGTAATGTATGTGTAATGTATGTGTAATGTATGTGTAATGTATGTGTGATGTATGTGTGATGTATGTGTGATGTATGTGTAATGTATGTGTAATGTATGTGTGATGTATGTGTAATGTATGTGTGATGTATGTGTGATGTATGTGTAATGTATGTGTGATGTATGTGTAATGTATGTGTAATGTCTGTGTAATGTATGTGTGATGTATGTGTGATGTCTGTGTAATGTCTGTGTAATGTATGTGTGGTGTATGTGTAATGTATGTGTGGTGTCTGTGTGATGTATGTGTAATGTATGTGTGATGTATGTGTAATGTATGTGTGGTGTCTGTGTGATGTCTGTGTAATGTATGTGTAATGTATGTGTGGTGTCTGTGTGATGTATGTGTAATGTATGTGTGATGTATGTGTGATGTAATATATGTGTGATGTATGTGTGATGTATGTGTGATGTATGTGTGATGTATGTGTAATGTATGTGTGATGTATGTGTAATGTATGTGTAATGTATGTGTGATGTATGTGTAATGTATGTGTAATGTATGTGTGATGTATGTGTAATGTATGTGTGATGTATGTGTAATGTATGTGTGATGTATGTGTAATGTATGTGTAATGTATGTGTGATGTATGTGTGATGTATGTGTAATGTATGTGTAATGTATGTGTAATGTATGTGTGATGTATGTGTAATGTATGTGTGATGTATGTGTGATGTATGTGTAATGTATGTGTAATGTATGTGTGATGTATGTGTAATGTATGTGTGATGTATGTGTAATGTATGTGTGATGTATGTGTAATGTATGTGTGATGTATGTGTGATGTATGTGTAATGTATGTGTGATGTATGTGTGATGTATGTGTAATGTATGTGTGATGTATGTGTGATGTATGTGTAATGTATGTGTGATGTATGTGTGATGTATGTGTAATGTGTGTGTAATGTATGTGTAATGTATGTGTAATGTATGTGTGATGTATGTGTGATGTATGTGTAATGTATGTGTAATGTATGTGTGATGTATGTGTAATGTATGTGTAATGTATGTGTCATAGGGTGCAATTGTTGTTAATAAATACAAAGTCTTTGAACACATATATTCGCTTGTCATTTTTGCCCCTATTTGAAGCAGTGAGTTGAAAACGTTGTAACACCTTCAGTTAGTTTGTAACGTAGCATATGTAGTACAGTGTAGTATAGTTTTAGTTATTTCCCTTGGACCAATAGCTAAAATAAGTGACACGTACATTTGACCTGACACGTGACAATATTTAAGCACGTGCTCTTTACTAACCAATCAATGCATGCATATGAGACATCCGCCATGTTCACAAACCATAAACAAGACGCCATTAATGATGTGCTACAAGTAAACCATATTATGTAGGAATATATATATATATATACCTTCAGGTAACTATTGCTACGCTTTTTGACTACCATCCCGATAATATATTATCCATGTACATTGACTGATAACCTGTTAGTTTTTGAGAAATATCGATCAGATGTAAAGACTTGATTTTCATTGTCTAACTTAAACTACACCATCGTATATTGTATTTCTTAAATTCGTCAATGCAATTGTCGTCATTATATATGTCTGATGATATGGTATAACTTATGTGATTGTTAATTATGTGATGTATATAAGTATGAAACTGTATATTTGTATATATTGGTTGCAGATAGAGAGATAGAGATAGAGAGATATAGATAGAGAGGGATAGATAGAGACAGAGGGATAGATAGAGACAGAGAGAGAAATGATGGAACAGGCTCGGAATGCTTGGAGGATTGCGAGGAATAAAGCGCAGTAGACATTAATAAAAGAGTTTCCTCTTTCTTTGTCGATCTCGACCCCCCACACCCTTAGTGCTCGCCGGCGGTCTGCGACATATGTGTAATGTATGTGTGATGTATGTGTAATGTATGTGTGATGTATGTGTAATGTATGTGTAATGTCTGCGTGATGTATGTGTGATGTATGTGTGGTGTCTGTGTAATGTATGTGTGATGTATGTGTAATGTATGTGTAATGTCTGTGTGATGTATGTGTGATGTATGTGTGGTGTCTGTGTGATGTATGTGTAATGTATGTGTAATGTATATGTAATGTATGTGTAATGTATGTGTAATGTATGTGTAATGTATGTGTAATGTATGTGTAATGTATGTGTGATGTATGTGTGATGTATGTGTGATGTCTGTGTAATGTCTGTGTGATGTCTGTGTAATGTCTGTGTGATGTCTGTGTAATGTCTGTGTGATGTCTGTGTGATGTATGTGTGATGTATGTGTGATGTATGTGTGATGTATGTGTAATGTCTGTGTAATGTCTGTGTATTGCCTGTGTGATGTATGTGTGATGTATGTGTGATGTCTGTGTGATGTATGTGTGATGTCTGTGTGATGTCTGTGTGATGTCTGTGTGATGTATGTGTGATGTCTGTGTACTGTCTGTGTGATGTCTGTGTAATGCCTGTGTGATATATGTGTGATGTCTGTGTGATGTATGTGTGATGTATGTGTAATGCATGTGTGATGTATGTGTGATGTCTGTGTGATGTATGTGTGATGTATGTGTGATGTATGTGTGATGTATGTGTAATGTCTGTGTAATGTCTGTGTAATGTAATATATGTGTGATGTATGTGTAATGTATGTGTGATGTATGTGTAATGTATGTGTGATGTATGTGTGATGTCTGTGTAATGTATGTGTAATGTATGTGTGATGTATGTGTGATGTCTGTGTACTGTCTGTGTATTGCCTGTGTGATATATGTGTGATGTATGTGTAATGCATGTGTGATGCATGTGTGATGTATGTGTGATGTATGTGTGATGTATGTGTTATATATGTGTGATGTATGTGTAATGTCTGTGTAATGTCTGTGTAATGTATGTGTAATGTATGTGTGATGTATGTGTGATGTATGTGTAATGTATGTGTAATGTATGTGTGATGTATGTGTAATGTATGTGTAATGTATGTGTAATGTATGTGTAATGTATGTGTGATGTATGTGTGATGTCTTTTTTAGTTTAATCATATTTTATTGCAAATCATTATTATATATGTCATGCATAAACAGATATAATACATAATATGAACATGCAAATGGTTTGGGCCACAAGTTTTAACAACATTAGACAAAGGCCCGCACCAGAACAACGGCCCGCACCAGTGTGTGATGTCTGTGTAATGTATGTGCAATGTATGTGTAATGTATGTGTGATGTATGTGTAATGTATGTGTAATGTATGTGTGATGTATGTGTGATGTATGTGTGATGTATGTGTAATGTATATGTAATGTATGTGTAATGTATGTGTGATGTATGTGTAATGTATGTGTGATGTATGTGTAATGTATGTGTGATGTATGTGTGGTGTATGTGTGATGTATGTGTAATGTATGTGTGATGTATGTGTGATGTATGTGTAATGTCTGTGTAATGTATGTGTAATGTATGTGTAATGTCTGTGTAATGTATGTGTGATGTATGTGTGATGTCTGTGTAATGTCTGTGTAATGTATGTGTGGTGTATGTGTAATGTATGACTGGTGTCTGTGTGATGTATGTGTAATGTATGTGTGATGTATGTGTAATGTATGTGTGGTGTCTGTGTGATGTATGTGTAATGTATGTGTGATGTATGTGTGATGTATGTGTAATGTATGTGTGATGTATGTGTGATGTATGTGTGATGTATGTGTGATGTATGTGTGATGTATGTGTGATGTATGTGTGATGTATGTGTGATGTATGTGTAATGTATGTGTGATGTATGTGTAATGTATGTGTGATGTATGTGTGATGTATGTGTAATGTATGTGTGATGTATGTGTGATGTATGTGTAATGTATGTGTAATGTATGTGTCATAGGGTGCAATTGTTGTTAATAAATACAAACTCTTTGAACACATATATTCGCTTGTCATTTTTGCCCCTATTTGAAGCAGTCAGTTGAAAACGTTGTAACACCTTCAGTTAGTTTGTAACGTAGCATATGTAGTACAGTGTAGTATAGTTTTAGTTATTTCCCTTGGACCAATAGTTAAAATAAGTGACACGTACATTTGACCTGACACGTGACAATATTTAAGCACGTGCTCTTTACTAACCAATCACTGCATGCACATGAGACATCCGCCATGTTCACAAAACATAAACAAGACGCCATTAATTATGTGCTACAAATAAACCATATTATGTAGGAATATATATATATACCTTCAGGTAACTATTGCTACTCTTTTTGACTACCATCCCGATAATATATTATCCATGTACATTGACTGATAACCTGTTAGTGTTTGAGAAATATCGATCAGATGTAAAGACTTCATTTTCATTGTCTAACTTAAACTACACCATCGTATATTGTATTTCTTAAATTCGTCAATGCAATTGTCGTCATTATATATGTCTTATGATATGGTATAACTTATGTGATTGTTAATTATGTGATGTATATAAGTATGAAACTGTATATTTGTATATATTGGTTGCAGATAGAGAGATATAGATAGAGAGGGATAGATAGAGACAGAGGGATATATAGAGACAGAGAGAGAAATGATGGAACAGGCTCGGAATGCTTGGAGGATTGCGAGGAATAAAGCGCAGTAGACATTAATAAAACAGTTTCCTCTTTCTTTGTCGATCTCGACCCCCCACACCCTTAGTGCTCGCCGGCGGTCTGCGACATATGTGTAATGTATGTGTGATGTATGTGTAATGTATGTGTGATGTATGTGTAATGTATGTGTAATGTCTGTGTGATGTATGTGTGGTGTCTGTGTTGTGATGTATGTGTGATGTATGTGTGGTGTCTGTGTAATGTATGTGTGATGTATGTGTAATGTATGTGTAATGTCTGTGTGATGTATGTGTGATGTCTGTGTGATGTATGTGTAATGTATGTGTAATGTATATGTAATGTATGTGTAATGTATGTGTAATGTATGTGTAATGTATGTGTGATGTATGTGTAATGTATGTGCAATGTATGTGTAATGTATGTGTAATGTATGTGTAATGTATGTGTAATGTATGTGTAATGTATGTGTGATGTATGTGTGATGTATGTGTAATGTATGTGTCATGTATGTGTAATGTATGTGTGATGTATGTGTAATGTATGTGTACTGTATGTGTGATGTATGTGTAATGTATGTGTAATGTATGTGTAATGTATGTGTGATGTCTGTGTGATGTATGTGTAATGTATGTGTAATGTATGTGTAATGTATGTGTAATGTATGTGTAATGTATGTGTGATGTCTGTGTGATGTCTGTGTAATGTATGTGTGATGTATGTGTGATGTATGTGTAATGTATGTGTGATGTATGTGTAATGTATGTGTGATGTATGTGTAATGTATGTGGGATATCTGTGTAATGTATGTGGGATGTCTGTGTAATGTATGTGTAATGTATGTGTGATGTATGTGTGATGTCTGTGTAATGTATGTGTGATGTATGTGTAATGTATGTGTAATGTATGTGTGATGTATGTGTGCTGTCTGTGTAATGTATGTGGGATGTATGTGTAATGTATTTGTAATGTATGTGTGATGTATGTGTAATGTATGTATGATGTATGTGTAATGTATGTGTAATGTATGTGTAATGTATGTGTAATGTATGTGTAATGTATGTGTAATGTATGTGTAATGTATGTGTGATGTATGTGTAATGTATGTGTGATGTATGTGTGATGTATGTGTGATGTATGTGTGGTGTCTGTGTGATGTATGTGTAATGTATGTGTAATGTATATGTAATGTATGTGGGATGTCTGTGTAATGTATGTGTAATGTATGTGTAATGTTTGTGTGATGTATGTGTAATGTATGTGTGATGTATGTTTGGTGTCTGTGTAATGTATGTGTAATGTATGTGTAATGTATGTGTGATGTATGTGTGGTGTATGTGTGATGTATGTGTAATGTATGCGTGATGTATGTGTGATGTATGTGTGGTGTATGTGTAATGTATGTGTGATGTATGTGTGGTGTATGTGTAATGTATGTGTGATGTATGTGTGGTGTCTGTGTGATGTATGTGTAATGTATGTGTGATGTATGTGTGATGTCTTTGTAATGTATGTGTAATGTCTGTGGGATGTCTGTGTAATGTCTGTGGGATGTCTGTGTGATGTATGTGTGATGTCTGTGTAATGTATGTGTAATGTATGTGGGATGTATGTGTAATGTCTGTGGGATGTCTGTGTGATGTATGTGGGATGTCTGTGTAATGTATGTGTGGTGTATGTGTGATGTATGTGTAATGTATGTGTGGTGTATGTGTAATGTATGTGTGATGTATGTGTGGTGTATGTGTGATGTATGTGTGGTGTCTGTGTGATGTATGTGTAATGTATGTGTGGTGTATGTATGGTGTAACATATATTGTTTATATGCGCCAAGTGTAGGCTGCAGAAAGTTTAGTGCTCTTATAATTGGATTGTTTCGTTAAAACTAATGACTGTAGATCTGTGATTTTTTGTACAGTATCTCATGAATATACAGGAGTTACTATTCTGTGATTTTTAATTGGAAATATCTATTCAATATTGAATGCCATACTTTGAAACAATTGGATGTACAAATAAGAAACTATTTATACTTTGTAAAATTGTGTAACTTTTTGATGAACACAATTTTCAAGATTACAATGTGCTTTGTCAAGTATAATAGAGACCAATTATTGAAATTGGCAGGTGTAGCTAGAAGGCTTTCACGCCCGAACAAAGCAACTTTAAATGTTCTAAAGGATTATGGTCTTTTGAAATACAGATCTGCCAGAAGCGGTCTGTATCAATGCAGGCGAAATTGGGACACAAATCAAGGAATCAACTTTAACAATATCAAAATATTACCAGAAACAATTCCTACTGTAATATCAACAGCCAGAACAGAACGTTTTTCAAATCTTGATAAAGAGGTATTGAATTCTACAAGAAGCTTAAATATATACCGCATAAAATATGAATCTCAAACTGTTGTTAAAGACCAAAAAAACATTAAACTGTGTTGTATAAATCCAAGATCTTTGAAGAACAAAACCATAGCGTTTTGTGATTTTATATTCTCAAATGACCTAGATATGATTGCTGTTACTGAAACATGGCTAGGCTCTTCAATTGATAAAACGTGTTTAAGTGAACTGCTGCCAGAAGGGTACCAGATTAAACATGTCCCTCGCCCTGGTAGTCGACGTGGCGGGGGTGTGGCTCTGATATATAAAACTGGAATAGATGTCAACATTGTGTCCTCTACACGTGACAATGAATTTTCAACTTTTGAGTATTTAGATTGTAATGTAAATATTAAGTCCTATTCATTACGCTTATCAGTAATGTACAGACCACCCCCAAATAAAGAAAATGGATTGAAAACTAACGTATTTCTTGCAGACGAATGGCCACTGTTCTTGTCCAAATACGCCACCATTGACAAAAATATCATAATCACTGGTGATTTAATCTTTCATTTGGATAACCACTCTGACCGTGATGCAATAAAATTTAACAGTATTCTACAATCCTGTGACATGACACAACATGTGAAAGAGCCTACCCACGTCCGTGGTCACATCCTGGATGTGGTCATTACTAGGGGAAATGACAACACTGTGTCAGAAGTAGTGGTCACTGACCCAGGTTTTTCAGATAACTCGGGCAAAGTGACAAGAGACCACTTCGCAGTCATATTTCATGCAAGAGCGGCGAAACCGGCTCCTGTACGAAAAACAGTGTCGTATAGAAAATTCCGTTCAATAAATATAGATACTTTCAAAAGTGACATCATGGCATCAGAAAAACTTCGTAATAGTTTGCAATGCACGGATGCTGACGATCTTGTCAGCATATACAACAGTGAACTTTCTGCATTGGTTGATAAACACGCCCCTTTACGTACAAAAACGATTACATTAAGGCCTTCATGTCCCTGGTTTACAGAGGAACTCCACGATGCCAAACATATAAAGCGTAAAATTGAACGCAAGTGGAAAATATCAAGATTAACTGTCGACCATGAAATATACAGGAGTCAGTGTGCCAAGGTTAATAAAATGTTGAAACAAGCACGGCTTGACTACTTTTCTGATAAAGTAATATCTTGCGGTCGTGATCAAAAAAGCATGTTCAAAATCACTAAACACCTGCTTGAAGGCGATAGTGAAATAGCGCTTCCATCAGGCAAAAATCCCAATGAACTAGCACAGGAATTCAGTGACTTCTTCATTTCTAAGGTGGAATGCATTAGAAATGACATATCTTCAAACTCCCAGTCGGAACTGGGTCCATTGAACATTGAAACAGAGAAACTCCCTCACATAAGCTGCTTGAACAATTTCTGTCCATCACATGAGAAAGAAGTCGAACAGTTCATTAAAAAAGGGCCAAATAAATCCTGTGAAATTGATCCAATTCCGACATGGCTACTGAAATCTTGTCTTAGTGAAATCCTACCAATAGTGACACAAATTGTAAATATTTCATTGGAAACAGACAATGTACCAAAGTCATTCAAAATCTCCCGGGTAAGACCTTTGCTGAAACAACCAAGCCTTGATCAAAACACTTTGAAGAACTACAGGCCCGTGTCAAACCTGCCTTATGTCTCGAAGATTCTGGAAAAAGTAGTAAATAGTCGAATTGATGAACATTTGACAAGTAATAACTTACACGAGGTACATCAGTCTGCGTACAGGAAGTTTCATTCCACAGAAACTGCCTTACTGAAAGTCCAAAACTTACTCCAATCTCTGGACCAGAACAATGCTACAATCCTTGTGTATTTGGACCTATCTGCTGCATTTGATACCATCGACCATAGAACACTTTTACAGCGTCTCGAATTTCATTTTGGAATTACTGGAAAACCTCTCCAATGGATATCATCTTATCTTACCGACCGTTATCAAGCAGTATGTATCGATGGAAAACTATCCAACTCAGTGCTCATGAATTTCAGTGTTCCACAGGGGTCTGTTTTAGGCCCGAAATTTTACACTATGTATACCAAGCCTGTATGAGCCATTTGTAAACACCAAGGACTGAACCATCACTTTTATGCTGACGATTCCCAGCTTTACCTTTCATTCAAACCAAGCGTTCAAGCTTCACAAGCAGAGACACTACTTCGAGTGGAAAACTGTCTACAAGACATTGTTGCTTGGATGCATGCCAATATGTTAAAACTCAATACTGATAAAACTGAAATGATTATGTTTTCTAGTCAGCGAAATTTGCAACACATTGAAAACATAAATGTGAAAGTAGGAGACTCAAATACAGAACCACCAACATGTGTGAGAAATCTAGGAGCTTTCCTAGACTCAAGAATGGATATGGACAAACATGTAAATTCTGTGACAAAATCATGTTATGCGCAGATCCGGCGGATTGGACACATTCGGCAGTATTTAACAACAGAAGCCACGAAAACTCTCATAAACTCACTCATTACATCCAGGCTCGACTACTGTAATTCACTGTTGTACGGCGTGCCAAAATACACTTCCAATAAATTAAAAACTGTTCAAAACACAGCAGCTCGCATCATAACCAGAACATCCCGTTTCAGTCATGTAACGCCCATTCTAAAAGAACTTCATTGGCTACCAGTTCAAGAAAGAATAAAGTATAAAATACTGACTCACACATATAAAGCATTGAATGGAGACGCACCGATTTATATGAGAAACTTGCTTGAGGTTTATATACCAAGGAGAGACTTACGGTCTAAATATGAAGCAGCTACTCTTGTGTTACCAAGAAGTCGGACTGTCACATACGGAGATAGAAGTTTCATGACTGCTGCCCCAAAACTTTGGAATTATCTTCCATCAAATCTTAGAAGTGCAACAACATTGTGTTCTTTCAAAAAGGCTTTGAAGACACACCTTTTTAAATGTTCATATGGAACATAAATATCGAACTGTATCTGTGCTCAATCAGGATTAAGACTGCAAATGAACACATTTTATTTAATTATTACCTATATTTTAATTATTATAATTTTAGATCCTAATATTTTATAGCATATTTAGAATCCATTGTAATTGTGTTTGCTAATTTTGTCTTGTTTTATCTCATTGTATGTGGAAGTTTTTATCAATATTTGTGATATTTTAGGCTGTAAAGCGCTTTTGAAAGTTTTATTTTTAAATGAAAAGAGCGCTATATAAGTTTGGTATATAATAATAATAATAATAATGTGTAATGTATGTGTGATGTATGTGTGGTGTATGTGTGCTGTATGTGTAATGTATGTGTGATGTATGTGTGATGTATGTGTGGTGTATGTGTGATGTACGTGTGATGTCTGTGTAATGTATGTGTGATGTCTGTGTGATGTCTGTGTGATGTCTGTGTAATGTCTGGCATGTTTGTAAATATGTGGGAGATAATGGGCAGATATTAAAATACAGACGAACAGACGTGTAAGTGGATGGAACAAGCAATTCTACATTCCCTGAATAGTAAGGGAAACATAATAACATGATGAAAGTGAAAGAAAGTTGTGCAACCAGACTTATATATAACTGACTGTCTTTGCAACTGTAACCAGACTTACATATATAACTGATCGTCTGTGCAACTGTAACCAGACTTATATATAACTGACAGTCTTTGCAACTGTAACCAGACTTATATATAACTGACAGTCTTTGCAACTGTAACCAGACTTATATATAACTGACTGTCTTTGCAACTGTAACCAGACTTATACATAACTGATCGTCTGTGCAACTGTAACCATACTTATATATAACTGACCGTCTTTGCAACTGTAACCAGACTTATATATAACTGATCGTCTGTGCAACTGTAACCAGACTTATATATAACTGACCGTCTTTGCAACTGTAACCAGACTTATATATAACTGACCGTCTTTGCAACTGTAACCAGACTTATATATAACTGACCGTCTTTGCAACTGTAACCAGACTTATATATAACTGATCGTCTGTGCAACTGTAACCAGACTTATATATAACTGACAGTCTTTGCAACTGTAACCAGGCTTATATATAACTGACCGTCTTTGCAACTGTAACCAGACTTATATATAACTGACCGTCTTTGCAACTGTAACCAGACTTATATATAACTGACCGTCTTTGCAACTGTAACCAGACTTATATATAACTGACCGTCTTTGCAACTGTAACCAGACTTATATATAACTGACAGTCTTTGCAACTGTAACCAGACTTATATATAACTGACCGTCTTTGCAACTGTAACCAGACTTATATATAACTGACCGTCTTTGCAACTGTAACCAGACTTATATATAACTGACCGTCTTTGCAACTGTAACCAGACTTATATATAACTGACCGTCTTTGCAACTGTAACCAGACTTATATATAACTGATCGTCTGTGCAATTGTAACCAGACTTATATATAACTGACCGTCTTTGCAACTGTAACCAGACTTATATATAACTGACCGTCTTTGCAACTGTAACCAGACTTATATATAATTGATCGTCTCTGCAACAGTAACGTGACTTATATATAACTGACCGTCTGTAGGTAATCCACGAGTTCTAGAAGTGCTTTGTCCAGATCCTTAGCCTGCATGCTCGGTAACTTCTCTGGATACTCTAATGTTCTCCTTAGCTTAGCAGGCAGAAGGTCCGTGAACATGCCAATCACATGGGAGGGATCTAAGCAAACATAATCTACATTAGGTTAGGGGTCTGGGAATATATCAATCACATGGGAGGGGTCTAAGCAAACATAATCTACATTAGGTTAGGGGTCTGGGAATATATCAATCACATGGGAGGGGTCTAAGCAAACAAATTCTACATTAGGTTAGGGGTCTGGGAATATACCAATCACATGGGAGGGGTCTAAGCAAACATAATCTGCATTCGAATAGGGGTCTGGGAATATACCAATCACATGGGAGGGATCTAAGCAAACATAATCTACATTAGAATAGGGGTCTGGGAATATACCAATCACATGGGAGGGATCTAAACAAACATAATCTACATTAGAATAGGGGTCTGGGAATATACCAATCACATGGGAGGGATCTAAGCAAACATAGTCTACATTAGGTTAGGGGTCTGGGAATATACCAATCACATGGGAGGGATCTAAACAAACATAATCTACATTAGAATAGGGGTCTGGGAATATACCAATCACATGGGAGGGGTCTAAACAAACATAATCTACATTAGAATAGGGGTCTGGGAATATACCAATCACATGGGAGGGGTCTAAGCAAACATAATCTACATTAGACTAGGGGTCTGGGAATATACCAATCACATGGGAGGGATCTAAACAAACATAATCTACATTAGAATAAGGGTCTGGGAATATACCAATCACATGGGAGGGACCTAAACAAACATGCAATTATAAATCTCTGTGAAAAAGTCTACAGTTCATGAATCGCAAACATTTATTTGTGGAAATATTTGTTGGTTTTCAGTATTGTGTGTAATGTGAAGGATGGATGTATAGGATATAAGCCGAAAAGATCCAGTATATAAAATATTGGACTGTACCTATAATTTACATATTGGATCAGCTGGAGGCTTATATCTTACTTAAACAACATAAAATAACAAGATCTTAATAATTAAAATTGTTAATTTTGTACATTTAAATATAGGATTTAATATAACACTCAGAAACTCTGACCTTTTGAAAGAAGTCCAATATTAATAATAATGGACTGCACGTACAAAGGTATGACCTCACGACAAGTGTTTTAAGGATGGACGGATGATTGGACAGACGGACGGACAGATGATTCGACAGACGGATGGACATATGATTGGACAGACGGACAGATGATTCGACAGACAGATGGACAAGGGTTTATGAGCTAAATAGTTTGTCCAGGCAATGCCTATGGGACACAAAAAGCTCCCAACTTGAATGACTTAGCTATCTTTTCAACATTATACAACTAAATAGTAAGCTCCTACACACCAAATATGGACGGATGTACCCAAAATTGTATATTAAGTGGCTATTACTTGATCTCTATAGCAACATAAACGGAAATTGACAGCCACATAACAGTTTTTATAGCCCCATAACCCCAAACGGCTGTCCGATTAGCGCACTCGCTTCTCACCAATGCAACCCGGGTTTGATCCTCGGGCTGGGAAGTATGCGAGATGGTATGGTGGTCACTAGATCGGACAGGTGGGTTTTCTCCGGGTACAGTACTCCTGTTTTCTCCCACACAAATGACCACATTTACGCTTTCATCCGCGCCAACAAGAGTGATTAATATAAGTTGTTAGAACTTGCTTCGCAATCGTTGTAAAATAAATAAAGTTTAAACGTTTTTTTAAACTTAAACTTTAAACGCTAGACCACTAGACAGTAAACCTATTGTTCTCCTAGCCATTTTATGGGTGCAGACAGACGGACGGATGGATGAACTGTTGGATAGACTTTTCAGGGAAAACAATACAAGAAATTGGAAGCCATCTACTACACCTGTCCCCAAGCTAGAAAATATCTCCAGGGCTTCTTTAAACTTGCGTATACAGAACAGATGTACAGCGTATTGTCCCTGGATTTTGTTGACATCTGCAAGTCTTTCTTCCATGGATATATCCATGTCCTTCATCTGACGGATTCATACACAATATAAGATGTAATCATAATATATACTACAGTCTACATCCGTTATGTCGAATTCCGTCGGACCGAACAAAATACTTCGACATAACTGAAGTTGACTTAACAAAATTCTATATAAACAGAGCTAGTTATATGTAAAATGATAGTGTCTGAAATGGGACTTTGATCCGACTTCGAGATAACTGGATAATTCGACATAACCGACTGACATAACGGATGTAGACTGCGCATGGAATTAGCTAACCGTGTATACTGAAAAAGCCCTGTAATATATTATTTATTATATTTGTAACTATATATAACTATACACATACTAGTTAACACAAGATGTAACTATATACTACTACTACAAGCGACTCTTTGCAGAATAGTTTATCGACTTCATGCAGATAGACTTGAGACCATTTGTAGAACAGATAAACCATTTTAAGCAGATGAGCTTCATTCAGTGGCAAGTGTAGTGTCTTATTCCGAATGTATAACATTTACTTCCATCATGCAAACAAATAGCACCTCCTTGGCAGACTTAGATGTTAAAAAAAACATATAAATATTAACTTAAATGATTGAACTGTTACCTTGATCTCAATTGCATTTTCAAAATGTTTATGCTTAACTAGACCTTTGATTCTATCCCTTCTTGGTCGCAGGGTCAGCATGTAGATAGCATCCTTGCATTGCAAAAATATAGCATCCCTAAAACATAATTAAATATTAAATTAGGGGTCACTAAGTTAGCATGTAGATAGCATTCTTGCATTGCAAAAATATAGCATCCCTAAAACATAATTACATATTAAATTAGGGGTCACTAATTTAGCATGTAGATAACCATCATTGCAACATACAAACATTACAGCTCACTGAAGGATAGGCAACAAATATTTTCAATAATCAACTTTATTTATTTTACAACGATTTTAACAACTTATATTAATCACTCTCGTTGGCGTGGATGAAAGCGTAAATGTGGTCATTCGTGTGTGAGGAAATCGGAGTACCCAGAGAAAACCCACCTGTCCGATCTGGCAGCCACCGTACCATCTCACATATTTCCCGGTCCGAGGATCGAACCTGCATTGCATTGGTGAGAAACAAGCGTGCTAATCACTGCGCTAAATGGGCGGCCAAATATTAATCACTCTCGAGATTTCTGATAGAATCGATCACGAGGGAGGGAAAAGAGGGAATATGGAAGTTAAGTGCCTTGTCTAAGGACACAATCATAACAGCTACAGCTGGGCTTGAACTCCGGACCTTTCACACCTGAAGAGAACGCACTACTACTGCACTATCACGACTTCCACAGGCAGAACATTTAGGTAGACCTGTAGAGATAATAGGAATGGCAACGAATAACAATTTTGATACTCAAGCAGGGATCATTATAGAGGGCGATGTGGGCGAAATTGTCGCCCTAGGGGGCCCCACTTCTCCCTATAAAAATATTTTATTTTGGTTTTTTACGATTTTCAAACAAAATTTGTCTAATAAGATACACTGGCCCATTATAAAGCACTCCTTCCATTCAAATGTTGTATTTAATTGTTGTACTGTGCATTTTAACCCTATTTTGCAGAAGTATATTAAAGAACACCATTTAAGGAATCGATCACGCGCTTTCTCACTTCTCCCAACAATTCTGACCTAGAATGAACCCTGCTCAAGTAGAAGGACACGTTTACAAAAGAGTACTCGGAAACAATCCTCCCTAACCCAGAATCCTGGAACCGCACCTGCTTTCTGTACCATACTTAGTATGTGTGCTTACTTTGCTTGGCAAACTGCGTTGACATGCTTTATTTCCATCTGTTGTATGGATACACTCGGAGACACAGTTCTCACTTCTAGGTACCTCGACAACACGGCCAGCACATACGGTGAATCATGTTCTGAAAATAATTCAATAAAACCAGGAATGTAAACAGACTCGAAAGGTCCATTACCTCTATGCAGATAGAAACAAATATTTGTAGCATTCATATTTTATCTGTTGTAGATATGTTGCATGTGTTATTTGGCACCAATTTATCAGAAAAGTAGTCAAATTGAAATAATTTTGGTATTGAATTAAAGATGAATGTATGCAGAATAAATTATAATAACTTAATTTATATATTACTACCGTAACTTTCTATGTATACCACGCTATCATGTATAACATGCACATGACAATGTAGTTCTGGTGTATAATGCGCACCATAAAATAGCATTTCTACAAGCCAAAATTTCTCAAGATACGATACTTCACAATAATAGATTAAACATTACACAGTTTAATGACACAATCTTGTGTTTTCTGTATTTGTCTCTGATGCTTTACACCAAGTTTCATCAATATTGACCAAGTGGCTTCAGACGAGATGTCATTTAAAACACATTTGATGACAGACATAGGAAGTCTCACATATATCAATAGAGTTCCCACTGAGTATATCTCAGGTAATATAATAACATTCCACAATATCATTCGGCAGGACCATAGCGACTATAAGGCCCTGAAGGTCCAGGCCTGCATAATGGCTATGTATGTATGTATGTATGTTCCTTTAATGTCAAACCCCTCGCGGGGACTTAGACATGTTATCCTGGGCAGGCTCAGCCAACCTAAGCGATTAACCAGTACTAAGCAATGTGTGTGAGGTGCCTTGCTCAATGACACTACATACGTGGCCTGACCGAGTATCGAACCCGGGACCGTTCGATTCCAAATCCGACACTCTACCACTGGACCACGGACGTCTACAGTTGGGCGCAAACTCCATGCCTTTCACACCTGTGCTACCACTGCGCTATCATGACCTTCACATTCATTTATTTATTTTTTATGGCCCTGATCGATATTTTTTCTGGATCCTATTACTACTATTAAATTAAAATATCGACATGACAATACAATTTAGTGTCAGTCATGAGGCATAAGCGAAATAATCATGACCATTAAATTATTACCAATATGCGTAGGAATGCCAGTCCACTGGATGCATTCATCCTTGGCAGGATTTCCCCTGGAGTTGACAAACACAGACGTGTTATCGTATCCCAGTAAGACCGTATCATCATCAACCATCGTCATTAGGGGCTCATGCAGGTTATTCCCAAGAGCAAATATATCCTTGTAGTGCCCCGATTCTGGCTGAAAGGTAACAATGCATATCTCCTATAAAAATGAGTAAAGCTAATAATTATAATTGCCAATTGCCCCGCTCAGACCGTGTCTCATTTATATGAAAAAGTTGGCAGTTTCTTACGGAGGTTGGTGCACCAAGTACTGGTTAACCGCTGGAGCCTGCCCATGAAAGGTGTTGTTAGGTAAACTGCCCGTTGCTCAAATGGGAAACCGGTAGCGACGTTAAATAAACTTTTAAAATTTGTTTTTATAATGATAGTTAATGGGCCGAGGCGAAGTGGTTCAGGTCGTTGACTTCATATCACCTGCCCCTCACAACTGCTGGTTCGAATCCCACTGGGGGTGTCAAATTATTTCAAGTGAGGAAGCTATCCAGCTGCCTTGCGAATGTTTGATGGTTCTACATGAGTACCCATCCGTGCCTGAGATACTGCTCGAATGGGTACCCGGGGTCTTCCTCCACCAATAATAGCTGGAAAGTCGCCATATGACCTAATATGTTGGCACGACTTTAAACTCCCAAAACAAAACAATGATGGTTGGAATACATATCCCCTATTAAAATTATTAAAGATAACGCGATAATGACAAGAACAACTAGGATAGGCAAGAATAAACAGCTAGGTTTGATATTAATGTTTCCGTGAATTTTACACAAACTTTAACAGACAAAACGGACGACAATGTCAAACCCAATACACCTGTCCTTTCAGCTGCCAACACACATACAAATATGTAGCATTTATTTCTCACAGTATTGTAACAGACGGATCTGTAGTCCAGTGGTAACATGCTGGACTGGTAATCAAGGGATTGCAGGTTCGATCCCCCGTCTGACCATAACAAAATTAACAGTCTTTTAGATGGGACTTTAAACCGAGGCCTCATGTCGGTGCTGTACATCCTGCACGTAAAAGAACAAGAGGAGACTCTGGAATGGGTCTCTGTCTGTATCATTGCACTATCCTCCAAAAATCTAAAATGACTCTAGAATAAAATGAGAATAATCTCTTCAGGAGGCGTCGCTCATATGGGCAACCGGTAGCGACGATAAATAAACGTAAAACACACACACTCTCAGTATTGGTTATAACCCTTTCATAGTATTTTGCAAGTGCTCAAGGAAATACCTACAGGACAACATACCATCTATCAATACCATTGATTAGTGAGGATTATATTTCAGACATTCTTACCTTCAATAGCATGTATCCATCCTTAAATCCAATGAACAGCAATGTTTTACACCATACCAGGCTCTTTACATACTTGCTCATCACACAGTCTGTCTGTGGAGGAAACACAAGTTTAACAGGTAGTGGTTAGTAAATAGAAAATAGCAATTACAAATGTACTTCTTCATACAAATTCATTTTAGCTCAACTACGAAACCTGTTTGTTTGTTGGGGTTTTACGTCTGGATCAGCACCATTTTGGGCTATATCGCCTGCACCAGGCACAAGACACAACTTTATTTATCATATAGTAAATAATGATCTTTCACACGTTGAGCAACATACAAGTTAATGATCTTTCACACGTTGAGCAACATACATATTGATCTTTCACACAGCGAGCAACATACACATTAATGATCTTTCACACAGCGAGCAACATAGAAGTTAATGATCTTTCACATGTCAAGCAATATACAAGTTAATGATCTTTCACACGACCAGCAACATACAAGTTAATGATCTTTCACACGTCAAGCAACATACAAGTTAATGATCTTTCACACATCTAGCAACATACATATTATTGATCTTTCACACATCTAGCAACATACACATTAATGATCTTTCACACGTTGAGCAACATACACGTTAATGATCTTTCACACATCTAGCAACATACATATTATTGATCTTTCACACATCTAGCAACATACACATTAATGATCTTTCACACGTTGAGCAACATACACGTTAATGATCTTTCACACATTGAGCAACATACAAGTTAATGATCTTTCACATGTTGAGCAACATACAAGTTAATGATCTTTCACACGGCAAGCAACATACAAGTTTAGATAGAGACTTATTTTCATTTTAACTTTAATTTTTTTAAATAAATATGATAATTAACACGATATTTAATTATACTAACACTGATTTCTATAAAGCAGTCTCCAGTCCACTCTAAAATCTGAAAGAAAATAATAAACTACCTATGTATGACGAGTAAATGTGTGCAATTATAGACTGTATATGAAGAATGGTATTGGGACAAAGGTATATGTAGGTCATTGCAATATCCAAGACCAGTCTGGATGTTAGGTCATTGAGATATCCAAGACCAGTCTGGATGTTAGGTCATTGCAATATCCAAGACCAGTCTGGATGTTAGGTCATTGAGATATCCAAGACCAGTCTGGATGTTAGGTCATTGCAATATCCAAGACCAGTCTGGATGTTAGGTCATTGCAATATCCAAGACTAGTCTGGATGTTAGGTCATTGCAATATCCAAGACCAGTCTGAATGTTAGGTCATTGCAATATCCAAGACCAGTCTGAATGTTAGGTCATTGCAATATCCAAGACCAGTCTGGATGTTAGGTCATTGAGATATCCAAGACCAGTCTGGATGGTTAGGTCATTGAGATATCCAAGACCAGTCTGAATGTTAGGTCATTGCAATATCCAAGACCAGTCTGGATGTTAGGTCATTGAGATATCCAAGACCAGTCTGGATGTTAGGTCATTGAGATATCCAAGACCAGTCTGGACGTTTGGTCATTGAGATATCCAAGACCAGGCTGGATGTTAGGTCATTGAGATATCCAAGACCAGTCTGGATGTTAGGTCATTGAGATATCCAAGACCAGTCTGGATGTTAGGTCATTAAGATATCCAAGACCAGTCTGGATGTTAGGTCATTGAGATATCCAAGACCAGTCTGGATGTTAGGTCATCGAGATATCCAAGACGAGTCTGGATGT
Organism: Archivesica marissinica; assembly: GCA_014843695.1. Classification (NCBI taxonomy): domain Eukaryota; kingdom Metazoa; phylum Mollusca; class Bivalvia; order Venerida; family Vesicomyidae; genus Archivesica; species Archivesica marissinica. The sequence goes on along the minus strand of CM026402.1, from coordinate 32,060,197 downwards.
TAGGTCAGTGAGATATCCATGACCAGTCTGGATGTTAGGTCATTGCAATATCCAAGATCAGTCTGGATGTTAGGTCATTGCAATATCCAAGACCAGTCTGGATGTTAGGTCATTGCAATATCCAAGACCAGTCTGGATGTTAGGTCATTGAGATATCCAAGACCAGTTATGGATGTTAGGTCATTGAGATATCCAAGACCAGTCTGGATGTTAGGTCATTGAGATATCCAAGACCAGCCTAGATGTTGACAATTCATTCTGGTGTTGTGAAAATTTCTGACATGTTAAATTTCTCACACTAGACATGCTGTAGTCATAGACTGTATACAATTGTAGTACGGAATCAGCATACACATCATGGTGTACTTGTGCGATTTGGCCTACGAGTATAAAAAGTAAAGTAAAAAGTAAAGTGTTTGTTTATTATAGTGTCACCCCTATTTAAAGGGCCAGCCATTTCTGACTTATGAGACACCTCTTTTTACGAACATCAGTACTTACCGAATCCTATGCTTGTATGCCAGGCTGGTAGGCAATCGGTAACAATTATTTAACTAGCTGGCGGCTCACCAACCGGCCATATCAGAACGAACCCCTGACAAGATTCGAACCTTCGATCTCCCGCTCCGTAGGCGGATGCCTTAACCACTGGGCCACGGAGAGTATAGAAAGAGTCAGTATATGTCACATCTCTTCACAAACACTTACATCTATTTTAATACATACTTTTAAATCTTCTATTCATTCGGTACACCTTGACATTTAGGGGGCTTATGGTCACACCAACAGCTTAGATCATATGGCGACTCTCCAGCTATTTAGGGTGGAGGAAGACCACCGGTGCCCTTCCGAACAGCAAATTGGCAATTCTAGCTTGTTGCTAAAAAAAGCGTCATGTGATTAATTTATAGTTGAGAGATGTTTTACCAGCAATTTCTTGCCCATTGCCACACAGATTTTCAAATTTGTGTCGTATATACCATGTGAATCAACTTCATTCTGAAACATAAAATTAAATCGCAAATGATAAGATCTACAAGTCTATCAATAGACACTGTCAGTAAGTTTTAAACAATTAGCACAGTGGTTAGCGCGCTCACTTCTCACCAATGCAACTCGGGATCGATCCTCGGACCAGGAAGTATGTGAGATGGTACGGTGGTCGCCAGATCGGACAGGTGGGTTTTCTCCGGGTACTCCGGTTTCCTTCCACACGAATGACCACATTTACGCTTTCATCCGCGCCAACGAGAGTGATTAATATAAGTTGTTAAAACTTGCCTCGCAATCATTGTATAAAATAAATAAAGTTAAAAAAAAAAGGTTTTAAACAGTTCTTTGCTTATACCATTTCCATGGACTGGAAACACCACTAAGTCAACAAAGGTTCGTTCTGACCTGGTGGGTTAGTGTGGCACCTGCTATTCAAACCATGATTACACATTGCCTGTTAGCCGGGAACCATATATATATTTATCCTACCTTCATGCATAATAAACTTTATTGAGGAGAAGAATTATATAAGACTCTGTCTTCCATTCTAATCCTGTTTCTGTATTCTGATTATGCGTGGTGTATGCATTGTTCAATATGTATTATATTGGGAAATAAAATATGTTTAAACTAATAAACTTTGCTTTATTAGTCAGTGCTTAATTAACCTGTCATGACATCATAACGCTGCGTGTATGATGTCATATGTTCACAGATGGTATGATAAACTTCAGTCGTTGAGTCATGAGTAATCGGTGCTTGTTCCTCTTAAAAACTTCCTTTTTATCAGAAGATAGGATAAATAGAATATTAGTTTACTGTCTATTTTAATTTATAAGACAGTAACCTAATATTCTCTATATAGGTTTCTGGCAGCATTGACACAATGCTGTTGACAATGGGTGTCTCATAAGCCAGAAATGGCGGAGAGAAAAATAGGGGAACACTACACAAACACTATGCTTTTGTTCACAAGAACTGATATCATTTGTATTTTCAATTAATCTTATGTTATGTTATATTTCGGGTTTTACGCCTGCATCAGCACCATTTTGGGCTATATCGCCGGCGGGCAGTTTACCTAACAACACCTTTCCTGGGCAGGCTCCAGCGGTTAACCAGTACTTGGGTGCACAACCTCCGTAAGAAACTGCCAACTTTTTCATATAAATGAGACACGGTCTGAGCAGGGCTCGAACCAGTGACCATCAGTGATGATAGGTTACAGTGGTATACAAGTCAGCGACCTTAACCACTCGACCACAGAGGCGGACTTCAATTAATGTACTCATACTGGCCCGTTCAAACGGGAGTACAGTCAAACCTGTTTTAAGCGGCCAGCCATGTGGCTGTTAAAATTCTGAACAATTTGTAGGATAGGTATAGAGTATGGCTAGTATTGCTAGTATAGAGTAGAACTTGCTGGCATATAGTATAGCTTGCTAGTATAGAGTAGAACTTGCTGGCATATAGTATAGCTTGCTGGTATAGAGTAGAGCTTGCTGGCATATAGTATAGCTTGCTAGTATAGAGTAGAACTTGCTGGCATATAGTATAGCTTGCTGGTATAGAGTAGAGCTTGCTGGCATATAGTATAGCTTGCTAGTATAGAGTAGAACTTGCTGGCATATAGTATAGCTTGCTGGTATAGAGTAGAGCTTGCTGGCATATAGTATAGCTTGCTAGTATAGAGTAGAACTTGCTGGCATATAGTATAGCTTGCTGGTATAGAGTAGAGCTTGCTGGCATATAGTATAGCTTGCTAGTATAGAGTAGAACTTGCTGGCATATAGTATAGCTTGCTGGTATAGAGTAGAGCTTGCTGGCATATAGTATAGCTTGCTAGTATAGAGTAGAACTTGCTGGCATATAGTATAGCTTGCTGGTATAGAGTAGAGCTTGCTGGCATATAGTATAGCTTGCTAGTATAGAGTAGAACTTGCTGGCATATAGTATAGCTTGCTGGTATAGAGTAGAGCTTGCTGGTATATAGTATAGCTTGCTAGTATAGAGTAGAACTTGCTGGCATATAGTATAGCTTGCTAGTATAGAGTACAGCTTGCTGGTATATAGTATAGCTTGCTGGTATAGAGTAGAGCCTGCTGGTATAGAGTACAGCTTGCTGGTATAGAGTATGGCTTGCTGGTATAGAGTACAGCTTGCTGGTATATAGTACAGCTTGCTAGTATAGTGTAGAACTTGCTGGCATATAGTATAGCTTGCTAGTATAGAGTACAGCTTGCTGGTATATAGTATAGCTTGCTGGTATAGAGTAGAGCCTGCTGGTATAGAGTACAGCTTGCTGGTATAGAGTATAGCTTGCTGGTATAGAGTAAAGCTTGCTGGTATATAGTACAGCTTGCTAGTATAGAGTAGAACTTGCTGGCATATAGTATAGCTTGCTGGTATAGAGTACAGCTTGCTGGTATATAGTATAGCTTGCTGGTATAGAGTAGAGCTTGCTGGTATAGAGTACAGCCTGCTGGTATAGAGTACAGCCTGCTGGCATATAGTATAGCTTGCTGGTATAGAGTACAGCTTGCTAGTATAGAGTATAGCTTGCTGGTATAGAGTACAGCTTGCTGGTATAGAGTATAGCTTGCTGGTATAGAGTACAGCTTGCTGGTATAGAGTACAGCTTGCTGGTATAGAGTACAGCTTGCTGGTATATAATACAGCTTGCTGGTATAGAGTACAGCTTGCTGGTATAGAGTACAGCTTGCTGGTATATAGTATAGATTGCTGGTATAGAGTACAGCCTGCTGGTATAGAGTACAGCTTGCTGGTATAGAGTAGAGCTTGCTGGTATAGAGTACAGCTTGCTGGTATATAGTACAGCTTGCTGGTATAGAGTAGAGCTTGTTGATATATAGTAGAACTTGCTGGAGTACAGCTTGTTGGTATGGAGTATAGCTTGCTGGTATAGAGTAGAGCCTGTTGGTATATAGTACAGCTTGCTGGTGGTATATAGTACAGCTTGCTGGTATAGATTACAACTTGCTGGTATATAGTACAGCTTGCTGGTATAGAGTACATCTTGCTGGTATATAGTATAGCTTGCTGGTATAGAGTACAGCTTGCTGGTATAGCTTGCTGGTATAGAGTACAGCTTGCTGGTATAGAGTATAGCTTGCTGGTATAGAGTACAGCTTGCTGGTATAGAGTACAGCTTGCTGGTATAGAGTACAGCTTGCTGGTATAGAGTGCAGCCTGCTGGAATAGAGTACAGCTTGCTGGTATAGAGTACAGCTTGCTGGTATAGAGTACAGCTTGCTGGTATAGAGTACAGCTTGCTGGTATAGAGTACAGCTTGCTGGTATAGAGTACAGCCTGCTGGTATAGAGTACAGCTTGCTGGTATAGAGTACAGCTTGCTGGTATATAGTACAGCTTGCTGGTATAGAGTAGAGCTTGCTGGTATAGAGTACAGCTTACTGGTATAGAGTACAGCTTGCTGGTATAGAGTGCAGCCTGCTGGAATAGAGTACAGCTTGCTGGTATAGAGTACAGCTTGCTCGTATAGAGTACAGCTTGCTGGTATAGAGTACAGCCTGCTGGTATAGAGTACAGCTTGCTGGTATAGAGTACAGCTTGCTGGTATAGAGTACAGCTTGCTGGTATAGAGTACAGCTTGCTGGTATAGAGTGCAGCCTGCTGGAATAGAGTACAGCTTGCTGGTATAGAGTACAGCTTGCTGGTATAGAGTACAGCTTGCTGGTATAGAGTACAGCTTGCTGGTATAGAGTACAGCCTGCTGGTATAGAGTACAGCTTGCTGGTATAGAGTACAGCTTGCTGGTATATAGTACAGCTTGCTGGTATAGAGTAGAGCTTGCTGGTATAGAGTACAGCTTACTGGTATAGAGTACAGCTTGCTGGTATAGAGTGCAGCCTGCTGGAATAGAGTACAGCTTGCTGGTATAGAGTACAGCTTGCTGGTATAGAGTACAGCTTGCTGGTATAGAGTACAGCCTGCTGGTATAGAGTACAGCTTGCTGGTATAGAGTACAGCTTGCTGGTATAGAGTACAGCTTACTGGTATAGAGTACAGCTTGCTGATATAGAGTATAGCTTGCTGGTATAGAGTACAGCTTGCTGGTATAGAGTACAGCTTGCTGGTATAGAGTACAGCCTGCTGGTATAGAGTAGAGCTTGCTGGTACAGAATACAGCCTACTGGTATAGAGTAGAGCCTGCTGGTATAGAGTAGAGCTTGCTGGTACAGAATACAGCCTACTGGTATAGAGTAGAGCCTGCTGGTATAGAGTACAGCTTGCTGGTACAGCTTGCTGGTATAGAGTACAGCTTGCTGGTATAGAGTACAGCCTGCTGGTATAGAGTACAGCTTGCTGGTATAGAGTACAGCCTGCTGGTATAGAGTACAGCTTGCTGGTATAGAGTACATCTTGCTGGTACATAGTATAGCTTGCTGGTATAGAGTAGAGCACCTGCACTGACAGAGCAGTCACATCAACTCCTTTGGTATTTGACAGAGACATCTTGAATATGTAGGATTCCAGGTCATATACATTCAGCATGCTGTCTGAAACAATGTAAATTTATTTATTTATATTTCGGGTTTTACGCCTGCATCAGCACCATTTTGGGCTATATCGCCTGCGGGCAGTTTACCTAACAACACCTTTCCTGGGCAGGCTTCAGCGGTTAACCAGTACTTGGGTGCATATTTTTCATATAAATGAGACACGGTCTGAGCGTAGCTCGAACACGTGACCATCAGTGAGGATAGGTTACAGTGGTATACAAGTCAGCGACCTTAACCACTCGACCACGGAGGCGAACCTGAAACATTTGATAGAACAAGCCAATTCAATGAATTGACATTGCTACCTGAACTGGCTCCGGATGGACAAATGTGTATTTTTAGTAAATTGAAGGGCAATAACTCTGGTGTTACTCATTCAATACCAACGAAAAGTGTACGTGCACCATCACTCTATGGAGATACATATTTATTTTAAGTTTCATAAAATGTCCCTCTTTGGTTACTGAGAACTGGCTCCGGATGGACAAATGTGTATTTTTAGTCAATTAAAGGGCAATAACTCTGGTGTTTCTCGTTCAATCCCAACGAAAAGGGTACGTGCACCATCACACTATGGAGATACATATCTATTTTAAGCTTTATAAAATTCCCCCCTTTGGTTACTGAGAACTGGCTCCGGACGATGAACAATATCACTCACTGCAATGGTGGCAGATAACAATGGTAGATAATCAGCCTTAGGATAGAACCATTGGCCTAACTGCCCGAGGATAGAACCACTGGCCCAACTACCTGAGGATAGAACCACTGGCCCAACTGCCTGAGGATAGAACCACTGGCTCAACTTCCTGAGGATAGAACCACTGGCCCAACTACCTGAGGATAGAACCACTGGCCCAACTGCCTGAGGATAGAACCACAGGCTCAACTTCCTGAGGATAGAACCACTGGCCCAACTACCTGAGGATAGAACCATTGGCCCAACTACCTGAGGATAGAACCATTGGTCCAACTTCCTGAGGATAGAACCACTGGCCCAACTACCTGAGGATAGAACCATTGGCCCAACTTCCTGAGGATAGAACCACTGGCTCAACTTCCTGAGGATAGAACCACTGGCCCAACTACCTGAGGATAGAACCACTGGCTCAACTTCCTGAGGATAGAACCACTGGCCCAACTGCCCAAGGATAGAACCACTGGCCCAACTGCCCAAGGATAGAACCACTGGCTCAACTTCCTGAGGCTAGAACCACTGGCCCAACTTCCTGAGGATAGAACCACTGGCCCAACTTCCTGAGGATAGAACCACTGGCCCAACTTCCTGAGGATAGAACCACTGGCCCAACTTCCCGAGGATAGAACCACTGGCCCAACTGCCCAAGGATAGAACCACTGGCCCAACTGCATGAGGATAGAACCACTGGCCCAACTTCCTGAGGATAGAACCACTGGCCCAACTTCCTGAGGATAGAACCACTGGCCCAACTACCTGAAGATAGAACCACTGGTCCAACTTTCTGAGGATAGAACCACTGGCACAACTACCTGAGGATAGAACCACTGGCCCAACTACTTGAGGATATAACCACTGGCCCAACTTCCTGAGGATAGAACCACTGGCCCAACTGTGTGAGGATAGAACCACTGGCCCAACTGCCTGAGGATAGAACCACTGGCTCACCTACCTGAGGATAGAACCACTGGCCCAACTGCCTGAGGATAGAACCACTGGCTCACCTACCTGAGGATAGAACCACTGGCCCAACTACCTGAGGATATAAACACTGGCCAAACTGCCAGAGGATAGAACCACTGGCCCAACTGCCAGAGGATAGAACCACTGGCCCAACTGCCTGAGGATAGAACCACTGGCCCAACTTCCTGAGGATAGAACCACTGGCCCAACTACCTGAGGATAGAACCACTGGCCCAACTTCCTGAGGATAGAACCATTGGCCCAACTTCCTGAGGATAGAACCACTGGCCCAACTTCCTGAGGATAGAACCACTGGCCAACTCCGAGGATAGAACCACTGGCCTCCTGAGGATAGAACCACTGGCCCAATTCCTGATGAAGAACCACGCCCAACTTCCTGAGTAGAACCACTGGCCCAACTTCCTGAGGATAGAACCACTGGCCCAACTTCCTGAGGATAGAATGACTGGCCCAACTGCCTGATGATAGAACCACTGGCCCAACTACCTGAGGATAGAACCACTGGCCCAATTGCCTGATGATAGAACCACTGGCCCAACTTCCTGAGGATAGAACCACTGGCCCAACTTCCTGAGGATAGAACCACTGGCCCAACTTCCCGAGGATAGAACCACTGGCCCAACTTCCCGAGGATAGAACCACTGGCCCAACTGCCTGAGGATAGAACCACTGGCCCAACTACCTGAGGATAGAACCACTGGCCCAACTTCCTGATGATAGAACCACTGGCCCAACTTCCTGAGGATAGAACCACTGGCCCAACTTCCCGAGGATAGAACCACTGGCCCAACTACCCGAGGATAGAACCACTGGCCCAACTTCCTGAGGATAGAACCACTGGCCCAACTTCCCAAGGATAGAACCACTGGCTCAACTACCTGAGGATAGAACCACTGGCCCAACTGCCTGAGGATAGAACCACTGGCCCAACTACCCGAGGATAGAACCACTGGCCCAACTACCCGAGGATAGAACCACTGGCCCAACTTCCCGAGGATAGAACCACTGGCCCAACTGCCTGAGGATAGAACCACTGGCCCAACTACCTGAGGATAGAACCACTGGCCCAACTTCCTGATGATAGAACCACTGGCCCAACTTCCTGAGGATAGAACCACTGGCCCAACTTCCCGAGGATAGAACCACTGGCCCAACTACCCGAGGATAGAACCACTGGCCCAACTTCCTGAGGATAGAACCACTGGCCCAACTTCCCAAGGATAGACCCACTGGCTCAACTACCTGAGGATAGAACCACTGGCCCAACTGCCTGAGGATAGAACCACTGGCCCAACTTCCCGAGGATAGAACCACTGGCCCAACTACCCGAGGATAGAACCACTGGCCCAACTTCCTGAGGATAGAACCACTGGCCCAACTTCCCAAGGATAGAACCACTGGCTCAACTACCTGAGGATAGAACCACTGGCCCAACTGCCTGAGGATAGAACCACTGGCCCAACTACCCGAGGATAGAACCACTGGCCCAACTACCCGAGGATAGAACCACTGGCCCAACTACCCGAGGATAGAACCACTGGCCCAACTACCTGAGGATAGAACCACTGGCCCAACTTCCTGAGGATAGAACCACTGGCCCAACTTCCCAAGGATAGAACCACTGGCTCAACTACCTGAGGATAGAACCACTGGCCCAACTACCTGAGGATAGAACCACTGGCCCAACTGCCTGAGGATATAACCACTGGCCCAACTACCTGAGGATAGAACCACTGGCCCAACTTCCTGAGGATAGAACCACTGGCCCAACTTCCTGAGGATAGAATCACTGGCCCAACTTCCTGAGGATAGAACCACTGCCCAACTTCCTGAGGATAGAACCACTGGCCCAACTTCCTGAGGATAGAACCACTGGCCCAACTTCCTGAGGATAGAACCACTGGCCCAACTACCTGAGGATAGAACCACTGGCCCAACTTCCTGAGGATAGAACCACTGGCCCAACTGCCTGAGGATATAACCACTGGCCCAACTACCTGAGGATAGAACCACTGGCCCAACTTCCTGAGGATAGAACCACTGGCCCAACTTCCTGAGGATAGAACCACTGGCCCAACTTTCTGAGGATAGAACCACTGGCCCAACTTCCCGAGGATAGAACCACTGGCCCAACTTCCCGAGGATAGAACCACTGGCCCAACTCAACTAATTTAGGATTTAATGTCAAGGCCGTTGCCATACAAAGCACTTACCATACACTGCTATGAGCAAGGAAAATTCCGGTACAGCATACATCTGTAAGATAAGTTAGATATGCAAGTGAGAAAGTCTATCATTTCTTGGAATTCATATAAGAAAAATGTTTTCTCACTCTTTTGTAGTTACTAGTGGAAGACATGTCACGTATTCTGAGATGTTTTTGGTAGTGGAAGACATACAACGTAATCTGTTTCCCCTATTATTTATTCATTTAAGGAATAAATCGCGGGTTAATAATAGCTACCATCGGGGCATGAACTACGTGATTAAAGTGTGTGGAGGCCGATGGAAACTATTAACCCGCGATTCAATACTTATATTTACATTAATTATTATTTTCAATGACACAAAGAAAATATAGCACACTTTGCTTATAAAATATTTTTAGTCCAGATTTGCAAACTTATCATGTTTCGGCGGAACATGTAAATAGAACATCCCTAGAACAGTGTAGACTGTAACACACGCTTTTTCTCGCGATGAACGCTACCTAACACTGCGAATGCGCATGCCCGTAACATCGAGAGCACATGTCAGCTGCATATCATTAGTTGGATACCATCATGCGAAAATGTGTACCATCAGAGCACATACGTTCATCAAAGAAAATGCAATAGCAACGTAAATATTTAAGTACACAAGTTACAAATATACATACAAACAAGATACAATGTCTACTCATAAACTGGTATTCTTATATACATTTTTCTTATAAAACGTTATTTAAGGATTCCCTACGTAGTATTATATATGCCGTATGTCATCAAACATTATTTGCTCGTTTTTTAATAATTTTTATCGTTTTAAATTGAAATGCTTGACAACATGGCATGAAAAAACGTACATGACCCACCAATACAACATTGATATCCGAGATGCCATGTACACAATAACTGATACTGTACCTCAACAACAGGTTTAGCAAATACTTTGAACGTATTCGGACCATTCAGTCGCACTTTCTCTTGGTTTCCTGAAATGTACAAAACAAACAAATATATATACATGCATAACATAAAAGAACAATCACACCAGTATAACCATATAACTCAGGGTCCCCTTTGTCTGAATGTTTGTCTGCACCACTTCTCTCGCCAAATATAAAAAGATTGGAGCCAATTTGAAAAACTTGGAGCCAACTAAGAGCCATATAGTTCACAGATAAATATTTGAAGCCATGTACATTTTGCATTTTTGTATATTTACATGATATCAGTAAAAATTAATTAAAACGAGGAACATGGATACTGTAATTCAAGTAATCCTAAAGGTTCCGATAAAACTTCACTCTTCAATATTAACCTCTCAAAAGGTTGTTAAAAGGTTGTTATAGGTGGGATTATGTCCAGCTTTGTCAATTATGGATAAAACATGTTGAACCCCCAAAACAAAAAAAATTAATAAAAATAACAGACAAGGAGACAAAATAACACACACATTTATTTGTATACCATTATATTGAGACATATTTTAATGGGTATACTATTTGTCTTGATGTTGTTATTCGCCGAATAAAGCACGATTTGGCCTGCATGGTTAATTTCTACGCATCAGAACTCCAAACCGTGGTTTATTCGTCAATAAACAATGACAAGACAAATATTATTTCCTAAATAAAACATGATTCAGCTAAAATTCACAGAATGACATTTACACAGAGGGCATGCTGTTATGTTGTTTTATAAACAGGGCATTGGTGTGTAGGATATAATCCCCCACCAGTGTGTTTGACACCTGCTGTCTTAACACCACCCCCACACCCCCATTCAAATTCAAGGAAGGACCCTCCCACAACCCTGACTTTAAATGGGGGGGGGATTTTGTGGGATTTAAAAACACGGAGGATTGCGTCTGGGGAGATTGTGCCATATCCAGTTTGTTCACACATTTAAATACTTAATCCAGCAGCAAATAGGATTACCCATAAGCTTAACAATATTAGATACGCCCCTCCTCTTAATTGTGTTACTCAAGCAATGACAGGTTAAGCACCATTTTCAAGGACACGCCTGAGGTCTCGAGATTGATTAATACAAGTTGTAGGAACTTGTTTTGCAATCGAGCTAAACTAAACTTGTATAAACAAAGGACACACCACATACGTAGGCCGAGATTTCTCAACCATGAGGCAGATATCGTAATCAAAATACTTGGACAACAGACCATGTTGGATAGCAAGTTTTACATGGTTAATTCGGAACACAGCGCATATTTCAGATGCGAAGCAAAAAAAGAATGAAATTCCAGACGAGGATTAAATTCTAGGAATAAATTTCTAATACATTGTAGTTTTATAATTATGTACTCACTGTTGATTTCATAGATAGACTGAATCTTGAACTGCAGTAGTTTGTCTCGGACTGCTACAAGTAGAGTGTCATCTGTAAATATACAAGCAACATCTACATACGAGGGTCAGTCAATAACCTAGCACTGCTACCAGTAGTGTCATCTGTAAACATACAAGCAACATTTACATACGAGGGTCAGTCAATGACCTAGCACTGCTACCAGTAGAGTGTCATCTGTAAACATACAAGCAACATCTACATACAAGGGTCAGTCAATAACCTAGCACTGCTACCAGTAGAGTGTCATCTGTAAACATACAAGCAACATTTACATACGAGGGTCAGTCAATAACCTAACACTGCTACCAGTAGAGTGTCATCTGTAAACATACAAGCAACATTTACATACGAGGGTCAGTCAATAACCTAGCATTGCTACCAGTAGAGTGTCATCTGTAAACATACAAGCAAGCAACATCTACATACAAGGGTCAGTCAATAACCTAACACTGCTACCAGTAGAGTGTCATCTGTAAACATACAAGCAACATCTACATACGAGGGTCAGTCAATAACCTAGCACTGCTACCAGTAGAGTGTCATCTGTAAACATACAAGCAATATTTACATACGAGGGTCAGTCAATAACCTAGCACTGCTACCAGTAGAGTGTCATCTGTAAACATACAAGCAACATTTACATACGAGGGTCAGTCAATAACCTAGCACTGCTACCAGTAGAGTGTCATCTGTAAACATACAAGCAACATCTACATACGAGGGTCAGTCAATAACCTAGCACTGCTACCAGTAGAGTGTCATCTGTAAACATACAAGCAACATCTACATACGAGGGTCAGTCAATAACCTAGCATTGCTACCAGTAGAGTGTCATCTGTAAACATACAAGCAACATTTACATACGAAGGTCAGTCAATAACCTAGCATTGCTACCATTAGAGTGTCATCTGTAATTAAACAAGCAACATTTACATACGAGGGTCAGTCAATAACCTAGCATTGCTACAAGTAGAGTGTCATCTGTAAATATACAAGCAACATCTACATACGAGGGTCAGTCAATAACCTAGCACTGCTACCAGTAGTGTCATCTGTAAACATGCAAGCAACATTTACATACGAGGGTCAGTCAATAACCTAGCACTGCTACCAGTAGAGTGTCATCTGTAAACATACAAGCAACATCTACATACAAGGGTCAGTCAATAACCTAGCACTGCTACCAGTAGAGTGTCATCTGTAAACATACAAGCAACATCTACATACAAGGGTCAGTCAATAACCTAGCATTGCTACCAGTAGAGTGTCATCTGTAAACATACAAGCAACATTTACATACGAGGGTCAGTCAATAACCTAACACTGCTACCAGTAGAGTGTCATCTGTAAACATACAAGCAACATTTACATACGAGGGTCAGTCAATAACCTAGCATTGCTACCAGTAGAGTGTCATCTGTAAACATACAAGCAACATTTACATACGAGGGTCCGTCAATAACCTTGCATTGCTACCAGTAGAGTGTCATCTGTAAACATGCAAGCAAGCAACATCTACATACAAGGGTCAGTCAATAACCTAACACTGCTACCAGTAGAGTGTCATCTGTAAACATACAAGCAAGCAACATCTACATACAAGGGTCAGTCAATAACCTAACACTGCTACCAGTAGAGTGTCATCTGTAAACATACAAGCAACATCTACATACGAGGGTCAGTCAATAACCTAGCACTGCTACCAGTAGAGTGTCATCTGTAAACATACAAGCAACATTTACATACGAGGGTCAGTCAATAACCTAGCACTGCTACCAGTAGAGTGTCATCTGTAAACATACAAGCAACATCTACATACGAGGGTCAGTCAATAACCTAGCACTGCTACCAGTAGAGTGTCATCTGTAAATATACAAGCAAGCAACATCTACATACAAGGGTCAGTCAATAACCTAGCATTGCTACCAGTAGAGTGTCATCTGTAAACATACAAGCAACATTTACATACGAGGGTCAGTCAATAACCTAGCATTGCTACCATTAGAGTGTCATCTGTAATTAAACAAGCAACATTTATATACGGGGGTCAGTCAATAACCTAGCATTGCTACCAGTAGAGGGTCATCTGTAAATATACAAGCAACATCTACATACGAGGGTCAGTCAATAACCTAGCACTGCTACCAGTAGAGTGTCATCTGTAAACATACAAGGCTACAAGCAACATCTACATACGAGGGTCAGTCAATAACCTAGCATTGCTACCAGTAGAGTGTCATCTGTAAAATACAAGTACAAGCAACATCTACATACGAGGGTCAGTCAATAACCTAACACTGCTACAAGTAGAGTGTCATCTGTAAATATACAAGCAACATCTACATACGAGGGTCAGTCAATAACCTAGCACTGCTACAAGTAGAGTGTCATCTGTAAACATACAAGCAACATCTACATACGAGGGTCAGTCAATAACCTAGCACTGCTACAAGTAGAATGTCATCTGTAAACATACAAGGCTACAAGCAACATTTACATACAAGGGTCAGTCAATAACCTAGCACTGCTACCAGTAGAGTGTCATCTGTAAACATACAAGCAAAATCTACATAAGAGGGTCAGTCAATAACCTAGCACTGCTACCAGTAGAGTGTCATCTGTAAATATACAAGAAACATTTACATATGAGGGTCAGTCAATAACCTAGCACTGCTACCAGTAGAGTGTCATCTGTAAATATACAAGCAACATCTACATACGAGGGTCAGTCAATAACCTAGCACTGCTACCAGTAGAGTGTCATCTGTAAACATACAAGCAACATCTACATACGAAGGTCAGTCAATAACCTAGCACTGCTACAAGTAGAGTGTCATCTGTAAACATACAAGCAACATTTACATACGAGGGTCAGTCAATAACCTAACACTGCTACCAGTAGAGTGTCATCTGTAAACATACAAGCAACATTTACATACGAGGGTCAGTCAATAACCTAGCATTGCTACCAGTAGAGTGTCATCTGTAAACATACAAGCAACATTTACATACGAGGGTCAGTCAATAACCTAGCATTGCTACCAGTAGAGTGTCATCTGTAAACATACAAGCAAGCAACATCTACATACAAGGGTCAGTCAATAACCTAACACTGCTACCAGTAGAGTGTCATCTGTAAACATAAAGCAACATTTACATACGAGGGTCAGTCAATAACCTAGCACTGCTACCAGTAGAGTGTCATCTGTAAACATACAAGCAACATCTACATACGAGGGTCAGTCAATAACCTAGCACTGCTACCAGTAGAGTGTCATCTGTAAATATACAAGCAAGCAACATCTACATACAAGGGTCAGTCAATAACCTAGCATTGCTACCAGTAGAGTGTCATCTGTAAACATACAAGCAACATTTACATACGAGGGTCAGTCAATAACCTAGCATTGCTACCATTAGAGTGTCATCTGTAATTAAACAAGCAACATTTACATACGAGGGTCAGTCAATAACCTAGCATTGCTACCAGTAGAGTGTCATCTGTAAATATACAAGCAACATCTACATACGAGGGTCAGTCAATAACCTAGCACTGCTACCAGTAGAGTGTCATCTGTAAACATACAAGCAACATCTACATACGAGGGTCAGTCAATAACCTAGCACTGCTACAAGTTGAGTGTCATCTGTAAACATACAAGCAACATTTACATACGAGGGTCAGTCAATAACCTAGCACTGCTACAAGTAGAGTGTCATCTGTAAATATACAAGGCTACAAGCAACATTTACATACACGGGTCAGTCAATAACCTAGCACTGCTACCAGTAGAGTGTCATCTGTAAACATACAAGCAACATCTACATAAGAGGGTCAGTCAATAACCTAGCACTGCTACCAGTAGAGTGTCATCTGAAAATATACAAGCAACATCTACATACGAGGGTCAGTCAATAACCTAGCATTGCTACCAGTAGAGTGTCATCTGTAAACATACAAGCAACATTTACATACGAGGGTCAGTCAATAACCTAACACTGCTACCAGTAGAGTGTCATCTGTAAACATACAAGTAACATTTACATACGAGGGTCAGTCAATAACCTAGCATTGCTACCAGTAGAGTGTCATCTGTAAACATACAAGCAAGCAACATCTACATACAAGGGTCAGTCAATAACCTAACACTGCTACCAGTAGAGTGTCATCTGTAAACATACAAGCAAGCAACATCTACATACAAGGGTCAGTCAATAACCTAACACTGCTACCAGTAGAGTGTCATCTGTAAACATACAAGCAACATCTACATACGAGGGTCAGTCAATAACCTAGCACTGCTACCAGTAGAGTGTCATCTGTAAACATACAAGCAACATTTACATACGAGGGTCAGTCAATAACCTAGCACTGCTACCAGTAGAGTGTCATCTGTAAACATACAAGCAACATTTACATACGAGGGTCAGTCAATAACCTAGCACTGCTACCAGTAGAGTGTCATCTGTAAACATACAAGCAACATCTACATACGAGGGTCAGTCAATAACCTAGCACTGCTACCAGTAGAGTGTCATCTGTAAATATACAAGCAAGCAACATCTACATACAAGGGTCAGTCAATAACCTAGCATTGCTACCAGTAGAGTGTCATCTGTAAACATACAAGCAACATTTACATACGAGGGTCAGTCAATAACCTAGCATTGCTACCATTAGAGTGTCATCTGTAATTAAACAAGCAACATCTACATACGAGGGTCAGTCAATAACCTAGCACTGCTACCAGTAGAGTGTCATCTGTAAACATACAAGGCTACAAGCAACATCTACATATGAGGGTCAGTCAATAACCTAGCATTGCTACCAGTAGAGTGTCATCTGTAAACATACAAGCAACATCTACATACGAGGGTCAGTCAATAACCTAACACTGCTACCAGTAGAGTGTCATCTGTAAACATAAAGCAACATTTACATACGAGGGTCAGTCAATAACCTAGCACTGCTACCAATAGAGTGTCATCTGTAAATATACAAGCAAGCAACATCTACATACAAGGGTCAGTCAATAACATAGCACTGCTACCAGTAGAGTGTCATCTGTAATTAAACAAGCAACATTTACATACGAGGGTCAGTCAATAACCTAGCATTTCTACCAGTAGAGTGTCATCTGTAAATATACAAGCAACATCTACATACGAGGGTCAGTCAATAACCTAGCACTGCTACCAGTAGAGTGTCATCTGTAAACGTACAAGGCTACAAGCAACATCTACATACGAGGGTCAGTCAATAACCTAGCATTGCTACCAGTAGAGTGTCATCTGTAAACATACAAGCAACATCTACATACGAGGGTCAGTCAATAACCTAACACTGCTACAAGTAGAGTGTCATCTGTAAATATACAAGCAACATCTACATACGAGGGTCAGTCAATAACCTAGCACTGCTACAAGTAGAGTGTCATCTGTAAACATACACGCAACATTTACATACGAGGGTCAGTCAATAACCTAGCACTGCTACCAGTAGAGTGTCATCTGTAAACATACAAGCAACATTTACATACGAGGGTCAGTCAATAACCTAGCATTGCTACCATTAGAGTGTCATCTGTAATTAAACAAGCAACATCTACATACGAGGGTCAGTCAATAACCTAGCACTGCTACCAGTAGAGTGTCATCTGTAAACATACAAGGCTACAAGCAACATCTACATATGAGGGTCAGTCAATAACCTAGCATTGCTACCAGTAGAGTGTCATCTGTAAACATACAAGCAACATCTACATACGAGGGTCAGTCAATAACCTAACACTGCTACAAGTAGAGTGTCATCTGTAAATATACAAGCAACATCTACATACGAGGGTCAGTCAATAACCTAGCACTGCTACAAGTAGAGTGTCATCTGTAAACATACAAGGCTACAAGCAACATTTACATACAAGGGTCAGTCAATAACTTAGCACTGCTACCAGTAGAGTGGCATCTGTAAACATACAAGTAACATCTACATAAGAGGGTCAGTCAATAACCTAGCACTGCTACCAGTAGAGTGTCATCTGTAAATATACAAGCAACATCTACATACGAGGGTCAGTCAATAACCTAGCATTGCTACCAGTAGAGTGTCATCTGTAAACATACAAGCAACATCTACATACGAAGGTCAGTCAATAACCTAGCACTGCTACAAGTAGAGTGTCATCTGTAAACATACAAGTAACATTTACATACGAGGGTCAGTCAATAACCTAACACTGCTACCAGTAGAGTGTCATCTGTAAACATACAAGCAACATTTACATACGAGGGTCAGTCAATAACCTAGCATTGCTACCAGTAGAGTGTCATCTGTAAACATACAAGCAACATTTACATACGAGGGTCAGTCAATAACCTAGCATTGCTACCAGTAGAGTGTCATCTGTAAACATACAAGCAAGCAACATCTACATACAAGGGTCAGTCAATAACCTAACACTGCTACCAGTAGAGTGTCATCTGTAAACATAAAGCAACATTTACATACGAGGGTCAGTCAATAACCTAGCACTGCTACCAATAGAGTGTCATCTGTAAATATACAAGCAAGCAACATCTACATACAAGGGTCAGTCAATAACATAGCACTGCTACCAGTAGAGTGTCATCTGTAATTAAACAAGCAACATTTACATACGAGGGTCAGTCAATAACCTAGCATTTCTACCAGTAGAGTGTCATCTGTAAATATACAAGCAACATCTACATACGAGGGTCAGTCAATAACCTAGCACTGCTACCAGTAGAGTGTCATCTGTAAACATACAAGGCTACAAGCAACATCTACATACGAGGGTCAGTCAATAACCTAGCATTGCTACCAGTAGAGTGTCATCTGTAAACATACAAGCAACATCTACATACGAGGGTCAGTCAATAACCTAACACTGCTACAAGTAGAGTGTCATCTGTAAATATACAAGCAACATCTACATACGAGGGTCAGTCAATAACCTAGCACTGCTACAAGTAGAGTGTCATCTGTAAACATACACGCAACATTTACATACGAGGGTCAGTCAATAACCTAGCACTGCTACCAGTAGAGTGTCATCTGTAAACATACAAGCAACATTTACATACGAGGGTCAGTCAATAACCTAGCATTGCTACCATTAGAGTGTCATCTGTAATTAAACAAGCAACATCTACATACGAGGGTCAGTCAATAACCTAGCACTGCTACCAGTAGAGTGTCATCTGTAAACATACAAGGCTACAAGCAACATCTACATATGAGGGTCAGTCAATAACCTAGCATTGCTACCAGTAGAGTGTCATCTGTAAACATACAAGCAACATCTACATACGAGGGTCAGTCAATAACCTAACACTGCTACGAGTAGAGTGTCATCTGTAAAAATACAAGCAACATCTACATACGAGGGTCAGTCAATAACCTAGCACTGCTACAAGTAGAGTGTCATCTGTAAACATACAAGGCTACAAGCAACATTTACATACAAGGGTCAGTCAATAACTTAGCACTGCTACCAGTAGAGTGTCATCTGTAAACATACAAGCAACATCTACATAAGAGGGTCAGTCAATAACCTAGCACTGCTACCAGTAGAGTGTCATCTGTAAACATACAAGCAACATTTACATACGAGGGTCAGTCAATAACCTAGCATTGCTACCAGTAGAGTGTCATCTGTAAACATACAAGCAACATCTACATACGAGGGTCAGTCAATAACCTAGCACTGCTACCAGTAGAGTGTCATCTGTAAACATACAAGCAACATTTACATACGAGGGTCAGTCAATAACCTAACACTGCTACCAGTAGAGTGTCATCTGTAAACATACAAGCAACATTTACATACGAGGGTCAGTCAATAACCTAGCATTGCTACCAGTAGAGTGTCATCTGTAAACATACAAGCAACATTTACATACGAGGGTCAGTCAATAACCTAGCATTGCTACCATTAGAGTGTCATCTGTAATTAAACAAGCAACATCTACATACGAGGGTCAGTCAATAACCTAGCACTGCTACCAGTAGAGTGTCATCTGTAAACATACAAGTACAAGCAACATCTACATACGAGGGTCAGTCAATAACCTAGCATTGCTACCAGTAGAGTGTCATCTGTAAACATACAAGCAACATCTACATACGAGGGTCAGTCAATAACCTAACACTGCTACAAGTAGAGTGTCATCTGTAAATATACAAGCAACATCTACATACGAGGGTCAGTCAATAACCTAGCACTGCTACCAGTAGAGTGTCATCTGTAAACATACAAGCAACATCTACATACGAGGGTCAGTCAATAACCTAGCACTGCTACAAGTAGAGTGTCATCTGTAAACATACAAGGCTACAAGCAACATTTACATACAAGGGTCAGTCAATAACTTAGCATTGCTACCAGTAGAGTGTCATCTGTAAACATACAAGCAACATCTACATAAGAGGGTCAGTCAATAACCTAGCACTGCTACCAGTAGAGTGTCATCTGTAAATATACAAGCAACATTTACATACGAGGGTCAGTCAATAACCTAGCATTGCTACCAGTAGAGTGTCATCTGTAAACATACAAGCAACATCTACATACGAGGGTCAGTCAATAACCTAACACTGCTACCAGTAGAGTGTCATCTGTAAACATACAAGCAAGCAACATCTACCACTGCTACAAGTAGAGTGTCATCTGTAAACATACAAGCAACATTTACATACGAGGTTCAGTCAATAACCTAACACTGCTACCAGTAGAGTGTCAACTGTAAACATACAAGCAAGCAACATCTACATACGAGGGTCAGTCAATAACCTAGCACTGCTACAAGTAGAGTGTCATCTGTAAACATACAAGCAACATCTACATACGAGGGTCAGTCAATAACCTAACACTGCTACCAGTAGAGTGTCATCTGTAAACATACAAGCAAGCAACATCTACCACTGCTACAAGTAGAGTGTCATCTGTAAACATACAAGCAACATTTACATACGAGGTTCAGTCAATAACCTAACACTGCTACCAGTAGAGTGTCAACTGTAAACATACAAGCAAGCAACATCTACATACGAGGGTCAGTCAATAACCTAACACTGTTAGCAGTAGAGTGTCATCTGCAAGGATGATCACGGATACACAGACTGTGTCTCACACGTAACACATGAAGGATGATCACGGATACACAGACAGTGTCTCATTTAACACATGAAGGATGATCACGGATACACAGACTGTGTCTCACACGTAACACATGAAGGATGATCACGGATACACAGACTGTGTCTCACACGTAGCACATGACGGATGATCACAGACTGTGTCTCACACGTAACACATGAAGGATGATCACGGATACACAGACTGTGTCTCACACGTAGCACATGACGGATGATCACAGACTGTGTCTCACACGCAGCACATGAAGGATGATCACGGATACACAGACTGTGTCTCACACGTAACACATGAAGGATGATCACGGATACACAGACTGTGTCTCACACGTAGCACATGACGGATGATCACAGACTGTGTCTCACACGTAACACATGAAGGATGATCACGGATACACAGACTGTGTCTCACACGTAGCACATGACGGATGATCACAGACTGTGTCTCACACGCAGCACATGAAGGATGATCACGGATACACAGACTGTGTCTCACACGTAACACATGAAGGATGATCACGGATACACAGACTGTGTCTCACACGTAGCACATGACGGATGATCACAGACTGTGTCTCACACGTAACACATGAAGGATGATCACAGACTTTGTCTCACATGTAACACATGATGGATGATCACAGACTGTGTCTCACATGTAACACATGATGGATGATCACAGATTGTGTCTCACATGTAACACATGATGGATGATCACAGACTGTGTCTCACATGTAACACATGATGGATGATCACATACTGTGTCTCACATGTAACACATGATGGATGATAACAGACTGTGTCTCACACGTAACACATGAAGGATGATCACGGATACACAGACTGTGTCTCACACGTAGCACATGAAGGATGATCACGGATACACAGACTGTGTATCATGTAACACATGAAGGATGATCACGGATACACAGACTGTGTCTCACACGTAACACATGAAGGATGATCACGGATACATACTAACATATACTGTGTCTCACACGTAACACATGAAGGATGATCACGGATACACAGACTGTGTCTCACACGTAGCACATGAAGGATGATCACGGATACACAGACTGTGTCTCACACGTAACACATAAAGGATGATCATGGATACATAGACTGTGTCTCACACGTAACACATGAAGGATGATCACGGATACACAGACTGTATCTCACACGTAACACATGAAGGATGATCACGGATACACAGACTGTGTCTCACACGTAACACATGAAGGATGATCACGGATACACAGACTGTGTCTCACACGTAGTACATGAAGGATGATCACAGATACACAGACTGTCTCACACATGAAGGATGATCACGGATACACATACTGTCTCACATGTAACACATGAAGGATGATCACGGATACACAGACTGTGTCTCACATGTAACACATGAAGGATGAGCACGGATACACAGACTGTGTCTCACACGTAACACATGCAGGATGATCACGGATACACAGACTGTGTCTCACACGTAACACATGTAGGATGACCACGAATACACAGACTGTGTCTCACATGAAGGATGATCACAGATACACAGATTGTGTCTCACACGTAACACATGAAGGATGAGCACGGATACACAGACTGTGTCTCACACGTAACACATGAAGGATGAGCACGGATACATAGACTGTGTCTCACATGTAACACATGAAGGATGAGCACGGATACATAGACTGTGTCTCACATGTAACACATGAAGGATGATCACGGATACACAGACTGTGTCTCACACGTAACACATGAAGGATGATCATGGATACACAGACTGTGTCTCACAAGTAACACATGAAGGATGATAACGGATACACAGACTGTGTCTCGCACGTAACACATGAAGGATGATCACGGATACATAAACTGTGTCTCACACGTAACACATGAAGGATGATCACGGATACACAGACTGTGTCTCACACGTAACACATGAAGGATGATCACGGATACACAGACTGTGTCTCACACGTAACACATGAAGGATGATCATGGATACATACTAACATAGACTGTGTCTCACACGTAACACATGAAGGATGATCACGGATACACAGACTGTGTCTCACACGTAGCACATGAAGGATGATCACGGATACACAGACTGTGTCTCACACGTAACACATAAAGGATGATCACGGATACATAGACTGTGTCTCACACGTAACACATGAAGGATGATCACGGATACACAGACTGTGTCTCACACGTAACACATGAAGGATGATCACGGATTCACAGATTGTGTCTCACACGTAGCACATGAAGGATGATCACGGATACACAGACTGTGTCTCACACGTAACACATGAAGGATGCTCACAGATACACAGACTGTGTCTCACACGTAGCACATGAAGGATGATCACGGATACACAGACTGTGTCTCACACGTAACACATGAAGGATGATCACGGATACACAGACTGTGTCTCACACGTAGCACATGAAGGATGATCACGGATACACAGACTGTGTCTCACACGTAACACATGAAGGATGATCACGGATACATAGACTGTGTCTCACACGTAACACATGAAGGATGATCACGGATACATAGACTGTGTCTCACACGTAACACATGAAGGATGATCACGGATACACAGACTGTGTCTCACATGAAGGATGATCACAGATACACAGACTGTGTCTCACACGTAACACATGAAGGATGATCACGGATACACAGACTGTGTCTCACACGTAACACATGAAGGATGATCACGGATACACAGACTGTGTCTCACACGTAACACATGAAGGATGATCACGGATACACAGACTGTGTCTCACACGTAACACATGAAGGATGATCACGGATACACAGACTGTGTCTCACACGTAACACATGAAGGATGATCACGGATACACAGACTGTGTCTCACACGTAACACATGAAGGATGCTCACAGATACACAGACTGTGTCTCACACGTAGCACATGAAGGATGATCACGGATACACAGACTGTGTCTCACACGTAACACATGAAGGATGATCACGGATACACAGACTGTGTCACACACGTAACACATGAAGTATGATCACGGA
Source organism: Archivesica marissinica (assembly GCA_014843695.1). NCBI lineage: Eukaryota > Metazoa > Mollusca > Bivalvia > Venerida > Vesicomyidae > Archivesica > Archivesica marissinica. The sequence goes on along the minus strand of CM026402.1, from coordinate 32,036,160 downwards.
TACATAGACTGTGTCTCACACGTAACACATGAAGGATGAGCACGGATACATAGACTGTGTCTCACACGTAACACATGAAGGATGATCACGGATACACAGACTGTGTCTCACATGAAGGATGATCACAGATACACAGACTGTGTCTCACACGTAACACATGAAGGATGAGCACGGATACACAGACTGTGTCTCACACGTAACACATGAAGGATGATCACGGATACACAGACTGTGTCTCGCACGTAACACATAAAGGATGATCACGGATACACAGACTGTGTCTCACATGAAGGATGATCACGGATACACAGACTGTGTCTCGCACATAACACATGAAGGATGATCACGGATACATAGACTGTGTCTCACACGTAACACATGAAGGATGATCACGGATACACAGACTGTGTCTCACACGTAGCACATGAAGGATGAGCACGGATACACTGACTGTGTCTCACACGTAGCACATGAAGGATGATCACGGATACACAGACTGTGTCTCACACGTAACACATAAAGGATGATCACGGATACATAGACTGTGTCTCACACATAACACATGACGGATGATCACGGATACACAGACTGTCTCACACGTAACACATGAAGGATGATCACGGATACACAGACTGTGTCTCACATGTAACACATGAAGGATGATCACGGATACAAGTCTGTGTCTCACACGTAACACATGAAGGATGATCATGGATACATAGACTGTGTCTCACACGTAACACATGAAGGATGCTCACAGATACACAGACTGTGTCTCACACGTAGCACATGAAGGATGATCACGGATACACAGACTGTGTCTCACACGTAACACATAAAGGATTATCACCGATACACAGACTGTGTCTCACACGTAACACATAAAGGATGATCACGGATACATAGACTGTGTCTCACACGTAACACATGAAGGATGATCACGGATACATACTAACATAGACTGTGTCTCACACGTAACACATGAAGGATGATCACGGATACACAGACTGTGTCTCACACGTAGCACATGAAGGATGATCACGGATACACAGACTGTGTCTCACACGTAACACATAAAGGATGATCATGGATACATAGACTGTGTCTCACACGTAACACATGAAGGATGATCACGGATACACAGACTGTATCTCACACGTAACACATGAAGGATGATCACGGATACACAGACTGTGTCTCACACGTAGCACATGAAGGATGATCACGGATACACAGACTGTGTCTCACACGTAACACATGAAGGATGCTCACAGATACACAGACTGTGTCTCACACGTAGCACATGAAGGATGATCACGGATACACAGACTGTGTCTCACACGTAACACATGAAGGATGCTCACAGATACACAGACTGTGTCTCACACGTAGCACATGAAGGATGATCACGGATACACAGACTGTGTCACACACGTAACACATGAAGTATGATCACGGATACATAGACTGTGTCTCACACGTAACACATGAAGGATGAGCACGGATACATAGACTGTGTCTCACACGTAACACATGAAGGATGATCACGGATACACAGACTGTGTCTCACATGAAGGATGATCACAGATACACAGACTGTGTCTCACACGTAACACATGAAGGATGAGCACGGATACACAGACTGTGTCTCACACGTAACACATGAAGGATGATCATGGATACACAGACTGTGTCTCACACGTAACACATGAAGGATGATCACGGATAAACAGACTGTGTCTCGCACGTAACACATGAAGGATGATCATGGATACACAGACTGTGTCTCACATGTAACACATGAAGGATGATCACGGATACACAGACTGTGTCTCGCACGTAACACATGAAGGATGATCACGGATACATAGACTGTGTCTCACACGTAACACATGAAGGATGATCACGGATACACAGACTGTGTCTCACACGTAACACATGAAGGATGATCATGGATACACAGACTGTGTCTCACACGTAACACATGAAGGATGATCATGGATACATACTAACATAGACTGTGTCTCACACGTAACACATGAAGGATGATCACGGATACACAGACTGTGTCTCACACGTAGCACATGAAGGATGATCACGGATACACAGACTGTGTCTCACACATAACACATAAAGGATGATCACGGATACATAGACTGTGTCTCACACGTAACACATGAAGGATGATCACGGATACACAGACTGTGTCTCACACGTAACACATGAAGGATGATCACGGATTCACAGATTGTGTCTCACACGTAGCACATGAAGGATGATCACGGATACACAGACTGTGTCTCACACGTAACACATGAAGGATGATCACGGATACACAGACTGTGTCTCACACGTAGCACATGAAGGATGATCACGGATACACAGACTGTGTCTCACACGTAACACATGAAGGATGATCACGGATACACAGACTGTGTCTCGCACGTAACACATAAAGGATGATCACGGATACACAGACTGTGTCTCACATGTAACACATGAAGGATGATCATGGATACACAGACTGTGTCTCACACGTAACACATGAAGGATGATCACGGATACACAGACTGTGTCTCACACGTAACACATGAAGGATGATCATGGATACACAGACTGTGTCTCACATGTAACACATGAAGGATGATCACGGATACACAGACTGTGTCTCACACGTAACACATGAAGGATGCTCACAGATACACAGACTGTGTCTCACACGTAGCACATGAAGGATGATCACGGATACACAGACTGTGTCTCACACGTAACACATGAAGGATGATCACAGATACACAGACTGTGTCTCACACGTAGCACATGAAGGATGATCACGGATACACAGACTGTGTCTCACACGTAACACATGAAGGATGATCACGGATACACAGACTGTGTCACACACGTAACACATGAAGTATGATCACGGATACATAGACTGTGTCTCACACGTAACACATGAAGGATGAGCACGGATACATAGACTGTGTCTCACACGTAACACATGAAGGATGATCACGGATACACAGACTGTGTCTCACATGAAGGATGATCACAGATACACAGACTGTGTCTCACACGTAACACATGAAGGATGAGCACGGATACACAGACTGTGTCTCACACGTAACACATGAAGGATGATCACGGATACACAGACTGTGTCTCACACGTAACACATAAAGGATGATCACGGATACACAGACTGTGTCTCACATGAAGGATGATCACGGATACACAGACTGTGTCTCGCACATAACACATGAAGGATGATCACGGATACATAGACTGTGTCTCACACGTAACACATGAAGGATGATCACGGATACACAGACTGTGTCTCACATGAAGGATGATCACAGATACACAGACTGTGTCTCACACGTAACACATGAAGGATGATCACGGATACACAGACTGTGTCTCACACGTAACACATGAAGGATGATCACGGATACACAGACTGTGTCTCACACGTAACACATGAAGGATGATCACGGATACACAGACTGTGTCTCACACGTAACACATGAAGGATGATCACGGATACACAGACTGTGTCTCACATGAAGGATGATCACGGATACACAGACTGTGTCTCGCACGTAACACATGAAGGATGATCACGGATACATAGACTGTGTCTCACACGTAACACATGAAGGATGATCACGGATACACAGACTGTGTCTCACACGTAACACATGAAGGATGATCACGGATACACAGACTGTGTCTCACACGTAACACATGAAGGATGATCACGGATACATACACAGACTGTGTCTCACACGTAACACATGAAGGATGATCACGGATACACAGACTGTGTCTCACACGTAGCACATGAAGGATGATCACGGATACACAGACTGTGTCTCACACGTAACACATAAAGGATGATCACGGATACATAGACTGTGTCTCACACGTAACACATGAAGGATGATCACGGATACACAGACTGTGTCTCACACGTAACACATGAAGGATGATCACGGATACACAGACTGTGTCTCACACGTAGCACATGAAGGATGATCACGGATACACAGACTGTGTCTCACACGTAACACATGAAGGATGATCACGGATACACAGACTGTGTCTCACACGTAGCACATGAAGGATGATCACGGATACACAGACTGTGTCTCACACGTAACACATGAAGGATGATCACGGATACACAGACTGTGTCTCACACGTAACACATGAAGGATGATCACGGATACACAGACTGTGTCTCACATGTAACACATGAAGGATGATCATGGATACACAGACTGTGTCTCACACGTAACACATGAAGGATGATCACGGATACACAGACTGTGTCTCACACGTAACACATGAAGGATGATCACGGATACACAGACTGTGTCTCACACGTAACACATGAAGGATGATCACGGATACACAGACTGTGTCTCACACGTAACACATGAAGGATGCTCACAGATACACAGACTGTGTCTCACACGTAGCACATGAAGGATGATCACGGATACACAGACTGTGTCTCACACGTAACACATGAAGGATGATCACAGATACACAGACTGTGTCTCACACGTAGCACATGAAGGATGATCACGGATACACAGACTGTGTCTCACACGTAACACATGAAGGATGATCACGGATACACAGACTGTGTCACACACGTAACACATGAAGTATGATCACGGATACATAGACTGTGTCTCACACGTAACACATGAAGGATGAGCACGGATACATAGACTGTGTCTCACACGTAACACATGAAGGATGATCACGGATACACAGACTGTGTCTCACATGAAGGATGATCACAGATACACAGACTGTGTCTCACACGTAACACATGAAGGATGAGCACGGATACACAGACTGTGTCTCACACGTAACACATGAAGGATGATCACGGATACACAGACTGTGTCTCGCACGTAACACATGAAGGATGATCACGGATACACAGACTGTGTCTCACATGTAACACATGAAGGATGATCACGGATACACAGACTGTGTCTCGCACGTAACACATGAAGGATGATCACGGATACATAGACTGTGTCTCACACGTAACACATGAAGGATGATCACGGATACACAGACTGTGTCTCACACGTAGCACATGAAGGATGATCACGGATACACAGACTGTGTCTCACACGTAGCACATGAAGGATGATCACGGATACACAGACTGTGTCTCACACGTAACACATAAAGGATGATCACGGATACATAGACTGTGTCTCACACGTAACACATGAAGGATGATCACGGATACACAGACTGTCTCACACGTAACACATGAAGGATGATCACGGATACACAGACTGTGTCTCACACGTAACACATGAAGGATGATCACGGATACAAGACTGTGTCTCACACGTAACACATGAAGGATGATCACGGATACATAGACTGTGTCTCACACGTAACACATGAAGGATGATCACGGATACACAGACTGTGTCTCACACGTAGCACATGAAGGATGATCACGGATACACAGACTGTGTCTCACACGTAACACATGAAGGATGATCACGGATACATACAGACTGTGTCTCACACGTAACACATGAAGGATGATCACGGATACACAGACTGTGTCTCACACGTAACACATGAAGGATGATCACGGATACACAGACTGTGTCTCACATAACACATAAGGATGATCACGGATACACAGACTGTGTCTCACACGTAACACATGAAGGATGATCACGGATACACAGACTGTGTCTCACACGTAACACATGAAGGATGATCACGGATACACAGACTGTGTCTCACACGTAACACATGAAGGATGATCACGGATACACAGACTGTGTCTCACACGTAACACATGAAGGATGATCACGGATACACAGACTGTGTCTCACACGTAACACATGAAGGATGATCACGGATACACAGACTGTGTCTCACACGTAACACATGAAGGATGATCACGGATACACAGACTGTGTCTCACACGTAACACATGAAGGATGATCACGGATACACAGACTGTGTCTCACACGTAACACATGAAGGATGATCACGGATACACAGACTGTGTCTCACACGTAACACATGAAGGATGATCACGGATACACAGACTGTGTCTCACACGTAACACATGAAGGATGATCACGGATACACAGACTGTGTCTCACACGTAACACATGAAGGATGATCACGGATACACAGACTGTGTCTCACACGTAACACATGAAGGATGATCACGGATACACAGACTGTGTCTCACACGTAGCACATGAAGGATGATCACGGATACACAGACTGTGTCTCACACGTAACACATGAAGGATGATCACGGATACACAGACTGTGTCTCACACGTAGCACATGAAGGATGATCACGGATACACAGACTGTGTCTCACACGTAACACATGAAGGATGATCACGGATACACAGACTGTGTCTCACACGTAACACATGAAGGATGATCACGGATACATAGACTGTGTCTCACACGTAACACATGAAGGATGAGCACGGATACATAGACTGTGTCTCACACGTAACACATGAAGGATGATCACGGATACACAGACTGTGTCTCACATGAAGGATGATCACAGATACACAGACTGTGTCTCACACGTAACACATGAAGGATGATCACGGATACACAGACTGTGTCTCACATGAAGGATGATCACGGATACACAGACTGTGTCTCACACGTAACACATGAAGGATGATCACGGATACACAGACTGTGTCTCACACGTAACACATGAAGGATGATCACGGATACACAGACTGTGTCTCACACGTAACACATGAAGGATGATCACGGATACACAGACTGTGTCTCACATGTAACACATGAAGGATGATCACGGATACACAGACTGTGTCTCGCACGTAACACATGAAGGATGATCACGGATACATAGACTGTGTCTCACACGTAACACATGAAGGATGATCACGGATACACAGACTGTGTCTCACACGTAGCACATGAAGGATGATCACGGATACACAGACTGTGTCTCACACGTAGCACATGAAGGATGATCACGGATACACAGACTGTGTCTCACACGTAACACATGAAGGATGATCACGGATACACAGACTGTGTCTCACATGAAGGATGATCACGGATACACAGACTGTGTCACACACGTAACACATGAAGGATGATCACGGATACATAGACTGTGTCTCACACGTAACACATGAAGGATGAGCACGGATACATAGACTGTGTCTCACACGTAACACATGAAGGATGATCACGGATACACAGACTGTGTCTCACATGAAGGATGATCACAGATACACAGACTGTGTCTCACACGTAACACATGAAGGATGATCACGGATACACAGACTGTGTCTCACACGTAACACATGAAGGATGATCACGGATACACAGACTGTGTCTCACACGTAACACATGAAGGATGATCACGGATACACAGACTGTGTCTCACACGTAACACATGAAGGATGATCACGGATACACAGACTGTGTCTCACACGTAACACATGAAGGATGATCACGGATACACAGACTGTGTCTCACACGTAACACATGAAGGATGATCACGGATACACAGACTGTGTCTCACACGTAACACATGAAGGATGATCACGGATACATAGACTGTGTCTCACACGTAACACATGAAGGATGATCACGGATACACAGACTGTGTCTCACACGTAGCACATGAAGGATGATCACGGATACACAGACTGTGTCTCACACGTAGCACATGAAGGATGATCACGGATACACAGACTGTGTCTCACACGTAACACATGAAGGATGATCACGGATACACAGACTGTGTCTCACACGTAACACATGATCACGGATATACAGACTGTGTCTCACACGTAACACATGAAGGATGATCACGGATACACAGACTGTCTCACACGTAACACATGAAGGATGATCACGGATACACAGACTGTGTCTCACACGTAACACATGAAGGATGATCACGGATACACAGACTGTGTCTCACACGTAACACATGAAGGATGATCACGGATACACAGACTGTGTCTCACATGTAACACATGAAGGATGATCATGGATACACAGACTGTGTCTCACACGTAACACATGAAGGATGATCACGGATACACAGACTGTGTCTCACACGTAACACATGAAGGATGATCACGGATACATAGACTGTGTCTCACACGTAACACATGAAGGATGATCATGGATACATAGACTGTGTCTCACATGTAACACATGAAGGATGAGCACGGATACATAGACTGTGTCTCACATGTAACACATGAAGGATGATCACGGATACACAGACTGTGTCTCACATATGGCCAACGAAGGATGATCACGGATACACAGACTGTGTCTCACATGTAACACATGACGGATGATCACGGATACACAGACTGTGTCTCACACGTAACACATAAAGGATGATCACGGATACACAGACTGTGTCTCACACGTAATTCATAAAGGATGATCACGGATACACAGACTGTGTCTCACATATGGCCAACGAAGGATGACCACGGATACACAGACTGTGTCTCACATATGGCCAACGAAGGATGACCACAAATTAATTGCTCAACTAAAACAGAACAATAAAAGACACAATAAACTTACAATAAGCTGTAATACAATCCACCTTGCATCCGAGCCTCTTGAGGCTCTGTATCTTCTCATAATCATAAGCATCCATGTTTACGCGATGGATTTAAGTGCACTATATGTATATATACAATGTAATTATACATGTACACATGATCAGGAAACAATTCAACTAGTTTTAAATGTTATTCGACATGGCTCTCTGTTTGGATCAGGATGCAAAAATGAATTTCACTAAAACTGTTTATCCTTGAATTGTAAATCCCCATACTGCACATACATAGAATGTGCAGCACATCTTGTAAGGAACAGATTGTTAAATTCCTGATTACTGCCTTATATGTTCAATTTTCAATGGTAATGAATTGAATATTGAACAAACAAAATAAGGATCTACACATAAATAAATTGTTTGTCGTGAATTTACTACATTTGTATTTTTTGTTTATTAAGTTTATTTAACGTCGCTACCGGTTTCCCATTTATGCAACAGGCAGTTTACCTAACAACACATTTCCTGGGCAGGCTCCAGCGGTTAATAAGTACTTAGTACACCAACCTCCGTAAGAAATTGCCAACATTTTCATATAAAGAGACACTCTTTTTATGTGGAAGTCGTGAGAGCGCAGTGGTAGTGCGTTCGCCGATTGCTACGAGTATGCTCTTAGGCAAGGCATTAAATTCCATGTTGCCTCTTCTCTCTCCCTCGTGGCGATGGATTCCGTCAGGAATAAGGTCTCGAGAGATGTAAGAACTTGTTTCGCAATTGAGCTAAAATAAATTTGTATAAACTAAATTATCTAGCAATGTGTATTTATGTACCGAATCAAGAAGTTACGTTATAAGTGCAGGTTTACTGAAGCTAATGTAACAAGATAAACTTGTAAAAATGAATAATAGACTTATTAAGTGACTTTGAAACAGTTGATTTTGTTGTTGTTTTTTTTGGGTGAAGCCGGAGACATTTATTTATTTTTTCTCACATGATAGAAAATATATTACAAACTAACAAATTATATAATATACATTACTATGTATATCAAGCTAAATAACAACTCGTACTCAAATAATGTTGCAACAGATATTCTTTAACTCGGCAAAATCATTTAAACACGATAACAAAACAATTATAATTTTTTTTTATATGCTTCACTTAGCCTTAAATCGATGAACTTGTGATCAACTAGATGACAGGATATTAATGAATAGATTGTCATCATAAACCTGTCTCAATCCATTCAATATCCATACCAACAACAGTCCTTCAACTGCAGGAAGTCATCGTTTCAACAGTAAACAGGATTCACGTTAAAGGTATTATAACGTGTAAGTTAAAGTCTCTATATGCATTTTTTATCTTCAGTTGGAAAAATATATTTTTTTATTTAAAGCGACACTACATCGGTAAAAACGCAAATGTATGCAGAATGTAATTTCCTATTATATGGTATAATTGTTTTTTCTAACATTTGCCTCAAAAACTGAGTATTTTAACAAATAAACAGGCGTCATATACGCAGTTTGTTGACATAACAAAATAATGTAAATAGGGTCGACATTCATGCGTAATACAATGCGTGTATCCTGAATAACACAATTTATCGTACATATTTAACGTTATATCTCACATTTGTGCCTATGCATATTTATTTGTAGACTAATCTTAGTTAAATTATCTCTAAATGAAAGTATCGCGCGTTTAGTATTGACAAACAAACGTCATTTCAGGAATCCTACTTTCACTTTTGAAAGTTTGTAGACCACAAAAACACTCTTTATTGATTCAATGTTAGTGTTTGAATTTATAGTAGCAATGCATTTATACGTGAAAACATGCATTTTATTTGCTTTTTGTGATGTAATGTCGCTTTAAGTTTATTCAACGTCGCTATCGGTTGCCTATTTGAGCGACGGGTAGTTTACCTGATAACATCTTTCCTGGGCAGCTCAAGCGGTTAACCAGTACTTGTTGCACCAACCTCCGTAAGAAACTGCCAACTTTTTCATATAAATGAAACACAGTCTGAGCGGGGCTCGAACCAGTGACCATGTGATGATTGGTTATAGTGGTATACAAGTCAGCGACCGTATAATAATACAAATAATACAAATAATACTATAATTCATATGCAAATTTATCCTAGTTGTGCTTCACAGAGTTATTGGTGATTTTGTTAAAAAATATCAATAAAAGGAGGTAATTTACAAATGGTAATTTCACAAAAGCAGGTTTCGCTTGTGGTCATATCTTCTAAATGTTACTTTATCGTCATAAATTATTATTGAATAATGAAAATATAAGCTAATAATCACAATATCTAATCATCCGCTCCTTATAATATCTTCGTGTGCAGAACATATAATGGCAGATATAAGATTACTACAGACGGATCTGTAGTCCAGTGGTTAACACAGACTGGTAATCCAGGGATCGCAGGTTCGATCCCACGTCTGACCCTAATAAAATTAACAGTCTTTCAGATGGAACTTTAAACCGAGATCTCGTGTCGGTGCTGTACACCATGCACGTAAAAGAACCAGAGGAGACTCTGGAATGGGTCTCTCTCTCTGTATCATTGCACTATCCTCCAAAAATCTAAAATGACTAATCTCTTAAGGAGTCGGCGCTCATATGAGCAACCGGTAGCGACGATAAAGAAATGTAAATTTTCAGAATGGGGGAACTAAATGCGTCTAATAGACATCTTTGTATCTGTGATTGTGAAACAAGTTCTTACAACATGAGTTTTAATCACTCTTGATACCTCTTTCCTGATGGGTTCCATCGCTGTGAGGGAGAGAGGAAGCAATGTGCAACTTTGTCCTGGATGAGGGGATTTCAATAATTTGGCACATATGTTCTATATATGAAAGCGTCATGTCGCGTCAAAGACTCGTGACCTACACCAAAGGTCAAGGTTACACTTAGAGGCTATAGGCAGTTATTAATATATTGAATCTGTGAAGAGCATAACTTGACCATTCATTGCATGATTTGGCATAACTTGGCATAAATGTTCACTGAACTGATATGTCATTACCCCTATCTTGATCCAACCCCCCCATTTTGAAACATTTCTTCATGACTGCACACATCACTTTAGTGCTGCCATCTGGTGGTGAACACCGTCTTGCATGGCAATACTTCATTCACTTGGTAACTCTTAACCTGCCTAATAAATTGGACGGAATGTGGAAGCAACATAGATCCAGATCGGCGCAGCATCTGATCAGGATCTATGTTTTTTGCTATTTAGACAAGTGTTTCAACTCCACTATCCGAATAGCAAAAATCACATTTAAAGCAGTTTACTTACAGGGTTTGTTCTAGGTCAGAAGTATATATTTTTTTTGGGAGAAGTCTACCCTGGGTGACTATTTCGCCCACATCACCCTCTAGAATGATCCCCGAGTTTACATGACTGTATATAAAGGAGCAACTACCACCAACAGCTTTTTCAACATTAGTTCGAGCAGAGACATATATGTTTCTTCAGGTATTAACGAAGGAATTATTTAGCAAATTAATAATCGCTCACATGTTTTACTCTTTAATTTGTCCGCCTCCGTGGTCGAGTGGTTACGGTTGCTGGCTTGTATACCACTGTAACCTATCATCACTGATTGTCACGGGTTCGAGCCCCGCTCAGGCCATGTCTCATTTATATGAAAAAGTTGGCAGTTTCTTACGGAGGTTGGTGCACCCAAGTACTGGTTAACCGCTGGAGCCTGCCCAGGAAAGGTGTTGTTAGGTAAACTGCCCGCCAGCGATATAACCCGAAATGGTGCTGATGCAGGCGTAAAACCCGAAATATAACATAACATAACTCTTTAATTTAAACATGTCATTAGATCTGGTGACATCATTGAATTCCACAGCGTCGTTTATAGTCTTTATGAAACAAGCTCAAAATTTGAGAACAGTGAGGCGATTCAGCCAAGTATTCACTATATATTCTCTATGAAATGGCCATTGGATACAAAATAGGGAGACATGTAGCAGTACAGTGAGACCATTTCTTCCAAAAGGTTTTGTTTTTGGAGTTTTACGTCGCACCCTGACAGGGTTCATTCTAGGTCAGAATTTTTGGGAGAAGTGAGAAATCCTTAAATGGTGTTCTTTAATATACTTCTGCAAAATAGGGTTAAAATGCACAGTACAACCATTAAATACAACATTTGAATAGAAGGAGTGCTTTATAATGGGCCAGTGTATCTTACTAAACACAATTTTGTTTGAAAATCATAAAAAAACAATTTTTTTTTAGGGAGAAGTGGGGCCCCCAGAGGGCGAAGTCAGGGTCCTTAGGGTGACAATTTCGCCCACATCGCCCTCTAGAATGATCCCTGAGCTTAGGTCATATGGCGACTCTCCAGCTATTATTGGTGGAGGAAGATACAGGGTGCCCCTCCGAGCAGTGTTTCAGGCCCCTGCGTAGAATCACTGACCTTCCGTAAGCCACCTGGATAGCTTCCTCTCGTGAAAGAATCCGACACCCCAAGCAGGATTCAAACCTATAGCGGTATGGGACAAGTGATAAGAAGTCAACGACCGGAACGACTGCCCCCTTCCAAATGATACCCTGGTCCCAGCCCTGATTAAGTATAAACTTTATTTATTTTACAACGAGTGCGAAACAAGTTCTAACAACTTATATTAATCACTCTCGTTGTCGCGGATGAAAGCGTACATGTGGTCATTCGTGTGGGAGGAAATCGGAGTACCCGGAGAAAACCCACCTGTCCAATCTGACGACCACCGTACCATCTCACATACTTTCAGGTCCGAGGATCGAAGGGTTGCATTGATGTGCAGAGCAGCGAGCGTGCTAACCACTGCGCTAATCGGACAGCCAAATTTAGACCCTGATTAGTTAGAGGTCATCACACAGTAGGCAAATAACAACAATATAACAGATACTTGCATGATTTATCAATTTAAAAATAATAATTTGATTTCATTTTAACAAAGACATGATATCAATAACAAAGCTACAGCATGATAAATTAAATACAACTTAATATATATAACTATGCCAGATACTTGTAGAAGACATGCATATGAGAGTAGAGAATTTCCCGGGATCCAAACAGTATACACATTTAAAGCAGCATTACATCATAATAAAGGATGTTTTGAGTAAAATATAAATACTAATTAATGTGTTTGTTTACAAAAACGATAAAATTCCAATAAATTCAAACCGTCGTATACGCGAATTTGTTTATCAACACACGAAATGTAAACATGCACAGTGCGCATGCGTGAAACAACAGAGGATGTAGAAAACAACGTATATAGTTTGAACATGAAAGACTATCTATCTATCTTCCTCTAATGTCGAACCCCTCGCGGGGATGTAGAAATGTCCCTAAAGACTTAGCTAACAGAGGTATGAATCAACATATCAAGTAATTTAATTAAAAAAGACAACATGGGACAAATGGGGATGATGTATTCCGAATGCAAACAAGTGCGGACGATGCGTTCCAGTTGTAAACAAGTGCGTGACCGATCGACTCGGAAAGTCCTACTTTCGGTTTCGAGTTTGTTTTATTGCAAAAAAACACTGTTTACCAAATGAACATAAGCATACAAAGTATAATGTTAGAATATGTAGCAGCATTGCTACCCGTACATAAAAATTGAATTTTTCAAATATCTTTTATTTCATAGATGTAATGCTGCTTTAACATAAGTATATACTCTGCAACTGTTTTCCTAATCATAACTGTGCTGTTGCAACTATTCGTGTGTTATGTAACATTCTTGAATAAAATATTGTATAAAACTAGCTGCATATACAATACAACAGATACAGAAGGATCTGTAGTCCAGTGGTAACACGCTGGACTGGTAATCTAGGGTTCGCACGTTCGATCCCCCATCTGACTATAATAAAATTAACAGTCTTTCAGATGGAACTTTCAACCAAGGTGCTGTACACCGTGCACGTAAAAGAACCAGAGGAGACTCTAGAATGGGTCTCTGTCTGTATCATTGCATTAACCATACAAAAATCTCAAATGATTAATCTCTTATCTCTAATCTCTAATAATTGACTATATGTTTGCTACATGTATACAAGTTACATGACCAAAATATTAGCAGTTTTGGCAGCTATTTGTAATGAATATATTACGCAGCAGAATTCTGGAGGAGAAATAAAATGAATAATTTGTTAGATAAGTATGTATTGTTGCAATTGATGATAATTGTTTGCCATTGTGTGCTCGACAATTGGAGCTCCATTCACCTCATTGTGTGCTCGACAATTGGAGCTCCATTCACCTCATTGTGTGCTCGACAATTGGAGCTCCATTCACCTCATTGTGTGCTCAACAATTGGAGCTCCATTCACCTCATTGTGTGCTCGACAATTGGAGCTCCATTCACCTCATTGTGTGCTCGACAATTGGAGCTCCATTCACCTCATTGTGAGCTCGACAATTGGAGCTCCATTCACCTCATTGTGTGCTCGACAATTGGAGCTCCATTCACCTCATTGTGTTCTCAACAATTGGAGCTCCATTCACCTCATTGATTTGGTGACTATTTGAGCTCCATTCACCTCATTGTGTGCTCGACAATTGGAGCTCCATTCACCTCATTGTTTGGGTGACTATTTGAGCTCCATTCACCTCATTGTTTGGGTGACTATTTGAGCTCTATTCACCTCATTGTTTGGGTGACTATTTGAGCTCCATTCACCTCATTGTTTGGGTGACTATTTGAGCTCCATTCACCTCATTGTTTGGGTGACTATTTGAGCTCCATTCACCTCATTGTTTGGGTGACTATTTGAGCTCCATTCACCTCATTGTTTGGGTGACTATTTGAGCTCCATTCACCTCATTGTTTGGGTGACTATTTGAGCTCCATTCACCTCATTGTTTGGGTGACTATTTGAGCTCCATTCACCTCATTGTTTGGGTGACTATTTGAGCTCCATTCACCTCATTGTTTGGGTGACTATTTGAGCTCCATTCACCTCATTGTTTGGGTGACTATTTGAGCTCCATTCACCTCATTGTTTGGGTGACTATTTGAGCTCTATTCACCTCATTGTTTGGGTGACTATTTGAGCTCTATTCACCTCATTGTTTGGGTGACTATTTGAGCTCCATTCAAATTTGGTTATGTCTAAGAATTCCTCATTAAACTATCACAAGTAAAATTAACTGTAATTTCAACGCCACTTATTGAAGTTGATTAAGCACCAATCAGCTATCACATAGACATATAGATATGCTAATCTACACACCTAACACAATCATGTATTTCAAAAGGCACTATATTTAGTACAGATGTACTACGATAGACAACAAGTACCATATATCTGTCAGCATCATCTTCCAACTAATATTTCCTCATTTCTCTGTATCTGAATAATTACGATCGAATCCAAATGGAAGTATTTAACTTGAACCTCACAAGAATAATTCTACTCTAGAATCCAAATGGAAGTGATTATCTTGAACCTCACAAGAATAATTCTGCTCTAGAATCCAAATGGAAGTGTTTAACTTGAACCTCACAAGAATAATTCTGCTCTAGAATCCAAATGGAAGTAATTAACTTGAACCTCACAAGAATAATTCTGCTCTAGAATCCAAATGGAAGTGTTTAACTTGAACCTCACAAGAATAATTCTGCTCTAGAATCCAAATGCAAGTGTTTTAGCTTGAACCTCACAAGAATAATTCTGCTCTAGAATCCAAATGGAAGTATTTAACTTGAACCTCACAAGAATAATTCTGCTCTAGAATCCAAATGGAAGTAATTAACTTGAATCACACAAGAATAATTCTGCTCTAGAATCCAAATGGAATTATTTAACTTGAATCACACAAGAATAATTCTGCTCTAGAATCCAAATGGATGTATTTAACTTGAATCACACAAGAATAATTCTGCTCTAGAATCCAAATGGAGTATAATTCTGCGCTCCATGTGTTATTGAAATGACACGGAATTGAACAGAACTGGTTAGTTATATATATGTCTAATATATTAACAAGTTTGAACACCATAATGATACTTATGTAAAAATGATGTGAAGGATCTTTCGTGACGGAATTATCCCCCTTGATTGGGTATACATTTATTTAGGCCAACAGAAACCACTGTGATTACCATTTCATGCACAAAAAATATAGTGTTGGTCGGTAGGGAATGATTTTTTTATTGTTTTTTTGTTATCACACTCTCGGGCACAGAATTTCCTTTCAAATGTTTTATAAAAAATTCAGAGTCGGGGGGTAAGAAAACGGGTCGGTCGGGTAACTGTAAACACAAAGTATTATTTTATTGGCCTTATAATGATGAGCTAAGTGTTCATTAAATCTCTAAATATCCACGTTGAGAACTCTCTCTTTTCCTTCATTGTTCTAAATGCATATGGTAAATGTCCCACATTTGGAACAAGGGGTTTCCCCCATGGGTTCTGGAAGTGGTTCACAAGTATGATAATTATAACCAATCACGTGACGCGAGTACATCATAATTATAACCAATCACGTGATGCGAGTACATTATAATTATAACCAATCACGTGTATCACGTGAGTACATCATAATTATAACCAATCACGTGTATCACATGAGTACATTATAATTATAACCAATCACATGTATCACATGAGTACATTATAACCAATCACGTGTATCACATGAGTACATTATAACCAATCACGTGTATCACATGAGTACATTATAATTATAACCAATCACATGAGTACATTATAACCAATCACGTGTATCACATGAGTACATTATAACCAATCACGTGTATCACATGAGTACATTATAATTATAACCAATCACGTGTATCACATGAGTACATTATAACCAATCACGTGTATCACATGAGTACATTATAACCAATCACGTGTATCACGTGCGTACATTACTTCTGGACATGTCACTGTACTTGTATATGTAGGTACAGTTTCATGCATGCAGGAGAACAGATTTGCTGAAGCACCTTAAGTAACTCCATTTCCAATTCAATTGCATTGTCATAATCTCTCTGAATCACTTATCTGTCGTGGGTTATGTACAACACAGATCAGGGGTCACCAGGCGGAACCTTAGGATCTTTACAGCAACCATAGTGAACTATCACGCCATTTGGATATCTTGCAAAGAAACTGCAATAAATGACATACATACATGAACACAGTCATACCGGTGTTATTGGTCACCTCTGTTAAGCCGACCTTTATTATAATTATTTTACTATACATTTGACATCTATTAAGCAGCCACCTGTGCTAAGCAGCCACTTTCTGTCATTCCCTTGACTGGCTGCTTAACACAGGTTTGACTGTATACAGTATTATATATATAGCAATAGATCATCTCCGTTCAAAAATGCCCAGTTTCTAAATGCCACTATTTCCAATCAAGCCATTATCGATGCATTTTAACCTCCGTATAGAGACCAACCAAGAGACTACATAATGACATTCCAGTGAGTGGTCTGTAAAGGAGGTTTAATATTACATTGTAAATATATACGATTGTAAAGGGCCCACACCGCCTTTGAGTAGAAACTGTTTCGTGATACAATGACAACCAATTCATTTACAACGTATGTTCACAGGACGTTGAAATTGTATCCATAAGGGACCAAACCCCCAAACCTATATCCTAGGACACCAACTCTATATAGTAAAACAAAGATTCTGAAATGTATTACTTGAAATTATGGTTACTAAAATTATTGTTTTTATTCTAAGGGAAACAACTCCCTGCAAAAACGTAGTGCGGTATTCTGTCCGAGGATATACGCTCGCCCATATGGTTCGCCGGAGGCGAGGGTAAATAAGCTCAATCATCATCATCACCGAGGATATAGGTACAGAGTTCTGGGTGCCTAAAACATGGTTTTTGGCGCCTTATGGATACAATCTCAAGTTCCTGTGGTATGGCATAATGTAAATGTTACATTAAATTGGCACCCAAGCGAGTGTGCAAGCAGTCAAGACGGTAGTAGATCATTCACCCAACTCCATCATCCATGTTAAACTAGAAGTGTGTTGCTAGAGATAAAGATGTCTCTCCACCCAGCTATGGCAGTGTACTGCTCAATGCACATATGAATGTTTGGTTACTGTACTGTAATTGTTTTTGAATCAAGATCGTAAAACTTTGACCTTTGACCCACTGACACCAAAAACAATATGGGTCATCCACCGAACATGAACAGCATTCCTATAAAGGTTATATACTGTACACCCATTGGTTGATAAGCAATAATGAATATTAATCAGAAATAGTTTCTGAAAATGAGGTTCCTGCAACCTTGACCGTTGACCCATAAACTGCTATATTTATAAAATTCAAGGGCTAACAATCTAAAATTATGACTAAAAAATATGAAAGTTATTCAGGAATTTGCTATAACTATATTTTGTATCGAACAACTCGTCACGCTATTGTAGGTGTATAAATCTTACCTGTTTCCGATGCGCTTCTTACAGACTTTACAACTTTTGAGATCATCAATAACAACTTTCTCCTTCTCGTAGAATATCCTTTGCTCGTGGACCTGCACAAAACAAGCATTCAATGTCTTAGATATACTCCCGGGATCACTCGCTAATCTGGACATTCCAAAAGTGGAAGTCGTGATAGCGCAGTGGTAGCGCGTTCGCTTGAGATACGAAAGGCCCCCCCGAGTTTGTGCCCCATTGAAGCCGATACGATTGTACCCTTAGGCAAGGCATTTAAATTCCACATGCCTCTTCTCTATCCCTCGTGGCGATGGAATCCATCAGGAATGAGGTCTCGAGAGTGATTAATATAAGTATTAGTATAAGTAATACAACTTGTTTCGCAATCAAGCTAAACTAATTAGTATAGACTAAATCTGGACAATAGTGCATGACAAGTACCAGTATTCAATTCGCCTGAATTCATAATACACAAGGCCACCAACCCAAGGGCGTCTTGCCATGCTCGATTGATGGTATAGTGTTGGTTCAGCAAGTCTTTTATGCTTTCAAACAAATTGCTAAATTTCAAGTTCAGGGTCAGTGCAGTGGTACCATGGGGACTAACTGTGGGTGTTTAGAATTAGTCCTGGAAAAAGAAAATTAGTACTGGAATGTGGATGTGAAGTTTCAAAGAAATACCATTGACAGTCGTTGAGAAACAAAATTGTTTGAATGTTTTTTATTCCATAAATAATTTCTGAAATCGGACTATATTCCAAGTTTAATGGTACTGGTAGTGTGGGGACATACCGTGGGTGTAGAGAATTAATACATGAATGTCTGAAAAGCTTCAATGCAATACCTGTTCTTGTTTTCTTGTGAAATGATATATTGTTTTTTAAGCATAAATCTGACTATTTTTTGGTCAAAATTCAAGTTCACGGCCAATGTTTGGGGTTGGGATTTACTATGAGTGTAGAGAATTTATCATTGGATGTGTATGCATAGTTTCAAAGCAACACAGTTGATGGTTTTTGAGAAGAAATAATAATGTTTGAGTTTTTTTGCTCAAGTTCAAGGTCACTCTTTGGGGGAGGTCTGCCTCCATGGTCGAGTGGTTAAGGTCGCTGACTTGTATACCACTGTAACCTATCATCACTGATGGTCACGGGTTCGAGCCCCGCTAAGACCGTGTCTCATTTATATGAAAAAGTTGGCAGTTTCTTACAGAGGTTGGTGCACCCAAGTACTGGTTAACCGCTGGAGCCTGCCCAGGAAAGGTGTTGTTAGGTAAATTGCCCGCCGGCGATATAGACCAAAATGGTGCTGATGCAGGCGTAAAACCCGATATATAACATAACATTCTTTGGGGGAGGGTGTTAGGGAGCAGTATGCAAGCTATCAAAGCATTACATTTGACGTTTTTTAGCTATATGCTAATCTAGCAACATTGATTTTCTGCATTCCACAAACATACCTACACGTATGCTTACATCTGTTGTTTTGACTTTACACTAACATGCAATATCTCCATGCATACTTACATGCAACGTTTCCGAGAAGAGCAGATTTCTCAGCACTTTGTTTTTATGTTTTGTAGAAGCTTTAAGTTCTAACACGTTTTCCATAAATGTTAGAATATCTCGGATCTTGGTATCAGGGGGAAGCAACTCTAATGCCTGCAAATTAACACATGTAATACAATTAAACAGGAAATTTCAAATAGCTATGGCACAGGATATATATTCTTAGCATCTCGTGTATAAATACGACAGTGAAATGAGCTTAGTATGCTTTATTCTTTGTTCTCAGTATCTCGTGTATAAATACATCAATGATACAAGGTTTGTTTATCAATGATACAAGCTTTGTTTATCAATGATATAAGCTTTGCTTGCATTATTCTCAGTATCTCGTGTATAAATACATCAATGATATAAGCTTTGCTTGCATTATTCTCAGTATCTCGTGTATAAATACATCAATGATACAAGCTTTGTTTATCAATGATACAAGCTTTGTTTATCAATGATACAAGCTTTGCTTGCATTATTCTCAGTATCTCGTGTATAAATACATCAATGATATAAGCTTTGTTTATCAATGATACAAGCTTTGCTTGCATTATTCTCAGTATCTCGTGTATAAATACATCAATGATACAAGCTTTGTTTATCAATGATACAAGCTTTGCTTGCATTATTCTCAGTATCTCGTGTATAAATACATCAATGATACAAGCTTTGTTTATCAATGATATAAGCTTTGCTTGCATTATTCTCAGTATCTCGTGTATAAATACATCAATGATACAAGCTTTGTTTATCAATGATACAAGCTTTGTTTATCAATGATATAAGCTGTTTATCAATGATACAAGCTTTGTTTATCAATGATACAAGCTTTGTTTATCAATGATACAAGCTTTGTTTATCAATGATACAAGCTTTGTTTATCACTGATACAAGCTTTGCTTGCATTATTCTCAGTATCTCGTGTATAAATACATCAATGATACAAGCTTTGTTTATCAATGATACAAGCTTTGTTTATCAATGATACAAGCTTTTTATGCATTATTCTCAGTGTCTCACGTATATCTCGTGTATAAATACATCAATGATACAAGCTTTGTTTGCAAGGTTATTTCTACCATATATATATACACATTATTTAGGTGTCATCTATAAAATATATTCATACTTTCGTGGTATCAATACACCCTGCATGCTCTTCCATGATTTTTAAGGCTTCTGGTATATTTGGCTCCGGCTTCGGACCGTCTTTAAATGAGGAAAGGCCGAGAACCAAGGACTCCGGTGGTTGTAAATATACTTTCAATAAATAATAATACACCTACAATAAAAAGAAACAAATTAGTTTCCGACATTACACTACTGAATAAATGTCTCACCAATGCAACTAGGGTTCGATCCTCGAACTGGGAAGTATGTGAGATGGTACGGTGGTCAAGAATGGACAGGTGGGGTTTCTCCGGGTACCCCGGTTACCTCCCACACGAATAACCACAAATACGCTGTCATGAGAGTCACCAGTGATTAATATAAGTTGCTACAGCTTGTTTCGCAATCGGTAAAACTTTTTTTAACTTTTTAGAATAAATGTCAAATCATTCAATAAATGCAAAATAATGTTTGTATCAATTACATAACAAGTACATTTATTCTAGCCAATATCCTTCAGAATGCACAAATTAGTCACTTTGCCTGGGCCCGGACTGGGTTCGACAGGGTCCATGAGAGGTTTACATAACGCTGTTCGACTAATATCTGGTATGGATTGGGTAACGCACACAAAACATTTAAATTTACTTATCAACTTCTTATTTCTACGTCTAAAAAATACTATAAAGTGTTTGTTTATTATAGTGTCCCCGCAATTGAAAGGGCCTGCCAATTTCTGACTTATGAGACACCTCTTATGAACATCACTCCCCGAATCCTATCCTTGTAGGCAATGCATCAGGCTGATAGGCAACCAGTCACCATTATTTAATTAGCTGGCTGATCACCAACCCGCCATCTCAGAATGAACCCCCGACATGGATTCGAACCTTCAACCTCCCGCTTCGTAGGCAGACGCATTAATCACTAGGCCATGGATACAATACATCAAGCTCTGGTTCAAGTCATATACAGTGAAACCTGTGTTAAACAGCCAGCCAAGGGAATCACAGAAAGTGGCTGCTTAGCACAGGTGGCTGCAGAATACAGGTCAAATGTATATAATAAAACAACATATATGTGGAACTGGCTGTTATATGGAGCTGGCTGTTATATGGAGATGGCTATAATATGGAACGGGCTGAATTGGTTGTCATATGGAACTGGCTGTCATATGGAACTGGCTGTCACATGGAGCTGGCTGTCACATGGAACTGGCTGTCACATGGAGCTGGCTGTTATATGGAGCTGGCTGTTATATGGAGCTGGCTGTTATATGGAGCTGGCTGTTATATGGAGCTGGCTGTTATATGGAGCTGGCTATAATATGGAACTGGCTGTTATATGGAGCTGGCTGTTATATGGAGTTGGCTGTTATATGGAGCTGGCTATAATATGGAACTGGCTGTTATATGGAGCTGGCTGTTATATGGAGCTGGCTGTTATATGGAGCTGGCTGTTATATGGAGCTGGCTATAATATGTCATGGTCTGAATTGGTTGTCATATGGAGCTGGTTGTTATAGGGAACTGGCTGTTACCTGGAGCTGGTTGTCATATGGAACTGGCTGTCACATGGAGCTGGCTGTCAGGGAGGTGCTTGTTGGAGGGAGTCGGTTGTAATCAGGAACTGGCTGTTACATGGAACTGGCTGTTAAAGGGAATCAGCTGTTATAGAGAACTGGCTGTTATATGGAAATGGCTGTTATATGGATGCTGGCTGTCAGGGAGGTGGTTGTTGGAATAGGGAACTGGCTGTTACATGGAACTGGCTGTTAAAGGGAACCAGCTGTTATAGGGCACCAGCTGTTATAGGGAACTGGCTGTTATAGGGAACTGGCTGTTATATGGAACTGGCTGTTACATAGATCTGGCTGTTAAAGGGAATCGGCTGTTATAGGGAAGTGGCTGTTATATGGAGCTGGCTGTTATAGGGAACTGGCTGTTATAAGGAGCTGGCTGTTATAGGGAACTGGCTGTTATAGGGAGCTGGCTGTTATATGGAGCTGGCTGTCAGGGAGGTGGTTGTTGGAATAGGGAACTGGCTGTTACATGGAACTGGCTGTTAAAGGGAACCGGCTGTTATAGGGAACTGGCTCTTATAGGGAACCGGCTGTTATAGGGAGCTGGCTGTTATATGGAGCTGGCTGTCAGGGAGGTGGTTGTTGGAGGTAGTTGGTTGTAACAGGGAACTGGTTGTTGTGGAGAGGCAGTCGTTCTAGATGCTGCAGCGTACATGTACTTACGTCTCTATCTCCCGGTCTCTGTCTGTTGTAGTATTTTTCACAGTACCTGAAACACACAACAATCTGCATAAACACACGTCTGTTGACAGAGAAACTTCAGCAACAAGACTACAATGGCCTTACTGAATACATTCTCACATTTCCATTAATCCTTTGCACGCTAGCGGCAGATATAATCACCTTTGCAAACAGCATAGAGCCAGATATATTTTTTAATTTGCCTCATTCGTCTCAGAGTGGCTACAGGCCTACTTATTCTGTAGATACAAGTATGACAATGTTTAACTGCTTCAAGTTTCAAAAATCTCTCAACAGCCATAACAGAAATACAGCAGTCTGAAAAATAACTTGGAACAAAATGTTAAAACATATATTGTACAGGGTCGGACAGGCGGACAGAGACAAATATCAACATTAATGCTACAAAATGTTAAAACATATATTGTACAGGGTCGGACAGGCGGACAGAGACAAATATCAACATTAATACTACAAAATGTTAAAACATATATTGTACAGGGTCGGACAGGCGGACAGAGACAAATATCAACATTAATGCTATAAAATGTTATCGTTCTTCACATCAGCTTATTAGTTTTAAACTTTATTTATTTTACAACGATTGCGAAGCAAGTTCTAACAACTTATATTAATCACTCTCGTTGGCACGGATGAAAGCGTATATGTGGTCATTCGTGTGGAAAGGAAACCGGAGTACCCGGAGAAAACCCACCTGTCCGATCTGGCGACCACCGTACCATCTCACATACGTCCTGGTCCGAGGATCGAACCCGGGTTGCATTGGTGAGAAGCGAGAGCTGTGCTAATCGGACATCTTATTAACACAACGGGACATCCATATAAATGAATTGACTTACTTTTCAGCTAACGTGGCGTCTTTGAGAACTATCACATACAGACCTAGGGCCACCTCGTGTCTCCCTAGTCGACCTAGCAATATTGCACGCTCCTCAAAGAATTCTGTAACAGAAATATAACATATATTACGAGAGCAATCCAAGAAAAGTAACATCCGACACGCTGCTAAATCTACAAGTTTGCCCTATCTCACAAGGGCAGAGAATACATTAAAGCAGAAATACATCATAATAAAGGATGTTTTGGGTAAAATATAAATACTAATGTGTGTGTGTTTACAAAAATCGAAATAGTCGCTCAGAAACGATAAAATTCCAATAAACATAAACCGTCGTATACGCGAACTTGTTTATCAACACACGAAATGTAAACACGCACAGCGCGCATGCGTGAAACAACAGAGGATGTAGATAATAACGTATATATTTTGAACATGAAATACTATCTATTTATCTTCCTCTAATGTCGAACCCCTCACGGGGATGTAGAAATGTCGCTAAAAGACTTAGATAACAGAGGTATGAATCAACATCTCAAGTAATTTAACTAAAAAAGACAACGTGGGTCAAATGTTCTGATTGTAAACAAATGCGTGACCGATCGACTCGGAAAGTCCTACTTCGGTTTCGAGTTTGTTTTATCGCAAAAAAACATTGTTTACCAATTGAACATAAGTATACAAAGTATAATGTTAGAATGTGTTGCAGCATTGCTACCCACAGGCACCAGACACAAAAAAAAAATTATTATAATTATTGAATTTTACTTTTGTTTTGTATTTGATTCCTGTATTGCTGTTGGATCTGCACGCCGAGGCTGCAAACAACATGATTCGCTAGAGAAAGATTCCATTTAACGAAGTAGGAGTGATTTTTAGATGTTATGAGTATTACACTGGGTAAAACGCCGAGAAAACATTCCGCCAAATCAAAAACCGAACGCCCAGCCAAAACGACAACATTTCATGTCCTGCTGTTCACGATGAAACAATGTGCCATTCTGGTGTTATTTGACCGATCTCGATGAAATAAAAAGTATTTGTTGACAGAAAAAGGTCTTCCGGTCAGGACCACGAGGGCATATCAGTGATCTGGTCGTTTTTACCTAGTTTCTCGTCGATGTTTCTGCATGCATGTTTCAATTTCGTTGGTTGCCTTTATTATATATTACTTACTATATGACCATAGGCCAAAAATAAAAATTTGTGTCTGGTGCCTGTGTTGCTACCCATACGTAAAATTTGAATTTTTCAAATATTTTTTATTTCAAACAATGTAATGCTACTCTAACTACAATCTGGATCCCAAGATAATCTCCAAAATCTAACGGGTTCATACTCCAGACCTCCCACCCTTCTCCCAGATTTCCTAAAAATGTGTCTGTAACTTTTAGCTTAAAGTCTCAGTTTGCGTTTTTTTTCTTCGGTTGGAGTAATAATACCATAATTAATATGCAAATTTATCCTAGTGTTAACTTTAGTAAACGTCCGTATGAAAGTTATTCCAATAAAGTATTTCTGAGAGAAAAAAACACCTCATCACCTCATCTATACTGTTATATCAAATTATATTCACAAAATTAAATCATGATGGTTTCTGTTTATTTTGGGGGTATAAAGCCACAGCAGCAGCTTAGGTCAAATGTCGACTCTCACAGTTGTTATTGGTGACGGATGGACACCTGGGTAGAACCACTGACCTTCCAGATGATAGCTGGATATCTTCCTCACATGAAAGAATTCGACACCACAGAGTGGGATTTGAACCAACAGCCGTGATGGGCAAATGATTGGTAGTCGTGATAGCGCATTCGCTTCAGGTGTGAAAGGCCCAGAGTTTACGTCCAACTGTAGACGTTACGATTGTGCTCTTAGGCAAGGCACTTAAATTCCACGTTGCATTTTCTCTCTCCCTCGTGGCGATGGCTTCCATCAGGAATGAGTTTTCGAGAGCGATTAATCTAATGTTATAAAAACATGTTTCGCAATCGATCTAAAATAAAATTATATAAATCAATCCAAGCCATTCATTATTAGCGAATTAGTTCTTTGCAAGCTAGCAGTGAAAATAAGATCTAATGTGTCATGGAATTTCATTATAATAGCGTGGTAATGAAGCAATTCTAATGAAATAACATGACAGATTTACAGAGTTTTCAGTTACGATTAAAACATAATAAATTTAATAATGAATTGTCGTCTGCTATAAATATTTGAACTATTTATAGCGTTTATTTTACCCAGTATGCAAAGAGTTAAATTTCAAAGAATGTAGGTTACTTATCGGTACCATTCATGGGGAACCTCGGTAGCAACTCCTCTGGTTTATAATACTCGGAGTCTTGTAGGAACTCTATCAACTTTCCTCGGAATTCCCCCAACTCAGCCGGCTCCGTACCAGCCTTCTTCACAGGAATATGACCTGAAAATTTTAAATGTCACTAGCTAATCACCCAGATTATACGTCTGGTACATTATCACTAGCTAATCACCCAGATTA
Source organism: Archivesica marissinica (assembly GCA_014843695.1). Taxonomy (NCBI): domain Eukaryota; kingdom Metazoa; phylum Mollusca; class Bivalvia; order Venerida; family Vesicomyidae; genus Archivesica; species Archivesica marissinica. The sequence continues at coordinate 32,008,790 of CM026402.1, read as the reverse complement.
TACATCTGGTACATTATCACTAGCTAATCACCCAGATTATATGTCAGGTACATTATCACTAGCTAATCACCCAGATTATACATCTGGTACATTATCACTAGCTAATCACCCAGATTATACATCTGGTACATTATCACTAGCTAATCACCATTATACATCTGGTACATTATCACTAGCTAATCACCCAGATTATACATCTGGTACATTATCACTAGCTAATCACCCAGATTATACATCTGGTACATTATCACTAGCTAATCACCCAGATTATACATCAGGTACATTATCACTAGCTAATCACCCAGATTATACATCTGGTACATTATCACTAGCTAATCACCCAGATTATACATCTGGTACATTATCACTAGCTAATCACCCAGATTATACATCTGGTACATTATCACTAGCTAATCACCCAGATTATACATCTGGTACATTATCACTAGCTAATCACCATTATACATCTGGTACATTATCACTAGCTAATCACCCAGATTATACATCTGGTACATTATCACTAGCTAATCACCCAGATTATACATCTGGTACATTATCACTAGCTAATCACCCAGATTACACATCTGGTACATTATCACTAGTTAATCACCTGTATTATACGTCAGGTACATTATCACTAGCTAATCACCCAGATTATATGTCAGGTACATTATCACTAGCTAATCACCCAGATTATACATCTGGTACATTATCACTAGCTAATCACCCAGATTATACATCTGGTACATTATCACTAGCTAATCACCCAGATTATACATCTGGTACATTATCACTAGTTAATCACCCAGATTATACATCAGGTACATTATCACTAGCTAATCACCTGTATTATACGTCAGGTACATTATCACTAGCTAATCACCTGTATTATACGTCAGGTACATTATCACTAGCTAATCACCCAGATTATACATCTGGTACATTACCACTAGCTAATCACCTGTATTATACACCTGGTACATTATCACTAGCTAATCACCTGTATTATACGTCAGGTACATTATCACTAGCTAATCACCTGTATTATACGTCAGGTACATTATCACTAGCTAATCACCCAGATTATACATCTGGTACATTATCACTAGCTAATCACCTGTATTATACGTCAGGTACATTATCACTAGCTAATCACCCAGATTATACATCTGGTACATTATCACTAGCTAATCACCTGTATTATACGTCAGGTACATTATCACTAGCTAATCACCTGTATTATACGTCAGGTACATTATCACTAGCTAATCACCCAGATTATACATCTGGTACATTACCACTAGCTAATCACACAGATTATACATCAGGTACATTATCACTAGCTAATCACACAGATTATACGTCAGGTACATTACCACTAGCTAATCACACAGATTATATGTCAGGTACATTATCACTAGCTAATCACCCAGATTATACGTCATGTACATTATCACTAGCTAATCACACAGATTATACGTCTGGTACATTACCACTAGCTAATCACCCAGATTATATGTCAGGTACATTATCACTAGCTAATCACCCAGATTATACATCTGGTACATTATCACTAGCTAATCATACAGATTATACATCTGGTACATTATCACTAGCTAATCATACAGATTATACATCTGGTACATTATCACTAGCTAATCATACAGATTATACATCTGGTACATTATCACTAGCTAATCATACAGATTATACATCTGGTACATTATCACTAGCTAATCATACAGATTATACATCTGGTACATTATCACTAGCTAATCATACAGATTATACATCTGGTACATTATCACTAGCTAATCATACAGATTATACATCTGGTACATTATCACTAGCTAATCATACAGATTATACATCTGGTACATTATCACTAGCTAATCATACAGATTATACATCTGGTACATTATCACTAGCTAATCATACAGATTATACATCTGGTACATTATCACTAGCTAATCATACAGATTATACATCTGGTACATTATCACTAGCTAATCATACAGATTATACATCTGGTACATTATCACTAGCTAATCACACAGATTATACGTCTGGTACATTATCACTAGCTAATCATACAGATTATACATCTGGTACATTATCACTAGCTAATCATACAGATTACACATCTGGTACATTATCACTAGCTAATCACCCAGATTATACATCTGGTACATTATCACTAGCTAATCATACAGATTATACATCTGGTACATTATCACTAGCTAATCACCCAGATTACACATCTGGTACATTATCACTAGTTAATCACCTGTATTATACGTCAGGTACATTATCACTAGCTAATCACCCAGATTATATGTCAGGTACATTATCACTAGCTAATCACCCAGATTATACATCTGGTACATTATCACTAGCTAATCACCCAGATTATACATCAGGAACATTATCACTAGTTAATCACCTGTATTATACACCTGGTACATTATCACTAGCCAATCACCCAGATTATACATCAGGTACATTATCACTAGCTAATCACCCAGATTATACGTCTGGTACATTATCACTAGCTAATCACCCAGATTATACATCTGGTACATTATCACTAGCTAATCACCCAGATTATACATCAGGTACATTATCACTAGCTAATCACCCAGATTACACATCTGGTACATTATCACTAGCTAATCACCCAGATTATACATCTGGTACATTATCACTAGCTAATCACCCAGATTATACATCTGGTACATTATCACTAGCTAATCACCCAGATTACACATCTGGTACATTATCACTAGCTAATCACCCAGATTATACATCAGGTACATTATCACTAGCTAATCACCCAGATTACACATCTGGTACATTATCACTAGCTAATCACCCAGATTACACATCTGGTACATTATCACTAGCTAATCACCCAGATTACACATCTGGTACATTATCACTAGCTAATCACCCAGATTACACATCTGGTACATTATCACTAGCTAATCACCCAGATTACACATCTGGTACATTATCACTAGCTAATCACCCAGATTACACATCTGGTACATTATCACTAGCTAATCACCCAGATTATACGTCTGGTACATTATCACTAGCTAATCACACAGATTATACGTCATGTACATTATCACTAGCTAATCACCCAGATTATACATCTGGTACATTATCACTAGCTAATCACCCAGATTATACATCAGGTACATTATCACTAGCTAATCACCCAGATTACACATCTGGTACATTATCACTAGCTAATCACCCAGATTACACATCTGGTACATTATCACTAGCTAATCACCCAGATTACACATCTGGTACATTATCACTAGCTAATCACCCAGATTATACATCTGGTACATTATCACTAGCTAATCACCCAGATTATACATCTGGTACATTATCACTAGCTAATCACCCAGATTATACATCTGGTACATTATCACTAGCTAATCACCCAGATTACACATCTGGTACATTATCACTAGTTAATCACCTGTATTATACATCAGGTACATTATCACTAGCTAATCACCCAGATTATACGTCAGGTACATTATCACTAGCTAATCACCCAGATTATACATCTGGTACATTATCACTAGCTAATCACCCAGATTATACATCTGGTACATTATCACTAGCTAATCACCCAGATTATACATCTGGTACATTATCACTAGTTAATCACCCAGATTATACATCTGGTACATTATCACTAGCTAATCACCTGTATTATACATCTGGTACATTATCACTAGCTAATCACCCGGATTATACATCAGGTACATTATCACTAGCTAATCACCCAGATTATACATCTGGTACATTATCACTAGCTAATCACCTGTATTATACACCTGGTACATTATCACTAGCTAATCACCCAGATTATACATCTGGTACATTATCACTAGCTAATCACCTGTATTATACATCAGGTACATTATCACTAGCTAATCACCCAGATTATACATCTGGTACATTATCACTAGCTAATCACCTGTATTATACATCAGGTACATTATCACTAGCTAATCACCCAGATTATACATCTGGTACATTATCACTAGCTAATCACCTGTATTATACGTCAGGTACATTATCACTAGCTAATCACCTGTATTATACTCGGTACATTATCACTAGCTAATCACCAGATTATATCGGACATTATCACTAGCTAATCACCCAGATTATACTCGTACATTATCACTAGCTAATCACCAGATTATACTCTGGTACATTACACTAGTAATCACCGATTATATCGGTACATTATCACTAGCTAATCACCCAGATTATACATCTGGTACATTATCACTAGCTAATCACCCAGATTATACATCTGGTACATTATCACTAGCTAATCACCAGATTATACATCGGACATTATCACTAGTAATCACTGATTATACATCTGGTACATTATCACTAGCTAATCACCCAGATTATACATCTGGTACATTATCACTAGCTAATCACCCAGATTACACATCTGGTACATTATCACTAGCTAATCACACAGATTACACATCTGGTACATTATCACTAGCTAATCACACAGATTACACATCAGGTACATTATCACTAGCTAATCACCCAGATTACACGTCAGGCACATTATCATGAGCGAGTCACCTGGATTTTATTCCAACGAAGTTTTCCTAAAGAACCGGGCATACCAACTTACCTTCTGGAAGTGATAGCAGATATTCCCTCATGTAGAATTGCACCTTCTCTCTGAGTAGTTGAGCAAACCTGCTATGTATCTCCTCCGATGTATCGTTCCAGTCATATATCACATGCTCCTGCAACACAGTCCAATAGTACACAACAACACTACAACACAGTCCAATAGTACACAACAACACTACAACACAGTCCAATAGTACACAACAACACTACAACACAGTCCAATAGTACACAACAACACTACAACACAGTCCAATAGTACACAACAACACTACAACACAGTCCAATAGTACACAACAACACTACAACACAGTCCAATAGTACACAACAACACTACAACACAGTCCAATAGTACACAACAACACTACAACACAGTCCAATAGTACACAACAACACTACAACACAGTCCAATAGTACACAACAACACTACAACACAGTCCAATAGTACACAACAACACTACAACACAGTCCAATAGTACACAACAACACTACAACACAGTCCAATAGTACACAACAACACTACAACACAGTCCAATAGTACACAACAACACTACACTAAAACTGCATGAGAAGTATTGTTCATTTAATCATAATTTATTCTGCTCTATTTTGACACAGAATCTACATACAATATATGCAAAGAAAGCAAAAATGGGTCGAGCCACAAGTTCTTACAACATTAGTTTATACAAATTTATTTTAGCTCGATTGCGAAACAAGTTATTACAATTTATATCAATCACTCTCGAGACCTCATTCCTGATGGAATCCATCGCAACGAGGGAGAGAGAAGAGGCAACGTGGAATTTCAATGCCGTGCTTAACCCTTTCAACACCACAGACCTCTAAATTGGCTTACAAAAAAGTGTAGATCCAGATGAGCCGGCTCGTGACGAGCCGTCTCATCAGGATCTGCACTTTTTTCAAGTAATATAACTATTTTTAGGGAAAAAATTACCCATTTTGATAAATGAACTGATCCAAATGTAATTTTGTTATTAATTTATTGGTCTAAAAATATCATGGACCAGTCCATGTCAGTTACTTGGTGTTGAATGGGTTAAGTGCACAATCTTAAGGGCTCCAACGGGGCTTACAACATTAGAGACAGCTCCTCCTATGAGAGGTATTATTTTGCACAGAAAAGCAAATTATATGTTATGTTATATTTCGGGTTTTACGCCTGCATCAGCACCATTTTGGGCTATATCGCCGGCAACAACACCTTTCCTGGGCAGGCTCCAGCGGTTAACCAGTACTTGGGTGCACCAACCTCCGTAAGAAACTGCCAACTTTTTCATATAAATGAGACACGACCTGAGCGGGACTCGAACCTGTGACCATCAATGATGATAGGGTACAGTGGTATACAAGTCAGCGACCTTAACCACTCGACCACGGAGGCGGAAAAGCAAATTATACTGTCCCAAGGAGTGAAAATAACTCAAATCTCGCTAGGACAAGATTGTTTGTTTGTATTCGTCGCACAAACAGCATAGGTCAATGGCGACTAGCCAGCTATTATTGGTGGCGGAAGACCTTGGGTGCTCCTCCGAGCATTATTTTAAGCATGCACAGGCACGATCGACATTCTGCATGCCAGCTGCATATCTTCGTCACATGAAAGAATTCGACACTTGTGTTTCGAACCTACAGTGGTGCGAGGCAAGTGATTTGAAGTCAACGACCGTAACCACTCGGCCACAGAGGCAGAGGCCTCAAGAGTGCAAGAATATTCTACATTCTAACACGACCCAGCTAATAACATACATACTTGTAGAGTAAAATCTACCTCTGGTTATTCTGCGATATACCTACCTTGAACTATGCTGCGCGCGCACCGTGTTTTGGCTATTCCATTTATACAATGCGTGTAAAGTTTTATGAATGAAAGTCACGTGATGTTTGTAAATACTATCGTGGGAATTCACGGAAGTGAGCTATTTTTAGAATCAGATAATCTCTTGTCCGTCGTTGTTTTTCTGTTAAGTAACGTGTCAGTTACTATTCTGTACAGTTTTATTTGACAAAATAAATAAAATTATTGATCAGTTACAACTTTTGTTCATTTATGCACTAGATTGATATTTTCCATAAAAAATAACGTCATCACCCCTTATGCGGAAGGAAATTTCGAAAGCCAAATGCAGCTGAGTACAACAGTGTGTGAAGAAAATACTCCTTTGATTCTTAAAATTATTAGAAGTATGTCGCGTTAGAATCGAAATAATAAGTATCAACCGTGGTATATCGCAGAATAACCCTCGTTTGTCGTTCTTATGCGTATCCTTCGGCCTTCGTGATATATTTCTACGCATAAGAACTTCAAACTCGGGTTATTCTGCGATATACCACGGTTGATACTTATTATTTCTTAATTAACACACATTTTGCCATGTAAATGTACTTAAGTCATGAGTGGTGAATAAACAATTAAATACAAGAGTGAAATTGTCACTTACGGGTGTGCAAGCAATCATTAGACAAGTATGCATTTCTCTTCAGAACAACACATGAAGACTCAATGAGACATCTCTAATTTTCTATTACCTCCCTTGGCAGATAAAGTCTGATTTATTCCAAAATGTGAATAGGTCTTTTTAGTTAGAATCCTTTGTTTTTACTGTTGTGCCCTAACCAGATGTTGCGGTATAATTGTGATTTTATCAAAAACGTGTTAATTAAGTGATAACATTATTTTACAATAAGTACAAATTGCATATACTGTAGGAGATCTGTTGAGATATAGTAATTTAATAATTATAATAAAACGAGAATTGCTAGCATGTTGTGCAAAGGAAACAACGATAAAAACAGAAGAAAACACTTAATAGGACCTATCTAATTTTAGGGAGTATTCAGGGGCAGTAAATGACCGATGTCTCTCATTGAAATGATGTTTTTTTGGGGGGGGAGGTGCAGTAGAGGAAGACTCCGGGTGACCTTCTGAGCAGTATTTCAGCACAGATGGGCACCCAGGTAGAACCACAAACCTCATGCAAACCAACTCGATAGCTTCCTGACATGAAAGTATGCGACACCTCAAGTGGGATTCAAACACAATTCGAAAGATGTGAGTAATATCTTACCAAGTATTTGATTGCCAGGTCTTTATTTCCCTTATTGAGGTTTTCAAGATAATCCAACACTTTACGTCGTGGAAGATTTTCCACCTCTGGCAAATCCTCTGTAAATATCTGTAAGCATTCAATGAAACTGCTGTTAATTCGAGTATTTATAAATATTTACATGACTATTGAGTTGCTAATGTTATATCCTGATTCGGTCCGTTGCGTTTACAACACGCTAAATCCAGTAGTGAGGAGCGACTGACTGTCCGATTAGTGCAGTGGTTAGCGCGCTTGCTTCTCACTAATGTAACCCGAGTTTGATCACAAGTATGTGAGATGGTACGGTGATCGCCAGATCAAACAGGTGGCTTTTCTCCGGGTACTCCGGTTTTATCCCACACGAATGACCACATTTACGCTTTCATCCGCGCCAACGAGAGTGATTAATATAAGTTGTTAGAACTTGCTTCGCAATCGTTGTAAAATAAATAAAGTTTAAACTTTAATAGACTGACAGAAGTTGGTGCTACTATGCGAGACAAAGCTGTGAAAATTGGTTAAACAGCTGTTCTCAACAATGAGATTACATTGTGTATATAGGCTGCAGCCGCTGCACAATGAGATCACAGACAGATCTGTAGTCCAGTGGTTAACATGCTGTCTGATATATGAAGAATGTTAAACTGATGGTAGATATACATGTTGATTATGTGCGTGTTTTACGTTTATTTATCGTCGCTACCAGTTGCCCATATGATTGACGCCTCCTGAACAGATTAGTTATTTTAAATTGTTGGAGGATAGTGCAACGATACAGACAGAGACCCATTCCAGAGTCTCCTCTGGTTCTTTTACGTGCACAGTGTAAAGCACCAACATGAGACCTCAGTTTAAAGTCCCATCTGAAAGACTGTTAATTTTATTATGGTCAGACGGGGGATCGAACCTGCAATCCCTGGATTACCAGTCCAGCGTGTTACCACTGGACAACAGATCAGTCTGGATAGCTTCCAGACATGAAATAGTTTGAGAGCCTGAGTGGAATTCGAACCTGCAGCAGTGAGGGGCAAATGATTTGAAACCAACAACCATTACCACTCTGCCCCACCCCCATGTGATCTCACTGTACAATGCAGATTGACCTCGTCTTTCTTCTAACATTTTCCCATGTACAAAATTCATGTTTCAAAGTCCTGACCAAACATGGTTTCTCTTTAAACGTTTTAAGTTCAAACTGGTATCTACATGTGTGCTCCGTGTATGTGCAAATATACAGCTTTAATATATTGACGAGATAAAGTGAATCTAGCACCTCCAAGAGTGCAGACTGACTGCAACTGAGTGTATCTCTTCAAGAAGTATCTGAGATGGTACGGTGGTCGCCAGACCGTACAGGTGGGTTTTCTCCGGGTACTCCGGTTTCCTCCAACACGAATGACCACATTTACGCTTTCACCCGAGCCAAAGATAGTGATTAATATACATAAGTTGTTAAAATTTGCTTCGCAATCGTTGTAAAATAAATAGTTTCAAACAAACTCTTCGATTCAACCAATCAAATTACAGACGTTTTCACCGAGCCGTATGGTTAATATTTACTTTAAGCCCATCCTCCGGGTGCTTTTTTATCACCCATTCTGCATATTCAAATATGAGGTGTATATGATCTGGACCTGGAAGATACAAGGAATTAGATGTAACATGAGAACGATGTATTGCAACAATCACAATACCACAATGTGTGAACATGAGAGAGTTCGAGCTGGACCTGGAAGATACAAGGAGTGAGGTGTAACATGAGAACGATGTATTGTAACAATCACAATACCACAATGTGTGAACATGAGAGAGTTCGAGCTGGACTTGGAAGATACAAGGAATTAGGTGTAACATGAGTATGATGTATCGCAACAATCACAATACCACAATGTGTGAACATGAGAGAGTTCGAGCTAACACTATCATTCTATAGTTAGAAATATGGTTTAAATAAACAACCTCGAACTGGTTCGATAAGAGTGATGTCATACATCTACTATAGTTCAATCAGCCAAAAGACCCACGGGAGCCGTTACGATTGTGCCCTTAGGAACGGCATTTAAATTCCACATGCCTCTTGTCTCTCCCTTGTGGCGATGGATTCCATCAGGAATGAGGTCTTTTTTTACGTTTATTTAGATCGTCGTTACCGGTTGCCCATATGAGCGACGCCTCTTGAAGATATTAGTCATTTTAGAGGATAGTGCAATGATACAGAGAGAGACCCATTCCAGAGTCTCCTCTGGTTCTTTTACGTGCACGGTGTAAAGCACCGACACGAGACCTCGGTTTAACGTCCCATCTGAAAGAATGTTAATTTTATTAGGGTCAGACAGGGGATCGAACCTGCGATCCCTGGATTACAAGTCCAGTGTGTTACCACTGGGCTATAGATCCGTCTGTAATAATGTATAAACTAAACATTTATGCGTCTTTTATAGTCTGTGTCTGCGACAAATTAAAATAATAACACTATTTGCTTAAAAGATGGAACATATGAAGCAAAAATTCCCACATAATGTCAGCAAACTGGATTGTCCTATGTATTTTGAGTGACTTGTAAATATCTCAAACGGTGGAGTTACGCGTATATCTTCAGACAGACTCCACCACCTCCCATCGTATTTGACCTCACAGATAGGCTGATAACGATAATTACCTGGCAGAGTAAATATCTGATAACGTTTGACTGATCCCCCCCGAAAATATCTGATAACGTTTGACCGATCCCCCCCCCCGAAAATATCTGATAACATTTGACCGGTACCCCCCCGAAAATATCTGATAACGTTTGACCGATCCCCCCCCGAAAATATCTGATAACGTTTGACCGATCCCCCTCCGGGTCAAAGTTGACTCGCAATCACGAGGCAAACAAGCGTCTTCAGCAATTGTTTTGTGAGTCCAAACCCGGGAGCTCGGGTCAAATGAACACCATGCCTACTGCAACCACAGAGATGTATGTAGCAAAACCAAGTCTTCTATTAGTCGCCTCTTTATGACTCGATCATGCAAGGGTAAAACAGTGGTTCCAATACCAAACAAGGGAATCTCGCCTGTATAAGTGCTGGTTCCCCAAAATAAGGACAAATGACCGTTATGTTTTCCCACAAATTGCCAAATTTCAAGGTGACTGGTAGGGTGGTGACTTACTGTAGGTGTTGAGAACTAGACCTCACAATGTGCATGCAAAGTTTCAAATCAAGACAATTATGTGGATTCCATGGTAACAAACAGGGTTTATTTTCAATCAATCTGAAGTGTCCAGCTAAAACTGCCTGCTACCAAAATGCAATTGTTACATACCCAAATGTTGTAGATATTGCACAGTTCTATCACAGCCTTGCAGCAGAGATTTTGGTCGAGTAGATTGTTTCATTAACAACATCAAGGCTGAAATGGATAAAAATTGTACATTTCTACTGTGCTATGTGTACGTATAGTTGCACAGTAACACTACATTATAATTATGTACACAAGGAAAAGGATATTATGGACTATGTTGACCTGTTATTGAATGAATCTATCTTAGTATCTACCTAGGAAAAGATGTGCATACCTCGGCATCGGACCATGATATTGTGGAGGGGTGTGTCTTAATATAAACACCAATAGGATGCCCGGTGTCAGACACTCCTCTAGACATAACAAAATGGCAAATGAAGTTATTAACAACAAGTTTGATCAACAGGATATTATGCCAACAAGGGAGTCTTCGCCACACAAAATTGGGGTGTGTCTTAATTTAAACATCCACAGGATGCCCGGTGTCAGACCGTGTCAGACACTCCTTTAGACATAACAAAATGGCAAATGAAGTGATTAACAACAAGTTTGATCAACAGGATATTATGCCATACGTGATATACCTGTGATAGAAGGGTTATACTATTGATTGAAGGTCATTTGAAGACTATAAAACTTAATAAAAGGTAGGAATTTGTTTACACATTTTTTCAAGATGGCTGCCAAAATGGTGCACATTCTAAATTCGGTGTAGGAATACACCATTGAAAATAAGCAACAACAGTAGAACATTTCAAAAACAAGGCATTGTTAATTGCCAAATGTTGAAATTATAAACTTAATTGTAATTATAAGGATTAACTTTATGCTATGTGGAGTCACTTCGCGGCTTTATTCAATGTATGTATGTATGTTCCATTAATGGCAAACCCCTTGCGGGGACCTAGACATGTTTTCCTGGGCAGGCTTAGCCGACCTAAGTGGTTAACCAGTACTAAGCAATGTGTGTGAAGTGCCTTGCTCAATGATATTGCATATGTGGCCTGACCGAGTATCAAACCCGAGATGATTCCATTCCAAGTCCGATGCTCTACCACTGGACAATGGTCGCCACACGACAACAATGACCTTCTAAATTATCATGTTGCATGATCATCTACTATTCACACAGCATTGCTTTGACTAAACATTAAAATGTGTGCATTATAAGTAGGGATGGCAACGAATGTTCGAATATTCGAATATTCGTTCGAACGTCCGAATATTTGAATATTAAAACCATATTCGAATATTAAAAAAAAAATTCAAATGCAGTTAAATCATAACTTAACAGGATATATATGTTTGTTTAAATTTCAATCAATTAAGTTTCGAAAACAAAGAATGACCCAATGCGTGCCCGAAGGTGCGAAATGTCATCGCGATTTGGCTCCAAATAACAAAGGAGGGTGATGACATGTTCTTCACACCTTACTAATTGATTAATGCAGTCTATTTGACGGGACACAAACTGAGAAGCATTTGTTTTACAGGTACTAACTGTAGTGGAAATCGAAAGTTGGAGAAATTTGCGAATATTCGTTCGGAAGATCATCCGAATATTCGAATATCACAATCACCATTCGTTGCCATCCCTAATTATAGGGCATCATCTAAAACCCAATGAACAAAACATGAATGCCATTCTATACTACATCACTATATGCCATTCTATACTACATCACTATATGCCATTCTATACTACATCACTATATGCCATTCTATACTACATCACTATATGCCATTCTATACTACATCACTATATGCCATTCTATACTACATCACTATATGCCATTCTATACTACATCACTATATGCCATTCTATACTACATCACTATATGCCATTCTATACTACATCACTATATGCCATTCTATACTACATCACTATATGCCATTCTATACTACATCACTATATGCCATTCTATACTACATCACTATATGCCATTCTATACTACATCACTATATGCCATTCTATACTACATCACTATATGCCATTCTATACTACATCACTATATGCAATTCTATACTACATCACTATATGCCATTCTATACTACATCACTATATGCCATTCTATACTACATCACTATATGCCATTCTATACTACATCACTATATGCCATTCTATACTACATCACTATATTCCATTCTATACTACATCACTATATTCCATTCTATACTACATCACTATATGCCATTCTATACTACATCACTATATGCCATTCTATACTACATCACTATATGCCATTCTATACTACATCACTATATTCCATTCTATACTACATCACTATATGCCATTCTATACTACATCACTATATGCCATTCTATACTACATCACTATATGCCATTCTATACTACATCACTATATGCCATTCTATACTACATCACTATATTCCATTCTATACTACATCACTATATTCCATTCTATACTACATCACTATATTCCATTCTATACTACATCACTATATGCCATTCTATACTACATCACTATATGCCATTCTATACTACATCACTATATGCCATTCTATACTACATCACTATATGCCATTCTATACTACATCACTATATGCCATTCTATACTACATCACTATATGCCATTCTATACTACATCACTATATGCCATTCTATACTACATCACTATATGCCATTCTATACTACATCACTATATGCCATTCTATACTACATCACTATATTCCATTCTATACTACATCACTATATTCCATTCTATACTACATCACTATATGCCATTCTATACTACATCACTATATGCCATTCTATACTACATCACTATATTCCATTCTATACTACATCACTATATTCCATTCTATACTACATCACTATATTCCATTCTATACTACATCACTATATTCCATTCTATACTACATCACTATATGCCATTCTATACTACATCACTATATGTCATTCTATACTACATCACTATATGCCATTCTATACTACATCACTATA
>CM026402.1:31953681-31993736 GCA_014843695.1 Archivesica marissinica | reverse complement strand
TGCCATTCTATACTACATCACTATATGCCATTCTATACTACATCACTATATTCCATTCTATACTACATCACTATATTCCATTCTATACTACATCACTATATGCCATTCTATACTACATCACTATATGCCATTCTATACTACATCACTATATGCCATTCTATACTACATCACTATATTCCATTCTATACTACATCACTATATGCCATTCTATACTACATCACTATATGCCATTCTATACTACATCACTATATGCCATTCTATACTACATCACTATATGCCATTCTATACTACATCACTATATGCCATTCTATACTACATCACTATATTCCATTCTATACTACATCACTATATTCCATTCTATACTACATCACTATATGCCATTCTATACTACATCACTATATGCCATTCTATACTACATCACTATATGCCATTCTATACTACATCACTATATGCCATTCTATACTACATCACTATATGCCATTCTATACTACATCACTATATGCCATTCTATACTACATCACTATATGCCATTCTATACTACATCACTATATGCCATTCTATACTACATCACTATATTCCATTCTATACTACATCACTATATTCCATTCTATACTACATCACTATATGCCATTCTATACTACATCACTATATGCCATTCTATACTACATCACTATATTCCATTCTATACTACATCACTATATGCCATTCTATACTACATCACTATATTCCATTCTATACTACATCACTATATTCCATTCTATACTACATCACTATATGCCATTCTATACTACATCACTATATGTCATTCTATACTACATCACTATATGCCATTCTATACTACATCACTATATTCCATTCTATACTACATCACTATATTCCATTCTATACTACATCACTATATTCCATTCTATACTACATCACTATATGCCATTCTATACTACATCACTATATGTCATTCTATACTACATCACTATATGCCATTCTATACTACATCACTATATGCCATTCTATACTACATCACTATATGCCATTCTATACTACATCACTATATTCCATTCTATACTACATCACTATATTCCATTCTATACTACATCACTATATGCCATTCTATACTACATCACTATCCATTCTATACTACAATATATCCATTCTATACTACATCACTATATGCCATTCTATACTACATCACTATATTCCATTCTATACTACATCACTATATTCCATTCTATACTACATCACTATATGCCATTCTATACTACATCACTATATGCCATTCTATACTACATCACTATATTCCATTCTATACTACATCACTATATTCCATGCTATACTACATCACCTTTGCTTCCCAATTTATATCGTACGTACATATAAATGTCACCTTTCATAATGTAAGTAAGTATAAATAACGATCACCTTTTTCATGCAAGCCTAAAACCCAATAAACAAAACATGAATGCCATGCTATACTACATCACCTTTGCTTCCCAATTTATATCGTACGTACATATAAATGTCACCTTTCATAATGTAAGTAAGTATAAATAACGATCACCTTTTTCATGCAAGCCTAAAACCCAATAAACAAAACATGAATTCCATCCTATGCTACATCACTATATCTTACGTACATATAAACGTCATGTGTGCTTTACGTTTAGTTATCTTTGCTGAAAACTGAACAAGGGTCGTTGAATATAGACGACACCGTGGTAAACTATATACATTTGTATCCTTCTACCTATACACATAAACATGTGTTCACGTAAAATCCAGAATGTATCCAACCCCCACCCACAGGCAACATTATTGCCCATACGAGCGACACCTCCTGAAGAGATAAGTCATTTTAGATTTTTGGAGGATAGTGCAATGATATAGACAGAGACCCATTCCAGAATCTCCTCTGGTTCTTTTACGTGCACAGTGTACAGCATGGTTTAAGTAACTCGGTTTAAAGTTCCATATGAAAGACTGTTAATTTTATTAGGGTTCGAACCTGCGATCCATGGATTACCAGTCTTACCATCGTATAAATGTCACCTTTTTCATGTAAGTAAGTATAAATAACGGTCACCTTTCTCGTGTAAGTATAAATAACGGTCACCTTTCTCGTGTAAGTATAGTATAAATAACGGTCACCTTTCTCGTGTAAGTATAGTATAAATAACGGTCAGCTTTCTCGTGTAAGTATAGTATAAATAACGGTCACCTTTCTCGTGTAAGTATAGTATAAATAACGGTCACCTTTCTCGTGTAAGTATAGTATAAATAACGGTCACCTTTCTCGTGTAAGTATAGTATAAATAACGGTCACCTTTCTCGTGTAAGTATAGTATAAATAACGGTCACCTTTCTCGTGTAAGTAAGTATAAATAACGGTCACCTTTCTCGTGTAAGTATAGTATAAATAACGGTCACCTTTCTCGTGTAAGTAAGTATAAATAACGGTCACCTTTCTCGTGTAAGTATAGTATAAATAACGGTCACCTTTCTCGTGTAAGTATAGTATAAATAACGGTCACCTTTCTCGTGTAAGTATAGTATAAATAACGGTCACTTTCTCGTGTAAGTATAAATAACGGTCACTTTCTCGTGTAAGTATAGTATAAATAACGGTCACCTTTCTCGTGTAAGTATAGTATAAATAACGGTCACCTTTTCGTGTAAGTATAGTAAAATAACGGTCACCTTTCTCGTGTAAGTAAGTATAAATAACGGTCACCTTTCTCGTGTAAGTATAGTATAAATAACGGTCACCTTTCTCGTGTAAGTATAGTATAAATAACGGTCACCTTTCTCGTGTAAGTATAGTATAAATAACGGTCACCTTTCTCGTGTAAGTATAGTATAAATAACGGTCACTTTCTCGTGTAAGTATAGTATAAATAACGGTCACCTTTCTCGTGTAAGTATAGTATAAATAACGGTCACCTTTCTCGTGTAAGTATAGTATAAATAACGGTCACCTTTCTCGTGTAAGTATAGTATAAATAACGGTCACCTTTCTCGTGTAAGTATAGTATAAATAACGGTCACCTTTCTCGTGTAAGTATAGTATAAATAACGGTCACCTTTCTCGTGTAAGTATAGTATAAATAACGGTCACCTTTCTCGTGTAAGTATAGTATAAATAACGGTCACCTTTCTCGTGTAAGTATAGTATAAATAACGGTCACCTTTCTCGTGTAAGTATAGTATAAATAACGGTCACCTTTCTCGTGTAAGTATAGTATAAATAACGGTCAGCTTTCTCGTGTAAGTAAGTATAAATAACGGTCAGCTTTCTCGTGTAAGTATAGTATAAATAACGGTCACCTTTCTCGTGTAAGTATAGTATAAATAACGGTCACCTTTCTCGTGTAAGTATAGTATAAATAACGGTCACCTTTCTCGTGTAAGTATAGTATAAATAACGGTCACCTTTCTCGTGTAAGTATAGTATAAATAACGGTCACCTTTCTCGTGTAAGTAAGTATAAATAACGGTCACCTTTCTCGTGTAAGTATAGTATAAATAACGGTCACCTTTCTCGTGTAAGTTTAAATAACGGTCAGCTTTCTCGTGTAAGTATAGTATAAATAACGGTCAGCTTTCTCGTGTAAGTAAGTATAAATAACGGTCAGCTTTCTCGTGTAAGTATAGTATAAATAACGGTCACCTTTCTCGTGTAAGTATAGTATAAATAACGGTCACCTTTCTCGTGTAAGTATAGTATAAATAACGGTCACCTTTCTCGTGTAAGTATAGTATAAATAACGGTCAGCTTTCTCGTGTAAGTATAGTATAAATAACGGTCACCTTTCTCGTGTAAGTATAGTATAAATAACGGTCACCTTTCTCGTGTAAGTAATATAAATAACGGTCACCTTTCTCGTGTAAGTATAGTATAAATAACGGTCACTTTCTCGTGTAAGTATAGTATAAATAACGGTCACCTTTCTCGTGTAAGTATAGTATAAATAACGGTCAGCTTTCTCGTGTAAGTATAGTATAAATAACGGTCACCTTTCTCGTGTAAGTATAGTATAAATAACGGTCAGCTTTCTCGTGTAAGTATAGTATAAATAACGGTCACCTTTCTCGTGTAAGTAACTATAAATAACGGTCACCTTTGTCGTGTAAGCCTTTCTTCTCGTACAGGATAATAAGTTCACTGAACTTTTCTTTTTTCTTCAACGACCTCTCGGCCTCCTCCACATGCACTTTGTTGTCCTCCAGTCGCAACAGCGACGAAACCAGGGCATCATTTGTCTGTAAAAATGCACCAGAATTAGGGATGGCAACGAATAGCGATTTTGCTATTCGAATATTCGGTTGGGAAGGTAATCGAATATTCGAAAGAATTCTATTAAAAACTCATAATCACTCGAACTCTTATAAAAATTGCCAAATGAACCTGATGTCTGTTCTACGCATACACGTCATCTTCTTCCTGTAAGGCAATGCAAATATGACTCATTATCGGCCACCGTACATTCATGGGTGTTTTCACAGAGTGATTGAAGTTTTTCCAAATGAGTGACTGAGCTGCTGGAATTTTGGAGGGAAATATTATAAAAATCGTACTTTAAATAGTACTTTTTGGTAATATTGAGCAGTTAATAAAATATTTAAAGTACATGGGGATGGATGTTGTTGTACAGTGTCTGTAATATTTCAACGGAATTTTCTCATCTAAACAGTTTTGACATCATAATTAAATACTACCACTACCTTAGCACCTACGGTAATTATCCGATTACATGGCAGTGTCAATTAACAAAACATGGTTTATTCACACATCCTCGGGCAATTTCTGTTGTATTGGAAGGTTTAACGATTGTTTCAAAAGAAAACAACGTATCTGATTTATGACAGTTTATTTCATTTGTGCAAATATAATACTTTTTTACGAATATTCGAATACTGGAATAGTATTCGGATATTCGGACGTTCGCGCGAATATACGAATATCCATTGCCATCCCTAACCAAAATATAAATTTGATATATTATAAATGAAACATTCGACGAAATTCTATATAAATGGAGCCAGTTATATAGATATGAAAAATAGCACACAAAGTCGACATTGTATTTTAATGAAGGAAAGGATAGTATAATTTATAATGATTTATAAACCTGTAGGTAACATTTGAGCAGCGTAGTATCGATGATTTGTGACATCTGTTCCTTTGATGCAACCATCGTATTGCCTTCCTTTATGGCAGTAGTAGATACAAACTTCTCTTTGTTTAACATTCTCTTTTTCTGAAAAAGCAAATATTCCATGCAAGTCACACAAAATATACTTGTGTTTACGGTTTCCTGACCGACAAGGCCTCAAGGTTATAACACTTTTCTCCTATCTCAAGCTTCTGATTGGTTCAGCTGGCAGTAAAACTCAGAATCAACCAATCAAATCATTTGAGTTTGAGATCTCAGAAAAGTGTTATAACCTTTTATCTACACCTGACTTTTTCATGAAATTTTAAACAAACAAAAATAATAAATTTTTATCCTACATTTTTCTGTGCCCAAGAGTATGGTAAAAAAACAAATTAAAAACAAAAAAACATTCCCTACCAACGACCTATTTTTTATGTGCATTTTTTTTTTTTTGCCTAAGCGAGTGATCTAGATTCTAACCCAGCAGTCACAAGTTGAATTCTGCTGCCCAGTCAACAGTCCATGTGTTTAATTCTTTGTATGTTGGGTAAAATAAAGGCTATAAATAGTTTAAATAATTGTAGAAGACGACAATTTGTTAATGTCCTTTTCTTATGTGTAACTGAAATCTCGCTACGACACAATTCTAATGAAATTCCACAAAATATTTGAATGATACCGGTATCTTCCCCACTAGCATGCAACGAGCTAAAGAAAGACATTGAAAAAGGTGAAGTGTCAAACTGCCTTCAAATAATGTAACCTTCGTCATTGTCAAACTGCCTTCAAATAATGTAACCTTCGTCATTGTCGTCAGTAGTGACTAGACTTACAATACACAAAATCCAGCAGACAGTCAGGAACCTCCACAAACAGATGTAAGAATCTTAACCATCCAGGAATCTCCACAATCAGATGTGAGAATCTAAACCATTCAGGAACCTCCACAATCAGATGTGAGAATCTAAACCATTCAGGAATCTCCACAATCAGATGTGAGAATCTTAAACCATTCAGGAATCTCCACAATCAGATGTGAGAATCTTAACCATTCAGGAAACTCCACAATCAGATGTAAGAATCTTAACCATCCAGGATAGCTCCACAATCAAATGGCAGAATCTTAACCATTCAGGAATCTCCACAATCAGATGTAAGAATCTTAACCATCCAGGATAGCTCCACAATCAAATGGCAGAATCTTAACCATTCAGGAATCTCCACAATCAGATGTAAGAATCTTAACCATCCAGGATAGCTCCACAATCAAATGGCAGAATCTTAACCATTCAGGAATCTCCACAATCAGATGTAAGAATCTTAACCATCCAGGATAGCTCCACAATCAAATGGCAGAATCTTAACCATTCAGGAATCTCCACAATCAGATGTAAGAATCTTAACCATCCAGGATAGCTCCACAATCAAATGGCAGAATCTTAACCATTCAGGAATCTCCACAATCAGATGTAAGAATCTTAACCATCCAGGATAGCTCCACAATCAAATGGCAGAATCTTAACCATTCAGGAACCTCCACAATCAAATGGCAGAATCTTAACCATTCAGGAACCTCCACAATCAGATGTCAGAATCTAAATCATCCAGGAACCTCCACAATCAGATGTAAGAATCTTAACCATTCAGGAATCTCCACAATCAGATGTGAGAATCTTAAACCATTCAGGAATCTCCACAATCAGATGTAAGAATCTTAACCATCCAGGATAGCTCCACAATCAAATGGCAGAATCTTAACCATTCAGGAATCTCCACAATCAGATGTAAGAATCTTAACCATCCAGGATAGCTCCACAATCAAATGGCAGAATCTTAACCATTCAGGAACCTCCACAATCAAATGGCAGAATCTTAACCATTCAGGAATCTCCACAACAATCAGATGTGAGAATCTTAACCATTTAGGAATCTCCACAATCAGATGGCAGAATCTTAACCATTCAGGAATCTCCACAATCAAATGGCAGAATCTTAACCATTCCGGAATCTCCACAATCAGATGTAAGAATCTTAACCATTCAGGAATCTCCACAATCAGATGTGAGAATCTTAAACCATTCAGGAATCTCCACAATCTGATGTAAGAATCCTAACCATTCAGGAACCTCCACAATCAGATGTCAGAATCTAAACCATCCAGGAACCTCCACAATCAGATGTAAGAATCTTAACCATCCAGGATAGCTCCACAATCAAATGGCAGAATCTTAACCATTCAGGAACCTCCACAATCAAATGGCAGAATCTTAACCATTCAGGAATCTCCACAACAATCAGATGTGAGAATCTTAACCATTTAGGAATCTCCACAATCAGATGGCAGAATCTTAACCATTCAGGAATCTCCACAATCAAATGGCAGAATCTTAACCATTCCGGAATCTCCACAATCAGATGTAAGAATCTTAACCATTCAGGAATCTCCACAATCAGATGTGAGAATCTTAAACCATTCAGGAATCTCCACAATCTGATGTAAGAATCCTAACCATTCAGGAACCTCCACAATCAGATGTCAGAATCTAAACCATCCAGGAACCTCCACAATCAGATGTAAGAATCTTAACCATTCAGGAATCTCCACAATCAGATGTGAGAATCTTAACCATTCCAGAATCTCCACAATCAGATGTAAGAATCTTAACCATTCAGGAATCTCCACAATCAGATATGAGAATCTTAAACCATTCAGGAATCTCCACAATCAGATGTAGGAATCTAAACCATCCAGGAACCTCCACAATCAGATGTAAGAATCTAAACCATTCAGGAATCTCCACAATCAGATGTAAGAATCTTAAACCATTCAGGAACCTCCACAATCAGATGTCAGAATCTAAACCATCCAGGAACCTCCACAATCAGATGTAAGAATCTTAACCATTCAGGAATCTCCAAACTCAAGTGTTTGATTCATAATACACCCTCACAATGATACTCAATACCGTACAAACAACTTACATCGTTGAGATAGTCAGTTAACGCTAGCAAGCCTTTCTCTAAAACTCCACCATCCAAGTTCGGGAGGGGCTCTGGATATTCCAACTTCTTTTTAAACTCTGGCGGCAACAAGTTGGGGAAGAGTCCAATCACGTGTGAGGGGTCTGAAAATAAATAGTCTTGCACTCTTGTACAAGTAAGATAACTTTGAACAACAGGAACATGCATGTACAATAGTAGTATATTATACACGGGAGAAGTTCTAGGTATACAAGGGAGAAGTTTTAGATATACAAGGGAGAAGTTCTAGATATACAAGGGAGAAGTTCCAGATATACAAGGGAGAAGTTCTAGGTATACAAGGGAGAAGTTCCAGATATACAAGGGAGAAGTTCCAGATATACAAGGGAGAAGTTCCAGATATACAAGGGAGAAGTTCTAGATATACAAGGGAGAAGTCCTAGATATACAAGGGAGAAGTTCTAAATATATAAGCAAGAAGTTCTAGGCATACAAGGGAGAAAGATTATATTATATATGATAAAACTTCTCCCTGAGCTAGAAATATGGAGAAGTGACTTTAAGTGAGACAGACAACACTTGAGAGAAAATGACGGACCATTACCTGTGTCTAAATTTACAAATATTTTCATAGATTCTTCAAACTTGAGTATACAGAAGAGATGTACGGCATACAGCGTCTGTATCTGGTCGATTCTGTGCCGCTTCTCGCTTTCCGGCTCCTCCGTCATATTCTGAAATCAAAACACGACGGCCCAGTGTCAGTAACTCCTCATCTACTATTTCACTCATAAATTGCTTGCAATACCATGCTGCCGGTACTGTTATAATAAATTGCTTGCAATACCATGCTGTCGGTACTGTTGTAATAAATTGCTTGCAATACCATGCTGTCGGTACTGTTGTAATGGTTTACAATACCATGCTGTCGGTACTGTTGTAATAAATTGCTTGCAATACCATGCTGTCGGTACTGTTGTAATGGTTTGCAATACCATGCTGTCAGTATTGTTGTAATAAATTGCTTGCAATACCATGCTGTCGGTACTGTTGTAATAAATTGCTTGCAATACTATGCTGTCGGTACTGTTGTAATAAATTGCTTGCAATACCATGCTGTCAGTACTGTTGTAATAAATTGCTTGCAATACCATGCTGTCGGTACTGTTGTAATAAATTGCTTGCAATACCATGCTGGCGGTACTGTTGTAATTTGCAATACCATGCTGTCGGTACTGTTGTAATAAATTGCTTGCAATACCATGCTGGCGGTACTGTTGTAATAAATTGCTTGCAATACCATGATGTCGGTACTGTTGTAATTGCTTGCAATACCATACCACCAAGTTTGAAGTAACTCTGCCCACCAAGTTTGAAGTAACTGCCCACCAAGTTTGAAGAAACTCTGCCCACCAAGTTTGAGAAACTGCCCACCAAGTTTGAAGTAACTGTCCACCAAGTTTGAAGTAACTATGTCCATCAAGTTTGAAGAAACACTGCCCACCAAGTTTGAAGTAACTCTGCCCACCAAGTTTGAAGTAACTCTGCCCACCATGTTTGAAGTAACTCTGTCCACCAAGTTTGAAGTAACTCTGCCCACCAAGTTTGAAGTAACTCTGCCCACCATGTTTGAAGTAACTCTGTCCACCAAGTTTGAAGTAACTGCCCACCAAGTTTGAAGTAACATGTTTTAGAGTTACTGCTTAATGCTTGTTCTACAACATGATCAAGCAACTTACCGCTAGTTGTAATGCCAACTCAAACTCCTTATTCTGAATTAACTGTCTGATTTGATTGGCTGTTGGCACAGTGCTCAGCCTCCATACGTGGTTACTGGATGCTATATAGGTCTGTCCACTACCCTGACATATACACTTGGCATTTGGTAGAGCTATAGACTGTATCATGAGGGCAGGGTCTATGGTACGTACTTCCAGACATTTTGGTAACACTGAGATTAGGTATGGGGCCTCGTGAACTGAAATAATCAAATAAATAAATGCTGTACATTGGTAGGAATTTTTGGTACGTAGATACTTTGGGTATGTATTAGCCTGGGAACAGGCGTTGATATATTTTGCCTGGTCAGTCATATAAATATATTTTAACACCGAGACCATGATTTGGGCTGTATTGAGTTTCTGATAATATTAACGCCTGGGGAAACTTGGGGGTATTCCATGTAATTATTGATTATCATTAATCTTATTAATAGGCCTATTAGCACATGACTTAATTAATGACATACTTGAATCGAAAGCGAGACACTGCAATGTTGATAAAACTGTATAATTAAGGCCACAATTAATTACGGATCAATGGAACTGTAAATAGTTTTAAAAAGTACAGTGTGCGCCTGTTTTGACATTTACTCAAGATTTAAGTCGTCCTTACTCCAATTACGCCGAATCGATCCGTTACCAAATAAACGTAATAGTTAATATTCGCCATCTCATCGATATAACGCAGAAACGTGAAATTATATGTTGACACAATTATGCAATGTAAATGAGGCTACGGGAGCATTCGTGTATTTTCGGAAATGATCGTGTATAATCGTAATCTGTTATCTATGTATAGACTCTGTGTAAGTAGAGACTCTGTGTAAGTAGAGACTCTGTGTAAGTAGAGACTTTGGGTACATATAAACTTTGTGTAAGTAGAGACTTTGGGTACATATAAACTTTGTGTAAGTAGAGACTTTGGGTACATGTAAACTTTGTGCAAGTAGAGACTTTGGGTACATATAGACTTTGTGCAAGTAGAGACTTTGGGTACATATAAACTTTGTGTAAGTAGAGACTTTGGGTACATATAAACTTTGTGCAAGTAGAGACTTTGGGTACATATAAACTTTGTGCAAGTAGAGACTTTGGGTACATGTAAACTTTGTGCAAGTAGAGACTTTGGGTACATATAAACTTTGTGCAAGTAGAGACTTTGGGTACATATAAACTTTGTGCAAGTAGAGACTTTGGGTACATGTAAACTTTGTGTAAGTAGAGACTCTGGGTACATGTAAACTTTGTGTAAGTAGAGACTTTGGGTACATGTAAACTTTGTGCAAGTAGAGACTTTGGGTACATGTAAACTTTGTGCAAGTAGAGACTTTGGGTACATATAAACTTTGTGCAAGTAGAGACTTTGGGTACATATAAACTTTGTGCAAGTAGAGACTTTGGGTACATGTAAACTTTGTGTAAGTAGAGACTCTGGGTACATGTAAACTTTGTGTAAGTAGAGACTTTGGGTACATGTAAACTTTGTGCAAGTAGAGACTTTGGGTACATATAGACTTTGTGCAAGTAGAGACTTTGGGTACATATAAACTTTGTGCAAGTAGAGACTTTGGGTACATATAAACTTTGTGTAAGTAGAGACTTTGGGTACATGTAAACTTTGTGTAAGTAGAGACTTTGGGTACATGTAAACTTTGTGTAAGTAGAGACTTTGGGTACATGTAAACTTTGTGCAAGTAGAGACTTTGGGTACATGTAAACTTTGTGCAAGTAGAGACTTTGGGTACATGTAAACTTTGTGCAAGTAGAGACTTTGGGTACATGTAAACTTTGTGTAAGTAGAGACTTTGGGTACATATAGACTTTGTGCACATAGAAACTTTCAATGTTTCCGCAATGTACGACAGAAAGATCTCTTACAGTAACACATTGTTCAAATTTAGTATGGTAATATGTTATGTTATATTTCGGGTTTTACGCCTGTATCAGCACCATTTTGGGCTATATCGCCGACGAGCAGTTTACCTAACAACACCGTTCCTGGGCAGGCTCCAGCGGTTAACCAGTACTTGGGTGCACCAACCTCCGTAAGAAACTGCCAACATTTTCATATAAATGAGACACGGCCTGAGCGGGGCTCGAACCCGTGACCATCAGTGATGATAGGTTACAGTGGTATACAAGTCAGCGATCGTAACCACGGAGGCGGACTAGTATGGTAATAGAATTGGTACAATGGGCGAGTCAAATTCTTTCCACCCGAGGAAGCTGCTCGGCTGGCCCGAGGAAGGTCAGTGGTTCTACTTGGGTGACCTCCAGTGTCTGAAATACTACTGCGAAGGGAAGGTGAACACAGGGCGTTCCTCCACCAATAACAACTGGAGAGTCGCCATATGACCTAAGCTATTGGTGCGACTTTAAACGACCAAAAAAAAAACAACAACAAAAACCCCAAAACAAATAAATACAAATCTCCAATCACAAAAATCAAGACATAAAAGATACATTGTAATCAATATCGATGAAGATTTACCGGAGGCAATAGGAATGTCTGTCCATTTAACGGGATGCTTTTTGGCCGGCTGACCCTCCTTGTCTATAAATATGGACACGTCATCACGGCCTACAATAAAACCTGTGTCCTTCAGGTATGTGATCACCGGCTCTGCCTGCTTGATGCCAAGGGGAAATAACTCCTTTGATTCGCCAGACTGTATCTGAGTAATACACATACAGAATAATTAATTTACTACCAATTAAAACTTTTAATGGAAAAATAACAGTTGCAGATACACACAAGAAGAAATTGGGGAAAATGTGATTTGAGTTGTAAACTGAAGTGTAAGATGAAGCAGAATTTTGGATGAAAAATCCTGCGTCTAATACATAAACAATTACGGTACTGACTTTGACGATGAAGTAAACTCTCTTGAAACCAACACACAGAAAAAATGTGATTTGAGTTCTAAACTGAAGTGTAAGATGAAGCAGAATTTTGGATGAAAAATCCTGCGTCTTATATATAAACAATTACGGTACTAACTTTGACGATGAAGTAATCTCTCTTGAAACCAACACACAGTCTGTCTTTGAACCACACCATGGCTTTTGGAATGTCATACATATTCATGTCCGCCTGAAAAATAACACAATCAAACTATAACACACACACATATCTATGTCGAGCAATATACTGTGCTACTACATGTCGACTACACATTTCTTGCTGCACCTACCATTGTATCATCTGTCACACCTACCATTGGATCATCTGTCACACCTACCATTGGATCATCTGCCACACCTACCATTGGATCATCTGTCACACCTACCATTGGATCATCTGTCACACCTACCATTGGATCATCTGTCACACCTACCATTGTATCATCTGTCACACACCTACCATTGGATCATCTGTCACACCCTACCATTGGATCATCTGTCACACCTACCATTGGATCATCTGTCACACCTACCATTGGATCATCTGTCACACCCTACCATTGGATCATCTGTCACACCCTACCGTTGGATACTATGTCACACCCTACCATTGGATAATCTGTCACACACCTACCATTGGATCATCTGTCACACCCTACCATTGGATCATCTGTCACACCCTACCATTGGATACTATGTCACACACCTACCATTGGATCATATGTCACACCTACCATTGGATAATCTGTCACACACCTACCATTGGATACTATGTCACACCTACCATTGGATCATCAGTCACACCTACCATTGGATACTATGTCACACCTACCATTGGATCATCTGTCACACTTACCATTGGATAATCTGTCACACCCTACCATTGGATACTATGTCACACCTACCATTGGATACTATGTCACACCTACCATTGGATACTATGTCACACCTACCATTGGATCATCTGTCACACCCTACCATTGGATACTATGTCACACCTACCATTGGATACTATGTCACACCTACCATTGGATCATCTGTCACACCCTACCATTGGATACTATGTCACACCCTACCATTGGATAATCTGTCACACCCTACCATTGGATACTATGTCAAACCTACCATTGGATACTATGTCACACCTACCATTGGATACTTTGTCACACCTACCATTGGATACTATGTCACACCTACCATTGGATACTATGTCACACCTACCATTGGATAATCTGTCACACCCTACCATTGGATACTATGTCACACCTACCATTGGATACTATGTCACACCTACCATTGGATAATCTGTCACACCTACCATTGGATACTATGTCACACCTACCATTGGATACTATGTCACACCCTACCATTGGATAATCTGTCACACCCTACCATTGGATCATCTGTCACACACCTACCATTGGATCATCTGTCACACCTACCATTGGATAATCAGTCACACCTACCATTGGATCATCTGTCACACCTACCATTGGATCATCAGTCACACCTACCATTGGATCATCTGTCACACACCTACCATTGGATCATCTGTCACACACCTACCATTGGATAATCTGTCACACCTACCATTGGATACTATGTCACACCTACCATTGGATCATCAGTCACACCTACCATTGGATCATCTGTCACACACCTACCATTGGATCATCTGTCACACCCTACCATTGGATACTATGTCACACCTACCATTGGATCATCTGTCACACCTACCATTGGATAATCTGTCACACCCTACCATTGGATACTATGTCACACCTACCATTGGATCATCTGTCATACATCTTCCTTTGGATAATCTGTCACACCCTACCATTGGATACTATGTCACACCTACCATTGGATCATCTGTCACACCTATCATTAGATCATCTGTCACACCTATCATTGGATCATATGTCACACCTACCATTGGATCATCTGTCACACCTATCATTGGATACTATGTCACACCTACCATTGGATCATCTGTCATACATCTTCCTTTGGATAATCTGTCACACCCTACCATTGGATACTATGTCACACCTACCATTGGATCATCTGTCACACCTATCATTGGATCATCTGTCACACCTATCATTGGATCATATGTCACACCTACCATTGGATCATCTGTCACACCTATCATTGGATCATCTGTCACACCTATCATTGGATCATCTGTCACACCTACCATTGGATAATCTGTCACACCCTACCATTGGATACTATGTCACACCTACCATTGGATCATCTGTCACACCCTACCATTGGATACTATGTCACACCTACCATTGGATCATCTGTCACACCCTACCATTAGATACTATGTCACACCTACCATTGGATCATCTGTCACACCTACCATTGGATACTATGTCACACCCTACCATTGGATCATCTGTCACACCTACCATTGGATAATCTGTCACACCCTACCATTGGATACTATGTCACACCTACCATTGGATACTATGTCACACCTACCATTGGATACTATGTCACACCTACCATTGGATACTATGTCACACCTACCATTGGATCATCTGTCACACCTACCATTGGATAATCTGTCACACCCTACCATTGGATACTATGTCACACCTACCATTGGATACTATGTCACACCTACCATTGGATAATCTGTCACACCCTACCATTGGATACTATGTCACACCCTACCATTGGATAATCTGTCACACCCTACCATTGGATACTATGTCACACCTACCATTGGATACTATGTCACACCTACCATTGGATACTATGTCACACCTACCATTGGATACTATGTCACACCTACCATTGGATAATCTGTCACACCCTACCATTGGATACTATGTCACACCTACCATTGGATACTATGTCACACCTACCATTGGATAATCTGTCACACCTACCATTGGATACTATGTCACACCTACCATTGGATACTATGTCACACCCTACCATTGGATAATCTGTCACACCCTACCATTGGATCATCTGTCACACACCTACCATTGGATCATCTGTCACACCTACCATTGGATAATCAGTCACACCTACCATTGGATCATCAGTCACACCTACCATTGGATCATCTGTCACACACCTACCATTGGATCATCTGTCACACACCTACCATTGGATAATCTGTCACACCTACCATTGGATACTATGTCACACCTACCATTGGATCATCAGTCACACCTACCATTGGATCATCTATCACACACCTACCATTGGATCATCTGTCACACCTACCATTGGATAATCTGTCACACCCTACCATTGGATACTATGTCACACCTACCATTGGATCATCTGTCACACCTACCATTGGATAATCTGTCACACCCTACCATTGGATACTATGTCACACCTACCATTGGATCATCTGTCATACATCTTCCTTTGGATAATCTGTCACACCCTACCATTGGATACTATGTCACACCTACCATTGGATCATCTGTCACACCTATCATTGGATCATCTGTCACACCTATCATTGGATCATATGTCACACCTACCATTGGATCATCTGTCACACCTATCATTGGATCATCTGTCACACCTATCATTGGATCATCTGTCACACCTACCATTGGATAATCTGTCACACCCTACCATTGGATACTATGTCACACCTACCATTGGATCATCTGTCACACCCTACCATTGGATACTATGTCACACCTACCATTGGATCATCTGTCACACCTACCATTGGATAATCTGTCACACCCTACCATTGGATACTATGTCACACCTACCATTGGATACTATGTCACACCTACCATTGGATACTATGTCACACCTACCATTGGATACTATGTCACACCTACCATTGGATCATCTGTCACACCTACCATTGGATAATCTGTCACACCCTACCATTGGATACTATGTCACACCTACCATTGGATACTATGTCACACCTACCATTGGATAATCTGTCACACCCTACCATTGGATACTATGTCACACCCTACCATTGGATAATCTGTCACACCCTACCATTGGATACTATGTCACACCTACCATTGGATACTATGTCACACCTACCATTGGATAATATGTCACACCCTACCATTGGATAATCTGTCACACCCTACCATTGGATCATCTGTCACACACCTACCATTGGATCATCTGTCACACCTACCATTGGATAATCAGTCACACCTACCATTGGATCATCTGTCACACCTACCATTGGATCATCAGTCACACCTACCATTGGATCATCTGTCACACACCTACCATTGGATCATCTGTCACACACCTACCATTGGATAATCTGTCACACCTACCATTGGATACTATGTCACACCTACCATTGGATCATCAGTCACACCTACCATTGGATCATCTGTCACACACCTACCATTGGATCATCTGTCACACCTACCATTGGATAATCTGTCACACCCTACCATTGGATACTATGTCACACCTACCATTGGATCATCTGTCACACCTACCATTGGATCATCTGTCACACCTATCATTGGATCATCTGTCACACCTATCATTGGATCATCTGTCACACCTATCATTGGATCATCTGTCACACCTACCATTGGATCATCTGTCACACCTACCATTGGATCATCTGTCACACCTATCATTGGATCATCTGTCACACCTATCATTGGATCATCTGTCACACCTACCATTGGATCATCTGTCACACCTACCATTGGATCAGCTGTCACACCTACCATTGGATCATCTGTCACACCTACCCTTGGATCATCTGTCACACCTACCCTTGGATCATCTGTCACACCTACCCTTGGATCATCTGTCACACCTACCATTGGATCATCTGTCATGCCTACCATTGGATCATCTGTCACGCCTACCATTGGATCATCTGTCACGCCTACCATTGGATCATCTGTCATGCCTACCATTGGATCATCTGTCACACCTACCATTGGATCATCTGTCACACCTACCATCGGATCATCTGTCACACCTACCATTGGATCATCTGTCACACCTACCATTGGATCATCTGTCACACCTACCATTGGATCATCTGTCACGCCTACCATTGGATCATCTGTCACACCTACCATTGGATCATCTGTCACACCTACCATTGGATCATCAGTCACACCTACCATTGGATCATCTGTCACACCTACCATTGGATCATCTGTCACACCTACCATTGGATCATCAGTCACACCTACCATTGGATCATCTGTCACACCTACCCTTGGAACATCATCCTTAATTTAAAATACTAGTAAATTTAATTGATATTTATTAGAAAGATTTCTTACGACAAGATCAATGAATTCTCTGTTTTTCCAAAACATGATCTGGAGTTTACGTCGTGTAGCAACACACATCTGTAATGTTGCTTGCGTTTCACCACTCAGTGACACATGCGTCTGAAATATACAAGTAAATTGGTTCCTAATTTGTTTCAATGTTCGGATTTTATGCCTGCATCAGCACCATTTTGGGCCATATCGCTGACAGGCAGTTTACCTAACAACACCTTTCCTGGGCAGGCCCCAGGCAACGGTTAATAAGCATGTGGTGCACCAACCTGCGTAAGAAACTGCCAACATTTTTCATATCATATGAGACACGGCCTCAGCGGGGCATCAGTGATAATAGGTTACAGTGGTATACAAGTCAGCGACCTCAACCACTCAACCACGGAGGCAGATTTTGGATACTTAGTACCACTGAACGACACATGCATCCTCGTGATCAACAATTGAAGGAGCTACGGACTTGCTAAATCAAATACAGGTAATCCATCTACACTGTATATATGTGTGTTTTATGTTTATTTATCATCGCTACCGGTTGCCCATATGAGCGACGATAAATAAACGTAAACACACACACAAACACAGAGCCCATTTTTTCTGATTTAGCATGAAATGTTGAGTTTTTCTCATAAGAGATTAATTTTAACGACATACTTGCACATCTGCAGCAAACAATGTTGCACCTTTGGTTTTCGACAGAGTTGTTATTAACCCGAATGTCTTCAGATCATGAACACTCACTACATTGTCTGAAATAAACAACTCTGATTTTAATCCTGCACAAAACAACAGGAAACATTTGATAGACCAACTTTTTGACTTGAAACACTAATTTTAAAAACTAAAATATTGTTACAAAATCGGTCTATATTTTTTTCAACAATATAATACATGTGACATACCAATCAGCTAAACACTTGACAAAGCAATCAGCTAAACACTTGACAAAACAATCAGCTAAACACTTGACAAAGCAATCAGCTAAACACTTGACAAAGCAATCAGCTAAACACTTGATGAAGCAATCAGCTAAACACTTGCCAAGGCAATCAGCTAAACACTTGACAAAGCAATCAGCTAAACACTGGACAAAGCAATCAGCTAAACACTTGACAAAGCAATCAGCTAAACACTGGACAAAGCAATCAGCTAAACACTTGACAAAGCAATCAGCTAAACACTTGACAAAGCAATCAGTTAAACACTGGACAAAGCAATCAGCTAAACACTTGACAAAGCAATCAGCTAAACACTTGACAAAGCAATCAGCTAAACACTTGACAAAGCAATCAGCTAAACACTTGCCAAGGCAATCAGCTAAACACTTGACAAAGCAATCAGCTAAACACTTGACAAAGCAATCAGCTAAACACTTGCCAAGGCAATCAGCTAAACACTTGACAAAGCAATCAGCTAAACACTTGACAAAGCAATCAGCTAAACACTTGACAAGGCAATCAGCTAAACACTGGACAAAGCATTCAGCTAAACACTGGACAAAGCAATCAGCTAAACATTTGACAAAGCAATCAGCTAAACATTTGACAAAGCATTCAGCTAAACACTTGCCAAGGCAATCAGCTAAACACTTGACAAAGCAATCAGCTAAACATTTGACAAAGCAATCAGCTAAACACTTGACAAAGCAATCAGCTAAACACTGGACAAAGCAATCAGCTAAACACTGGACAAAGCAATCAGCTAAACACTTGACAAAGCAATCAGCTAAACACTTGACAAAGCAATCAGCTAAACACTGGACAAAGCAATCAGCTAAACACTTGACAAAGCAATCAGCTAAACACTTGACAAAGCAATCAGCTAAACACTTGCCAAGGCAATCAGCTAAACACTTGACAAAGCAATCAGCTAAACACTTGACAAAGCAATCAGCTAAACACTTGACAAAGCAATCAGCTAAACACTTGACAAGGCAATCAGCTAAACACTGGACAAAGCATTCAGCTAAACACTGGACAAAGCAATCAGCTAAACATTTGACAAAGCAATCAGCTAAACATTTGACAAAGCATTCAGCTAAACACTTGCCAAGGCAATCAGCTAAACACTTGACAAAGCAATCAGCTAAACATTTGACAAAGCAATCAGCTAAACACTTGACAAAGCAATCAGCTAAACACTGGACAAAGCAATCAGCTAAACACTGGACAAAGCAATCAGCTAAACACTTGACAAAGCAATCAGCTAAACACTTGACAAAGCAATCAGCTAAACACTGGACAAAGCAATCAGCTAAACACTGGACAAAGCAATCAGCTAAACACTGGACAAAGCATTCAGCTAAACACTGGACAAAGCAATCAGCTAAACATTTGACAAAGCAATCAGCTAAACATTTGACAAAGCATTCAGCTAAACACTTGCCAAGGCAATCAGCTAAACACTTGACAAAGCAATCAGCTAAACATTTGACAAAGCAATCAGCTAAACACTTGACAAAGCAATCAGCTAAACACTGGACAAAGCAATCAGCTAAACACTGGACAAAGCAATCAGCTAAACACTTGACAAAGCAATCAGCTAAACACTTGACAAAGCAATCAGCTAAACACTGGACAAAGCAATCAGCTAAACACTGGACAAAGCAATCAGCTAAACACTTGACAAAGCAATCAGCTAAACACTGGACAAAGCAATCAGCTAAACACTGGACAAAGCATTCAGCTAAACACTTGCCAAGGCAATCAGCTAAACACTTGACAAAGCAATCAGCTAAACATTTGACAAAGCAATCAGCTAAACACTTGACAAAGCAATCAGCTAAACACTGGACAAAGCAATCAGCTAAACACTGACAAAGCAATCAGCTAAACACTGACAAAGCAATCAGCTAAACACTGGACAAAGCAATCAGCTAAACACTGGACAAAGCAATCAGCTAAACACTTGACAAAGCAATCAGCTAAACACTGGACAAAGCAATCAGCTAAACACTGGACAAAGCAATCAGCTAAACACTTGACAAAGCAATCAGCTAAACACTTGACAAAGCAATCAGCTAAACACTGGACAAAGCAATCAGCTAAACACTGGACAAAGCAATCAGCTGAACACTTGACAAACAAATCAACTAAATATGTGACAATGTGATCAACTACACACCTGACATCCAGAACCATAACATACCTGACAAACTGATCAACAGAAACAGCTCCGGCTCCGGCACTGCACACAACTGCAATGAAGTAAGTGTATTCATGTCATATATTTCTTCTGTACGACTGTTAGAATGTAAATGGATTAATAACAGACTAATCTAGTATTTCCCCAGATCTAATATTCACCCTTTCCCTCTAACTAGGTCACCTCTTGACTCCATTACCAATACGACACACATTGACAATGTAGTAGCCAAACCAATGTTCATAATAAAGGCCAGAATCTCATGTAGTCCCAGTAATATCTATGGAGGTGGGATAGATATGGTGTGACTAGTTATCCACTGCATGATATCTAAATGGAAGTCGTGATAGCGCAGTGGATGCACGTTCGCTTCAGGTGCGAACGGTCCGGAGTTCGAGCCCTGCTGGAGCCGTTATGATTGTGCCCTTAGGCAAGGCATTTAAATTCCACGTTGCCTCTTCTCTCTCCATCGTGACGATGGATTACATCAGGAAATCTGAATGAGGTCTCGAGAGTGATTAATATAAGTTGAAAGAACTTGTTTTGTAATCGAGCTAAAATAAATTTGTATAAACTAAATGGCTGCCGTTTGTATATAATACTATATTAACCTAAATCTCTATGAAGGAAAGGGTTAATGGTTTAATAACAGACAGGTCATGTATTTTTTCCAGCTAGAAAGATCTATCTGCACTTACATATAAACAAGTTCAAACCCAATCACCAGGTATACAAGTAACTAATTACTTTTTATTTAACATCACTACCGGTTGCCTATTTGAGCGACGGACAGTTTACCTAACAACACCTTTCCTGGGCAGGCTCCAGTGGTTAACAAGTACTTGGTGCACCAATCTCCGTAAGAAACTATCAACTTTTCATATTAAGAGACACGGTCTGAGTGGGGCTAGGTTACAGTGGTGCATGTATACACGTAACCCCTCGACCACGGAGGCGGACACAGGTACCTATAATCCAATTTCTACAATATATACCTGCTGAATCGGCTTCTTGGAGAACGTCTTGTTTGATCTTTCCAAAGCCACATCATATTTCGTTTCTCCTGCAAACAAATAGGGCTTGTTCAAGCAAGAAACTACATCATCAACATCATCCAAAAGTTGATTCATCTTTTCATACTGATTATAATTAAACCAATCGTTTACTCCTTTATCTAACAAACTAGCGATGTTCAAAATCAATATCAATAAATGTCCCTTCTTGTATGGTATCATCACACGAGTGGTGTTACAGGTTAGATGATATTTAAGGAATGAAACGCGGTCCATGAGAGTAAGAATAACATTGGATGTGTTTCAAGTGTGCGGGAGGTCAAAGGCACTTACATTGTACACATATTAAAGCGATACTAAATCGGTGAAAAACACAAATTTCTACAGAATGTATTTCAACTAATAAACAAACGTACGCGGTTTGTTGACATAACAAAATAATGTAAATTGGGTCGACATCCAGGCGTAATACAACTTGTGTATCCTGAATAACACGAGTTATGGTACAGATTTACCATTATATCTCACATTTGTGCATATGCATATTTATTTGTAGACTAATCTTAGTTAAATTATCCATAAACGACATTTATCTCGCGTTTAGTATTGACTCCGATGACAAACAAACGTCGATTCAGAAGCATGGGTGACCGCTATATGATATCCTACTTTCAATTTTGAAAGTTTGTAGATCACAAAAATACCGTTTATTGATTCAATGTTAGTGTTCGAATATATTCGGAAGAATTTGCAGCAGCAATGCATTTATACGTGAAAAAATGCATTTTATTTGCTTTTTGCGATATAATGTCGCTTTAATCCCAATCTTGTTCATACGCCACAAAAACTACTAAATTATAATATATAGGCATATGCCAGGCTTTGTACCGCACCGCTATTGGGACTCCACCAAGCAATAACAAAATCTGAAACAAAATTGCGCAAAACACTCCGATATTTATAAGCGAAAATCACAATACCCCACTGACAGATTTAGCAGGACAACTACACTGACCAAAACGTCAATGTTTATTTTCCATCAGAAATGTAGATGTACATCGACTACAATACCACACTGACAGATTTAGCAGGACAACAACACTGACCGAAACGTCAATGTTTATTTTCCATCAGAAATGTAGATGTACATCGACAGGAAACTAGAAAATCTGCATTGTTAGAATTGAATTGTTCAGACTGGTTATTTCTGGAATTTTCAGCATTTACCTATCCTCACAAAACTACTATATATACCGTACATGTGTTAATGATCTGCCTGTTGAAACTTGTTTCCAAATGTGTACCAAGTACAAAAAATGTAAGGCGTTGAACAAACCCACCACCGGGACTGTGCCCATGTTTCAGACATTCAAACATCTTGATACAATTATTAATTTAGTACAGTGCAGGACTTTTGATAGTGTGTAGTATTTTTTTCTAGTGCGTTTTTATGCCACTTACAGATCGAGAAAATACTTGCCTGATACTTTAAACTTTTTTACTTTATACTGCAACAGAGGTCCATCTTTTGTGCCAACTAACAATATGTCATCTGCAAATAAATAAGAACAAAAAAGATGTCAATACTGTAGGAATCATGGATACATCACATAGAAATAGCTTTGACAAAATAATACATGCTTTGATGACATTATGGAAACAAAATTAACTTGCATGCAACACAGTCCCCTTTGCCAGTCCTCCCCAACACTTCTAAACAAGGGTAACATTTTCAAGAGGAATAAATAATGTGTTTTTACAGATTTTGTTAAAAGCACATGACTGTGACCAGTAGAACGATAATTGTAGCTGTAATTCAATTACATACACAACGTGTGAGCTCTGGCTCTTATTTTTTTGTAGCCAATTATTATTAGCCAAATCTGTGCTTCCTTTAGCCAATTCCGACGCGCGCCATTTCTCCCAAACAGAGTTATTATAGTATATTTATTATAATATATTTTAATGTGTCATGCAATTGTACCACCTAAATGATGTATGCCCTTAAACTACAACTGAGGTAAGAGTTACATTTGCCGTGATACATTACTTGACAAGTTGTGTCAACTTTCATTTTCAGAATCATTTTAAAATGCATTCCCAGGGTTAGACAGTTAGACTAGTGCTGCATGGATACTGTGCGCATTTTATTACATCACATAAGACATTTGATCTTTCGGGTTAATGGTGTAAACAAGATTTATTTGATTGACAGGGTACTGCTGCTCGAGATCAATTAACACCTGCCACTTATATTGCCAATACCATTGCTCTATGCCAAATAAACATCCTGTTTTGATGGGATTACTCTGATTAGCTGTCAGGTTTAAAATTGGAATATTAAATCAATCAATCGTTTATTAAAGCATAAAACATAATATAATGTTTATAGCCAAATACATATAATGAGTACAACATAGACAATTTGCATACTTTTTTTCAAAAGAGCATCAGTACTATGGATCATAGATTAAATTTATTCAAGTAGTTAATAAAATCTTCATCACCTATTTTTCTCCTTAAACCGTTAATGTTCCAAAATGCAACTCTAAGTTCTGGCTCTCTGTGACTCCCCTATCCTACTGTGCTGGGTGTTGGGTCTGGATGGTATTCTCTGCCCTCGATGAAAAGCCGCTTGCCTACAAATTTGACTGGTTTTCCCGCGTCTTTCGCCTGCTTCATGGCCGAGTAGAGTGGTTTTCTAGCTTCCCTGACTTCCCATGGTACCTGGGCGCCAATGCCTAGGTTGGTGCGTTTAAGCCGGTCTGCAAATTCAAATGATGTTTTTCGAACCCTCTCCCTGTCATGGTAATAATGAAACTTGATGACTATTGGTCGGACCGTTGATGTTTTCCGGCCGACTCTGTGTGCACGATCAAATAACATCTCATCTGCTATCTTACTATCCATATCTAGCGAATTTTTCATTACTGCCTTTACTAATTGTCCACAATCCTCGGTGTCACCATTTTCGGGTATTCCGTAAAACATTAGGTTTTCGCGCATGGATCGTGATTCAATATCAATAATCTTATTGTCTAATTCGACGTTGTGGTCCCTGAGTGACTTGGTATCATGTTCAAGCCCATCACAGGTTCTTTTCATCCGCTTAAGCTCCTCTTTGGCTAGTTTCAGGTCCTGTTTGTTTGTTTCTATTTCAGATGCAGAGAATTGACACGACTGCTCTGTCTCACAAACACGTATATCAAGATTTCCCATCTTCTGTTCGAGATCAGACACTTTTGAATTTATGATATTCACCGTTTTCTCTATCTTGTCAATACTTTTAAACTTATCTGTTATTTGCTTCATATCCTCCAGTAGTTCTGATGCCCAAGCGGGTGTCTGGGTCGGTACCCCGTACACAAGGGGCTCCCGGTGAATTGAGAAGGCGGTGGGCTCTGAATATAGGGCTGCTGCATAGCAAACGACTGTTGCTGCGATGGGAATGCCATGTTATAATATGGATTTACTAAAGATGGATCATAAACAGTTTGAATACACTCACTTGTAACCGGTTTTGAGTTTTGTTTACACTTTTTTGTTTGTCCTAGTTTCTGTCCTACGTGTTCATGTTCATGGCTCGTTGCGCTCGAGTTTTCGCTTGACAATGGCGATGTAGCCGGTCGTTTATTTCTCTTCTTTTTCGCACTTTTACTTTCGCTTTTTGTCTTATTCTCCTTACCAGACATTAGCCTAATAGTTTTATACACATTTTAAGTCCATTTGCATTCATATAGGTGTCCAAAAACTTCACTTATTTTAAAAAATCCACTGAGCTAATTGGTCATGTTTTACTCACTAAGAAAGATAACTCTGCTTTTTTCAAAATGAAAAGTTGTCGTTTTGGCTGGACGTTCGGTTTTTGATTTGGCGGTATGTTTTCTCGGCGCTTTACCCAGTGTAATACTCATAACATCTAAAAATCACTCCTACTTCGTTAAATGGAATCTTTCTCTCGCGAATCATGTTGTTTGCAGCCTCGGCGTGCAGATCCAACAGAGCAATACAGGAATCAAATACTAAACAAAAGTAAAATTCAATAATTGTTCCATTTTGGATTAGATCCGCGGTGAATATACAGCGGAATTTCATTGGGTGCTGTTTATATATGTATTTACATGTTTCATTTTTGACCAATGAGAAAAAAGCAGTCATTCACATCGTATGTTGTCAACAACCGAACGTCCAGCCAAAACGACAACTTTTCATTTCCTGCTGTTCACGATGAAACAAAGCGCCATTCAGGTGTTATTTGAGCGATCTCGATGAAATAAAAAGTATTTGTTGATAGAATAAGGTCTTACGGTCAGGACCACGAGGGCATATCAGTGATCTGGTCGTTTTTACCTAGTTTCTCGTCGATGTTTCTGCATGCATGTTTCAATTTCGTTGGTTGCCTTTATTATATATTACTTACTATATGACCATAGGCCAAAAAAAAAATATGTTTTTGTGTCTGGTGCCTGTGGATCAATGGGGCAGAGAAAAAATAATAAAAGTAATATTTAACAGCAAAGATAGCATTGTTTTCAGCAAAGAAAAAGATCGATTTAGTGCATTATTTGTACAAAACATGACTTAAAATGACACAATGAAGTTTTTAGTCCTGTAAGTATGGGACATATAACTTTATTTACCTGTATAAAGCCCAAACACATGTAGATTTGTGTGGAATTGGGTAAATCGTGCCTCCGGTCTTTAAAGGCCTGCAGTTTGACCCCGTCCAATTGTAAAGATTTATACTTTACTACCTGTTCCATGTGATTAGTGGCTTGTATCAACAATGTAGCAGTACATTCAGTACAATTTGGCATATGTAGGTATTTTCTAACGGTTAATATGCACGATCACTCTGTGAGCTGAGAATTAGTCAAAATGAGGCCCTGACAATTTAAGTAAACATATATTATTGATTGTAAAGAAAATTGATAGTTATGAGTATTCAAACTACATAATCCAGATCAGCCCAGGGACATAGATTACATGTTATGTAGGTGCCTCATCAGCCGTAGCGTAATCACTGAGACTGAAAGCTTCTATACAGGAGGTTTTGGGCAATGCTATATAATTGTGGCGCATGGAAAGATGTCAGATATATAGAGAGAAAAGTAGCGGCTAGAAGAGGAGACTGTACTTGGCATAAGAGGGAACTGATGCCTGAATGTGTGGTACAGCAATGCAGGAACTGGCTGCCTAACCCACGCAACCAGCCTTATTTGGGCCATAAGTGGAGTTGAATTGTTTATACCAGTTGTAAGTACTATAAAAATACAGAACTTCAATTTCAGCAATTTATAACCTCTGATATGTACGTGGGTCATAATAGATATAAGTGGTGCTCATGTATTAGATGTATACCATGCAGGGCCTCGCATGTGGCAAATACGATGTGCGTCGACCGTCAGATTTGTACCGCTATTCCTCGTTTGTTTAGTGCGTCGACCGTCAGATTTGTAT
The DNA here is from genome assembly GCA_014843695.1 of Archivesica marissinica. NCBI lineage: Eukaryota > Metazoa > Mollusca > Bivalvia > Venerida > Vesicomyidae > Archivesica > Archivesica marissinica. The sequence goes on along the minus strand of CM026402.1, from coordinate 31,966,011 downwards.
CGCTATTCCTCGTGTGTTTAAGGTCAATTATAGGTCAACCTGCAGGCCTTTAAGTGGTACACTTGTGCAATAGTCCACTAGGACATAGGTACCCTCGTCCGTCACCCCTATGCTAGACTAGAGGTAACATTTTAAAACCCCTATATATCTATCTTTCTTTAATGTCGAACCCCTCGCGGGGACGTATACATATTGCCCGTCAACAACCGCAAAGAAGTTAAAAGTATGAGTAGTTAAAAGCATAATTAAACCCCACCCACTTTTTGAAAATAATACTTACTATAGCATGCGATAGACTCTATTTTCAATGGAAGCTTTTCAAGAATTGATCCAGCTTCGTATGCGTCGTGCATCTTGAATGTTTTGTTCTATTATATCATATTTTAGCACGTAATCATCTAGCCAAAGTTTTGTGTTGTGATTTTTTTTCACATGATGTGCTAAATATGCTTTTCTTTGAAGATCTCCGACAATATGATAAAACTTGGTAGCACACCGTACTCTCCTGTACAGCAGAACCTGTATCGATATGTATATACATGTGTGTTCCATTTAAGTCAACCCCTATGCGGGGACGTACAACACATTCCCCTGGCAGGCTCCAGCGGTTAACCAGTACTTTGTGCGCCAACCTCCTTAAGAAACTGCCAACTTTTTCATATAAAGATACACAGTCTGTGAGGGCTCGAACCCATGACAATCAGAGATGATAGGTTACAGTGGTATGCAAGTCAGTGACCTTAACCACTCGACCACGGAGGCGGACTCAGTAGGTCACTGTCTTGCCATAGAACTAGCTTTTATAGCGACGCAGTAGAGAGTTCGTCTGGAGGATCAGGCGGTCGTGGCTTCAAATCCCAACATGGGATTGGTTACTTTGATGGTGCCAGTTGTAAGTGTATGTGGCCATGTGTGGGTCAGGTATCTACGTTCATGTGTTGTGAGGTATCCGTAGCCCTGTGTCGGTGAGGTATCTGTAGCCCAGTGTTGATGAGGTATATGTATCCCTGTGTGTGTGAGATATATATAGCCGTGTGTGGGTGAGAGATCTGTAGCCCTGTGTCGGTGAGGTATCTGTAGCCCTGTGTGGGTGAGAGATCTGTAGCCCTGTGTCGGTGAGGTATCTGTAGACCAGTGTCGGTGAGGTATATGTAGACCTGTGTCGGTGAGGTATCTGTAGCCCTGTATCGGTGAGGTATCTGTAGACCAGTATCCGTGAGGTATCTGTAGACCAGTGTCGGTGAGGTATCTGTAGACCAGTGTCGGTGAGGTATATGTAGCCCAGTGTCGGTGAGGTATCTGTAGCCCTGTGTGGGTGATGTATCTGTAACCTGTGTGAGTGAGGTATCTGTAGCCCTGTGTCGGCGAGGTATCTGTAGCCCAGTGTGGGTGAGAGATATGTAGCCCTGTGTGGGTGAGGTATCTGTAGCCCAGTGTCGGCGAGGTATCTGTAGCCCAGTGTGGGTGAGAGATCTGTAGCCCTGTGTGGGTGAGGTATCTGTAGCCCAGTGTCGGCGAGGTATCTGTAGCCCAGTGTTGATGAGGTATATGTAGCTATGTGTGGGTGAGAGATCTGTAGCCCTGTGTGAGTGAGGTATCTGCAGACCAATGTCGGTGAGGTACCTGCATGTAGCCCTGTGTGGGTGAGGTATATGTAGCCCTGTGTGAATGAGGTAGATCTGTAACCCTGTGTCGGTGAGGTATCTGTAGACAAGTGTCGATAAAGTATCTGTAGCCCAGTGTCGGCGAGGTATCTGTAGACAAGTATCGATAAAGTATATGTAGCCCTATGCGAGTGAAGTATATGTAGCCCTGGAAGTATTGTATGACACTATAACACCAAACATATGGAAGCAAACTTGTCTCTATCATGGCGGTGACAGTCAGCGATACCTAGAGTATATCCAGGCAAAATACAGGTAACCAACAAACTGACTAGCTGCTTGGTGAATAAGCAAGACATGTCTATTCCATCATGGAATAAGTGATATAAACTGGCTATTGAATAGCAATGTATCCATTCAACACTATCATGACAGACAGGAATTAGTTAGCAGATTACACAATTACATATAATAATAAGTAATGTGCCCAGTCTCATATGCTTCAAACGGAGTAGATACTATGCTCACCACGAATCATATATGCGAGTGTAATATATGGCCCAACGATATACATGTATGTACGTAATAATTATATTAGATATCAGAACATCAGTAGCTTAATTTTAATGTTATACAGTCTACATCCGTTATGTCAAAGTTGGTCATGTCGAATTATCCTGGTATCACGAAGTCGGATAAAAGTCCCGTTTCAAGCACTATCATTTTACATATAACTGGCTCCGTTTATATAGAATTTCGTTAAGTCAAACTTCGGTTATGTCGAAGTATTTTGTTCGGTCCGACGGAATTCGACATAACGGATGTAGACTGTATATATTTCCGGTTATTTCGGTGTGTCATCGTTGGTCATACGTCATCCATGATCTCCCTTGAAACTGTACCAAAAACAATTGTGTAGCGTCTCAGAAACGAAGCTAGCTATTTGACACACATTTTGTTTCAAATTCATGTATACCGGCTCCTACTGCGCTTTGGAATAACATTGACACGGCCATAAGGAACTCTGCATCGCTTAATATTTTAAAAATCGAAATTCAAGAATAGGTTTAAACCTCCCATAGTTCCCAAACATTGCTTTAATTGTGAAAGATCATATTCAGTATACTATGCTCGAATACGCAATTTTTGAGCAACTTATAATGTATTCCACTTTATCTGAGAGCTATCCACTACAGCTAAACATATATCGATATAGATATGCACCAAGATGGCTGACGACTGCAGAGAACTGGACTAACGTGCTGCGCGTTGTATTTAGCAGATTCCCTGTTTTCTTGTTCTCTCCATCACAACCCCCATTTCTCTTTTTCTTATTCTTTGTTATTTTGTTTTCATAATTTTACAACATGTACTTTTTTCAGAAAAAAATGATTTTGTGTAAAAATCAAAATCGTTATGATTGAAATCATTAGTCGCTATTTCTTTTCATTTACTATCTTGTCGAGAAGGGCCGTAACTAATGTTGCTTGAACGTGTGGCCCGACCCGTTTGCCTTTCTCTAGTTTGTCATGCTTTGTTAGCCTGGGAACAGGCGTTGATAAAGTTTGCCTCGACAGTCAAATAAATATATTTTAACACCGAGACTATATTAATTGGGCCGTATTGAGTTTCTGGTGATATCATTGCCAGAAGTTAAAATTCGACAGACTGGAACCCAGGCTAATGCTTTGTATTCACATGTATATGTAAAAACGAATCGAGCAATATAATATGATTAAACTGAAAACGAAGCTAACATGCCAGTATAAGCCTTATAATTATTACTATTTCCAGATCAGATGTAAACGTCAATGTCTGATTTAGACACTGTACATGGTGTGGTACAGGGAGTCCTATGTGGGTAGCATCAGGGAACTATTCAAACATATGTCCTCATTTTCGGTAGCCCTACGAGCACTTTTTGTGACCCCTGAAACATAGGGATATTCCAGGAAATATGTGCACCCCCAATGCAGAGTTTTTGTCCACGGAAGAGCATTTACCAGGAATTAGCATACATTTTCAATTAAACATGATCTGGAAAATAAATAATTATAGCATTAACACCAATTAACGAAAACAAGCCAATCTTTAACAATTGCAGAAAATAGACAATGGATTGACAATGTGTTTTTCTTCAATTGGACGAATAATGCTATAACTCATATGCAAATTTGTCCTTAGTAAATCACAATTTACATAGTTATTAGTGATTTTTTTTAAATATCCATAAAAGGAGGTAATTTACAAATAGCAACTTAACCTAACCAGTTTCGATTGTGAGCATATTCTCCAAATTTAATTTTTACCGTAAACATTTATTATTCAGTGAAAAATGGAAATATAACACTATACTCACATTATCTAAGCATCCGCTCCTTACAATATATCGGTCTGCAGCACATTCTAAGTAAACGCTCCTTACAAAATATATATCGGTGTGCAGCACATTCTAAGCATCCGCTCCTTACAATATATCGGTCTGCAGCACATTCTAAGTAAACGCTCCTTACAAAATATATATCGGTGTGCAGCACATTCTAAGCATCCGCTCCTTACAATATATCGGTCTGCAGCACATTCTAAGTAAACGCTCCTTACAAAATATATATCGGTGTGCAGCACATTCTAAGCATCCGCTCCTTACAATATATCGGTCTGCAGCACATTCTAAGTAAACGCTCCTTACAAAATATATATCGGTGTGCAGCACATTCTAAGCATCCGCTCCTTACAATATATCGGTCTGCAGCACATTCTAAGTAAACGCTCCTTACAAAATATATATCGGTGTGCAGCACATTCTAAGCATCCGCTCCTTACAATATATCGGTCTGCAGCACATTCTAAGTAAACGCTCCTTACAAAATATATATCGGTGTGCAGCACATTCTAAGCATCCGCTCCTTACAATATATCGGTGTGCAGCACATTCTAAGCATCCGCTCCTTACAATATATCGGCGTGCAGCACATTCTAAGCATCCGCTCCTTACAATATATCGGTGTGCAGCACATTCTAAGCATCCGCTCCTTACAATATATCGGTGTGCAGCACATTCTAAGCATTTGCTCCTTACAATATATATATCGGCGTGCAGCACATTCTAAGCATCCGCTCCTTACAATATATCGGTGTGCAGCACATTCTAAGCATTTGCTCCTTACAATATATCGGCGTGCAGCACATTCTAAGCATCCGCTCCTTACAATATATCGGTGTGCAGCACATTCTAAGCATCCGCTCCTTACAATATATATATCGGTGTGCAGCACATTCTAAGCATCCGCTCCTTACAATATATATATCGGCGTGCAGCACATTCTAAGCATCCGCTCCTTACAATATATCGGTGTGCAGCACATTCTAAGCATTTGCTCCTTACAATATATCGGTGTGCAGCACATTCTAAGCATCCGCTCCTTACAATATATCGGTGTGCAGCACATTCTAAGCATTTGCTCCTTACAATATATATATCGGCGTGCAGCACATTCTAATCATTCGCTCCTTACAATATATCGGTGTGCAGCACATTCTAAGCATCCGCTCCTTACACTATATCGGCGTGCAGCACATTCTAAGCACCCGCTCCTTACGATATATCGGTGTGCAGCACATTCTAAGCATCCGCTCCTTACAATATATCGGTGTGCAGCACATTCTAAGCATCCGCTCCTTACAATATATCGGCGTGCAGCACATTCTAAGCATCCGCTCCTTACAATATATCGGTGTGCAGCACATTCTAAGCATTTGCTCCTTACAATATATCGGTGTGCAGCACATTCTAAGCATCCGCTCCTTACAATATATCGGTGTGCAGCACATTCTAAGCATTTGCTCCTTACAATATATATATCGGCGTGCAGCACATTCTAATCATTCGCTCCTTACAATATATCGGTGTGCAGCACATTCTAAGCATCCGCTCCTTACAATATATCGGCGTGCAGCACATTCTAAGCACCCGCTCCTTACAATATATCGGTGTGCAGCACATTCTAAGCATCCGCTCCTTACAATATATCGGTGTGCAGCACATTCTAAGCATCCGCTCCTTACAATATATCGGTGTGCAGCACATTCTAAGCATCCGCTCCTTACAATATATCGGTGTGCAGCACATTCTAAGCATTTGCTCCTTACAATAATATCGGCGTGCAGCACATTCTAAGCATCCGCTCCTTACAATATATCGGTGTGCAGCACATTCTAAGCATCCGCTCCTTACAATATATCGGTGTGCAGCACATTCTAAGCATCGCTCCTTACATATATATATCGGCGTGCAGCACATTCTAAGCATCCGCTCCTTACAATATATCGTGTGCAGCACATTCTAAGCATCCGCTCCTTACAATATATCGGTGTGCAGCACATTCTAAGCATCCGCTCCTTACAATATATCGGTGTGCAGCACATTCTAAGCATCCGCTCCTTACAATATATCGGTGTGCAGCACATTCTAAGCATCCGCTCCTTACAAATATATCGGCGTGCAGCACATTCTAAGCATCCGCTCCTTACAATATATCGGTGTGCAGCACATTCTAAGCATCCGCTCCTTACAATATATCGGTGTGCAGCACATTCTAAGCATCCGCTCCTTACAATATATCGGTGTGCAGCACATTCTAAGCATCCGCTCCTTACAATATATCGGTGTGCAGCACATTCTAAGCATTTGCTCCTTACAATATATATATCGGCGTGCAGCACATTCTAAGCATCCGCTCCTTACAATATATCGGTGTGCAGCACATTCTAAGCATCCGCTCCTTACAATATATCGGTGTGCAGCACATTCTAAGCATCCGCTCCTTACAATATATCGGTGTGCAGCACATTCTAAGCATCCGCTCCTTACAATATATCGGTGTGCAGCACATTCTAAGCATTTGCTCCTTACAATATATATATCGGCGTGCAGCACATTCTAAGCATCCGCTCCTTACAATATATCGGTGTGCAGCACATTCTAAGCATCCGCTCCTTACAATATATCGGTGTGCAGCACATTCTAAGCATCCGCTCCTTACAATATATCGGCGTGCAGCACATTCTAAGCATCCGCTCCTTACAATATATATATCGGCGTGCAGCACATTCTAAGCATCCGCTCCTTACAATATATCGGTGTGCAGCACATTCTAAGCATCCGCTCCTTACAATATATCGGTGTGCAGCACATTCTAAGCATCCGCTCCTTACAATATATCGGTGTGCAGCACATTCTAAGCATCCGCTCCTTACAATATCTCGGTGTGCAGCACATTCTAAGCATTTGCTCCTTACAATATATATATCGGTGTGCAGCACATTCTAAGCACCCGCTCCTTACAATACATTGGTGTGCAGCACATTCTAAGCATCCGCTCCTTACAATATATATATCGGCGTGCAGCACATTCTAAGCATCCGCTCCTTACAATATATCGGTGTGCAGCACATTCTAAGCATCCGATCCTTACAATATATATATCGGCGTGCAGCACATTCTAAGCATCCGCTCCTTACAATATATATATCGGCGTGCAGCACATTCTAAGCATCCGCTCCTTACAATATATATATCGGCGTGCAGCACATTATAAGCGTCCGCTCCTTACAATATATCGGTGTGCAGCACATTCTAAGCATCCGCTCCTTACAATATATCGGTGTGCAGCACATTCTAAGCATCCGCTCCTTACAATATATCGGCGTGCAGCACATTCTAAGCATCCGCTCCTTACAATATATCGGTGTGCAGCACATTCTAAGCATCCGCTCCTTACAATATATCGGTGTGCAGCACATTCTAAGCATCCGCTCCTTACAATATATCGGTGTGCAGCACATTCTAAGCATCCGCTCCTTACAATATATATCGGTGTGCAGCACATTCTAAGCATCCGCTCCTTACAATATATCGGTGTGCAGCACATTCTAATCATCCGCTCCTTACAATATATCGGTGTGCAGCACATTCTAAGCATCCGCTCCTTACAATATCTCGGTGTGCAGCACATTCTAATCATCCGCTCCGTACAATATATCGGTGTGCAGCACATTCTAAGCATCCGCTCCTTACAATATATCGGTATGCAGCACATTCTAAGCATCCGCTCCTTACAATATATATATATCGGTGTGCAGCACATTCTAAGCATACGCTCCTTACAATATATCGGTGTGCAGCACATTCTAAGCATTTGCTCCTTACAATATATCGGTGTGCAGCACATTCTAAGCATCCGCTCCTTACAATATATCGGTGTGCAGCACATTCTAAGCATTTGCTCCTTACAATATATATATCGGCGTGCAGCACATTCTAAGCATTCGCTCCTTACAATATATCGGTGTGCAGCACATTCTAAGCATCCGCTCCTTACACTATATCGGCGTGCAGCACATTCTAAGCATTTTCTCCTTACAATATATATCGGCGTGCAGCACATTCTAAGCATCCGCTCCTTACAATATATCGATGTGCAGCACATTCTAAGCATTTGCTATTACAATATATTGGTGTGCAGCACATTCTAAGCATCCGCTCTTTACAATATATATATCGGCCTGCAGCACATTCTAAGCATCCGCTCCTTACAATATATCGGTGTGCAGCACATTCTAAGCATCCGCTCCTTACAATATATCGGTGTGCAGCACATTCTAAGCATCCGCTCCTTACAATATATATATCGGCGTGCAGCACATTCTAAGCATCCGCTCCTTACAATATATCGGTGTGCAGCACATTCTAAGCATTTGCTCCTTACAATATATCGGTGTGCAGCACATTCTAAGCATCCGCTCCTTACAATATATCGGTGTGCAGCACATTCTAAGCATTTGCTCCTTACAATATATCGGCGTGCAGCACATTCTAAGCATCCGCTCCTTACAAATATCGGTGTGCAGCACATTCTAAGCATTTGCTCCTTACAATATATATATCGGTGTGCAGCACATTCTAAGCATCCGCTCCTTACAATATATATATCGCGTGCAGCACATTCTAAGCATCCGCTCCTTACAATATATCGGTGTGCAGCACATTCTAAGCATCCGCTCCTTACAATATATCGGTGTGCAGCACATTCTAAGCATCCGCTCCTTACAATATATCGGTGTGCAGCACATTCTAAGCATGCTCCTTACAATATATCGGTGTGCAGCACATTCTAAGCATCCGCTCCTTACAATATATCGGCGTGCAGCACATTCTAAGCATCCGCTCCTTACAATATATCGGTGTGCAGCACATTCTAAGCATCCGCTCCTTACAATATATCGGTGTGCAGCACATTCTAAGCATCCGCTCCTTACAATATATCGGTGTGCAGCACATTCTAAGCATCCGCTCCTTACAATATTCGGTGTGCAGCACATTCTAAGCATTTGCTCCTTACAATATATCGGTGTGCAGCACATTCTAAGCATCCGCTCCTTACAATATATCGGTGTGCAGCACATTCTAAGCATTTGCTCCTTACAATATATATATCGGCGTGCAGCACATTCTAATCATTCGCTCCTTACAATATATCGGTGTGCAGCACATTCTAAGCATCCGCTCCTTACACTATATCGGCGTGCAGCACATTCAAAGCACCCGCTCCTTACGATATATCGGTGTGCAGCACATTCTAAGCATCCGCTCCTTACAATATATCGGTGTGCAGCACATTCTAAGCATCCGCTCCTTACAATATATCGGCGTGCAGCACATTCTAAGCATCCGCTCCTTACAATATATCGGTGTGCAGCACATTCTAAGCATTTGCTCCTTACAATATATATATCGGCGTGCAGCACATTCTAAGCATCCGCTCCTTACAATATATCGGTGTGCAGCACATTCTAAGCATTTGCTCCTTACAATATATTGGTGTGCAGCACATTCTAAGCATCCGCTCCTTACAATATATATATCGGCGTGCAGCACATTCTAAGCATCCGCTCCTTACAATATATCGGTGTGCAGCACATTCTAAGCATCCGCTCCTTACAATATATCGGTGTGCAGCACATTCTAAGCATCCGCTCCTTACAATATATCGGTGTGCAGCACATTCTAAGCATCCGCTCCTTACAATATATATATCGGCGTGCAGCACATTCTAAGCATCCGCTCCTTACAATATATCGGTGTGCAGCACATTCTAACTCCTTACAATATATCGGTGTGCAGCACATTCTAAGCATCCGCTCCTTACAATATATCGGTGTGCAGCACATTCTAAGCATTTGCTCCTTACAATATATATATCGGCGTGCAGCACATTCTAAGCATTCGCTCCTTACAATATATCGGTGTGCAGCACATTCTAAGCATCCGCTCCTTACAATATATCGGCGTGCAGCACATTCTAAGCACCCGCTCCTTACAATATATCGGTGTGCAGCACATTCTAAGCATCCGCTCCTTACAATATATCGGTGTGCAGCACATTCTAAGCATCCGCTCCTTACAAAATATCGGCGTGCAGCACATTCTAAGCATCCGCTCCTTACAATATATCGGTGTGCAGCACATTCTAAGCATTTGCTCCTTACAATATATCGGTGTGCAGCACATTCTAAGCATCCGCTCCTTACAATATATCGGTGTGCAGCACATTCTAAGCATTGCTCCTTACAATATGTGTGCAGCACATTCTAAGCATGCCCTTACAATATATATATCGGCGTGCAGCACATTCTAAGCATCCGCTCCTTACAATATATCGGTGTGCAGCACATTCTAAGCATCCGCTCCTTAAATATATCGGTGTGCAGCACATTCTAAGCATCCGCTCCTTACAATATATCGGTGTGCAGCACATTCTAAGCATCCGCTCCTTACAATATATCGGTGTGCAGCACATTCTAAGCATCCGCTCCTTACAAAATATATCGGCGTGCAGCACATTCTAAGCATCCGCTCCTTACAATATATCGGTGTGCAGCACATTCTAAGCATCCGCTCCTTACAATATATCGGTGTGCAGCACATTCTAAGCATCCGCTCCTTACAAATATATATCGGCGTGCAGCACATTCTAAGCATCCGCTCCTTACAATATATCGGTGTGCAGCACATTCTAACTCCTTACAATATATCGGTGTGCAGCACATTCTAAGCATCCGCTCCTTACAATATATCGGTGTGCAGCACATTCTAAGCATCCGCTCCTTACAAAATATATCGGCGTGCAGCACATTCTAAGCATCCGCTCCTTACAATATATCGGTGTGCAGCACATTCTAAGCATCCGCTCCTTACAATATATCGGTGTGCAGCACATTCTAAGCATCCGCTCCTTACAATATATCGGTGTGCAGCACATTCTAAGCATCCGCTCCTTACAATATATCGGTGTGCAGCACATTCTAAGCATCCGCTCCTTACAATATATCGGTGTGCAGCACATTCTAAGCATCCGCTCCTTACAATATATCGGCGTGCAGCACATTCTAAGCACCCGCTCCTTACAATATATCGGTGTGCAGCACATTCTAAGCATCCGCTCCTTACAATATATCGGTGTGCAGCACATTCTAAGCATCCGCTCCTTACAATATATCGGCGTGCAGCACATTCTAAGCATCCGCTCCTTACAATATATCGGTGTGCAGCACATTCTAAGCATCCGCTCCTTACAATATATCGGTGTGCAGCACATTCTAAGCATCCGCTCCTTACAAATATATCGATGTGCAGCACATTCTAAGCATCCGATCCTACAATTATCGGTGTGCAGCACATTCTAAGCATCCGATCCTTACAAAATATATCGGGCCTGCAGCACATTCTAAGCATCCGATCCTTACAATATATCGGTGTGCAGCACATTCTAAGCATCCGATCCTTACAATACTCGGTGTGCAGCGATAAATGATGCAGTGTTATATACATGGTAGATACATGACCATGCTGTGTTATATATTACATGGTAGATACATGATGCTGTGTTATATATTACATGGTAGATAAACGATGCTGTGTTATATATTACATGGTAGATAAACGATGCTGTGTTATATATTACATGGTAGATAAACGATGCTGTGTTATATATTACATGGTAGATACATGATGCTGTGTTATATATTACATGGTAGATACATGATGCTGTGTTATATATTACATGGTAGATACATGATGCTGTGTTATATATTACATGGTAGATAAACGATGATGTGTTATATATTACATGGTAGATACATGATGCTGTGTTATATATTACATGGTAGGTAAACGATGCAGTGTTATATATTACATGGCAGATAAACAATGCTGTGTTATATATTACATGGTAGATAAATGATGCTGTGTTATATATTACATGGTAGATAAATGATGCCATGCTGTGTTATATATTACATGGTAGATAAACGATGCTGTGTTATATATTACATGGTAGATACATGATGCTGTGTTATATATTGCATGGTAGATACACAATGCTGTGTTATATATTAAATGGTAGATAAATGATGCTGTGTTATATATTACATGGTATATACATGATGCTGTGTTATATATTACATGGTAGATAAATGATGCCATGCTGTGTTATATATTACATGGTAGATAAATGATGCTGTGTTATATATTACATGGTATATACATGATGCTGTGTTATATATTACATGGTAGATAAATGATGCCATGCTGTGTTATATATTACATGGTAGATAAACGATGCTGTGTTATATATTACATGGTAGATACATGATGCTGTGTTATATA
>CM026402.1:31931674-31952681 GCA_014843695.1 Archivesica marissinica | reverse complement strand
ACATGATGCTGTGTTATATATTACATGGTAGATACATGATGCTGTGTTATATATTACATGGTAGATACATGATGCTGTGTTATATATTACATGGTAGATAACATGATGCTGTGTTATATATTACATGGTAGATAAACGATGCTGTGTTATATATTACATGGTAGATAAATGATGCTGTGTTATATATTACATGGTAGATAAACGATGCTGTGTTATATATTACATGGTAGATACATGATGCTGTGTTATATATTACATGGTAGATACATGATGCTGTGTTATATATTACATGGTAGATACATGATGCTGTGTTATATATTACATGGTAGATACATGATGCTGTGTTATATATTACATGGTAGATAAACGATGCTGTGTTATATATTACATGGTAGATAAATGATGCTGTGTTATATATTACATGGTAGATACATGATGCTGTGTTATATATTACATGGTAGATACATGATGCTGTGTTATATATTACATGGTAGATAAATGATGCCATGCTGTGTTATATATTACATGGTAGATAAACGATGCTGTGTTATATATTACATGGTAGATACATGATGCTGTGTTATATATTACATGGTAGATAAACGATGCTGTGTTATATATTACATGGTAGATAAACGATGCTGTGTTATATATTACATGGTAGATACATGATGCTGTGTTATATATTACATGGTAGATACATGATGCTGTGTTATATATTACATGGTAGATACATGATGCTGTGTTATATATTACATGGTAGATACATGATGCTGTGTTATATATTACATGGTAGATAAACGATGCTGTGTTATATATTACATGGTAGATACATGATGCTGTGTTATATATTACATGGTAGATACATGATGCTGTGTTATATATTACATGGTAGATACATGATGCTGTGTTATATATTACATGGTAGATAAATGATGCTGTGTTATATATTACATGGTAGATAAACGATGCTGTGTTATATATTACATGGTAGATACATGATGCTGTGTTATATATTACATGGTAGATACATGATGCTGTGTTATATATTACATGGTAGATACATGATGCTGTGTTATATATTACATGGTAGATACATGATGCTGTGTTATATATTACATGGTAGATAAATGATGCTGTGTTATATATTACATGGTAGATAAACGATGCTGTGTTATATATTACATGGTAGATAAACGATGATGCTGTGTTATATATTACATGGTAGATACATGATGCTGTGTTATATATTACATGGTAGATACATGATGCTGTGTTATATATTACATGGTAGATACATGATGCTGTGTTATATATTACATGGTAGATAAACGATGCTGTGTTATATATTACATGGTAGATAAACGATGCTGTGTTATATATTACATGGTAGATACATGATGCTGTGTTATATATTACATGGTAGATACATGATGCTGTGTTATATATTACATGGTAGATACATGATGCTGTGTTATATATTACATGGTAGATAAATGATGCTGTGTTATATATTACATGGTAGATACATGATGCTGTGTTATATATTACATGGTAGATACATGATGCTGTGTTATATATTACATGGTAGATAAACATGATGCTGTGTTATATATTACATGGTAGATACACGATGCTGTGTTATATATTACATGGTAGATACATGATGCTGTGTTATATATTACATGGTAGATAAATGATGCTGTGTTATATATTACATGGTAGATAAATGATGCTGTGTTATATATTACATGGTAGATAAACGATGCTGTGTTATATATTACATGGTAGATAAACGATGCTGTGTTATATATTACATGGTAGATAAACGATGCTGTGTTATATATTACATGGTAGATACATGATGCTGTGTTATATATTACATGGTAGATAAATGATGCTGTGTTATATATTACATGGTAGATAAACGATGCTGTGTTATATATTACATGGTAGATAAACGATGCTGTGTTATATATTACATGGTAGATAAACGATGCTGTGTTATATATTACATGGTAGATACATGATGCTGTGTTATATATTACATGGTAGATAAACGATGCTGTGTTATATATTACATGGTAGATAAATGATGCTGTGTTATATATTACATGGTAGATAAACGATGCTGTGTTATATATTACATGGTAGATACATGATGCTGTGTTATATATTACATGGTAGATACATGATGCTGTGTTATATATTACATGGTAGATACATGATGCTGTGTTATATATTACATGGTAGATAAATGATGCTGTGTTATATATTACATGGTAGATACATGATGCTGTGTTATATATTACATGGTAGATACATGATGCTGTGTTATATATTACATGGTAGATAAACGATGCTGTGTTATATATTACATGGTAGATAAATGATGCTGTGTTATATATTACATGGTAGATACATGATGCTGTGTTATATATTACATGGTAGATAAACGATGCTGTGTTATATATTACATGGTAGATACATGATGCTGTGTTATATATTACATGGTAGATAAACGATGCTGTGTTATATATTACATGGTAGATACATGATGCTGTGTTATATATTACATGGTAGATACATGATGCTGTGTTATATATTACATGGTAGATAAATGATGCTGTGTTATATATTACATGGTAGATACATGATGCTGTGTTATATATTACATGGTAGATAAACATGATGCTGTGTTATATATTACATGGTAGATACATGATGCTGTGTTATATATTACATGGTAGATAAATGATGCTGTGTTATATATTACATGGTAGATACATGATGCTGTGTTATATATTACATGGTAGATACATGATGCTGTGTTATATATTACATGGTAGATAACGATGCTGTGTTATATATTACATGGTAGATAAACGATGCTGTGTTATATATTACATGGTAGATACATGATGCTGTGTTATATATTACATGGTAGATACATGATGCTGTGTTATATATTACATGGTAGATACATGATGCTGTGTTATATATTACATGGTAGATAAATGATGCTGTGTTATATATTACATGGTAGATAAGATGCTGTGTTATATATTACATGGTAGATACATGATGCTGTGTTATATATTACATGGTAGATACATGATGCTGTGTTATATATTACATGGTAGATACATGATGCTGTGTTATATATTACATGGTAGATACATGATGCTGTGTTATATATTACATGGTAGATACATGATGCTGTGTTATATATTACATGGTAGATACATGATGCTGTGTTATATATTACATGGTAGATACATGATGCTGTGTTATATATTACATGGTAGATAAATGATGCTGTGTTATATATTACATGGTAGATAAACGATGCTGTGTTATATATTACATGGTAGATAAACGATGATGCTGTGTTATATATTACATGGTAGATACACGATGCTGTGTTATATATTACATGGTAGATACATGATGCTGTGTTATATATTACATGGTAGATAAACGATGCTGTGTTATATATTACATGGTAGATAAACGATGCTGTGTTATATATTACATGGTAGATAAACGATGCTGTGTTATATATTACATGGTAGATAAACGATGCTGTGTTATATATTACATGGTAGATACATGATGCTGTGTTATATATTACATGGTAGATAAATGATGCTGTGTTATATATTACATGGTAGATAAACGATGCTGTGTTATATATTACATGGTAGATAAATGATGCTGTGTTATATATTACATGGTAGATAAATGATGCTGTGTTATATATTACATGGTAGATAAATGATGCTGTGTTATATATTACATGGTAGATAAACGATGCTGTGTTATATATTACATGGTAGATAAACATGATGCTGTGTTATATATTACATGGTAGATACATGATGCTGTGTTATATATTACATGGTAGATACATGATGCTGTGTTATATATTACATGGTAGATAAACGATGCTGTGTTATATATTACATGGTAGATAAACGATGCTGTGTTATATATTACATGGTAGATAAACGATGCTGTGTTATATATTACATGGTAGATAAACGATGCTGTGTTATATATTACATGGTAGATACATGATGCTGTGTTATATATTACATGGTAGATAAACGATGCTGTGTTATATATTACATGGTAGATAAACGATGCTGTGTTATATATTACATGGTAGATACATGATGCTGTGTTATATATTACATGGTAGATACATGATGCTGTGTTATATATTACATGGTAGATACATGATGCTGTGTTATATATTACATGGTAGATACATGATGCTGTGTTATATATTACATGGTAGATACATGATGCTGTGTTATATATTACATGGTAGATAAATGATGCTGTGTTATATATTACATGGTAGATAAACGATGCTGTGTTATATATTACATGGTAGATAAATGATGCTGTGTTATATATTACATGGTAGATAAACGATGCTGTGTTATATATTACATGGTAGATAAACGATGCTGTGTTATATATTACATGGTAGATAAACGATGCTGTGTTATATATTACATGGTAGATACATGATGCTGTGTTATATATTACATGGTAGATACATGATGCTGTGTTATATATTACATGGTAGATACATGATGCTGTGTTATATATTACATGGTAGATACATGATGCTGTGTTATATATTACATGGTAGATACATGATGCTGTGTTATATATTACATGGTAGATAAATGATGCTGTGTTATATATTACATGGTAGATACATGATGCTGTGTTATATATTACATGGTAGATAAACGATGCTGTGTTATATATTACATGGTAGATAAACGATGCTGTGTTATATATTACATGGTAGATACATGATGCAGTGTTATATATTACATGGTAGATACATGATGCTGTGTTATATATTACATGGTAGATACATGATGCTGTGTTATATATTACATGGTAGATAAATGATGCTGTGTTATATATTACATGGTAGATACATGATGCTGTGTTATATATTACATGGTAGATACATGATGCTGTGTTATATATTACATGGTAGATAAATGATGCTGTGTTATATATTACATGGTAGATAAACGATGCTGTGTTATATATTACATGGTAGATACATGATGCTGTGTTATATATTACATGGTAGATACATGATGCTGTGTTATATATTACATGGTAGATACATGATGCTGTGTTATATATTACATGGTAGATAAACGATGCTGTGTTATATATTACATGGTAGATACATGATGCTGTGTTATATATTACATGGTAGATACATGATGCTGTGTTATATATTACATGGTAGATAAACGATGATGCTGTGTTATATATTACATGGTAGATACACGATGCTGTGTTATATATTACATGGTAGATACATGATGCTGTGTTATATATTACATGGTAGATAAACAATGCTGTGTTATATATTACATGGTAGATACATGATGCTGTGTTATATATTACATGGTAGATACATGATGCTGTGTTATATATTACATGGTAGATACATGATGCTGTGTTATATATTACATGGTAGATACATGATGCAGTGTTATATATTACATGGTAGATAAATGATGCTGTGTTATATATTACATGGTAGATAAACGATGCTGTGTTATATATTACATGGTAGATAAACGATGCTGTGTTATATATTACATGGTAGATAAACGATGCTGTGTTATATATTACATGGTAGATAAACGATGCTGTGTTATATATTACATGGTAGATACATGATGCAGTGTTATATATTACATGGTAGATACATGATGCTGTGTTATATATTACATGGTAGATACATGATGCTGTGTTATATATTACATGGTAGATACATGATGCTGTGTTATATATTACATGGTAGATACATGATGCTGTGTTATATATTACATGGTAGATACATGATGCTGTGTTATATATTACATGGTAGATAAATGATGCTGTGTTATATATTACATGGTAGATAAATGATGCTGTGTTATATATTACATGGTAGATACATGATGCTGTGTTATATATTACATGGTAGATACATGATGCTGTGTTATATATTACATGGTAGATACATGATGCAGTGTTATATATTACATGGTAGATAAATGATGCAGTGTTATATATTACATGGTAGATAAACGATGCAGTGTTATATATTACATGGTAGATACATGATGCTGTGTTATATATTACATGGTAGATACATGATGCTGTGTTATATATTACATGGTAGATACATGATGCTGTGTTATATATTACATGGTAGATAAACGATGCTGTGTTATATATTACATGGTAGATACATGATGCTGTGTTATATATTACATGGTAGATAAATGATGCTGTGTTATATATTACATGGTAGATAAATGATGCTGTGTTATATATTACATGGTAGATAAATGATGCAGTGTTATATATTACATGGTAGGTAAACGATGCAGTGTTATATATTACATGGTAGGTAAATGATGCAGTGTTATATATTACATGGTAGATAAACGATGCTGTGTTATATATTACATGGTAGGTAAACGATGCAGTGTTATATATTACATGGTAGGTAAACGATGCAGTGTTATATATTACATGGTAGATACATGATGCAGTGTTATATATTACATGGTAGATAAATGATGCAGTGTTATATATTACATGATAGGTAAACGATGCAGTGTTATATATTACATGGTAGATACATGATGCTGTGTTATATATTACATGGTAGGTAAACGATGCAGTGTTATATATTACATGGTAGGTAAACGATGCAGTGTTATATATTACATGGTAGGTAAACGATGCAGTGTTATATATTACATGGTAGGTAAACGATGCAGTGTTATATATTACATGGTAGATACATGATGCTGTGTTATATATTACATGGTAGATAAATGATGCTGTGTTATATATTACATGGTAGATAAACAATGCAGTGTTATATATTACATGGTAGATAAATGATGTCATGCGGTGTCATATATATATTTACACCTCATGAAATTGGACTCTATGGACATGGATTTAGTTAATGCTTCTAGCTTGTACAAAGTGTGAGGGCACGTGAGATTGGGAACAGGTTTTCGCTCTTAAAGAAACACCCGAGGAGGTGCGAATCTGTGCACTTTATGAATTGAAATAACTAGAAATAACCAATACAAAAACTGAAATAATAATTTAATTTTTGTATTCGAATACTGAAATAGGATTCGAATATTCTGTCATGTATTCGGTCCCATCCCTTATTATTATAAACCTTTTTACTCCACGTTTGCGGCGTGCGGTGAGCCGTGGTTTCACGAAGTATTTCATAAATGAAATGTTTGCGTATTTATCCTGCATAAAGTGTACACAAGTAATTCAAAGTTTCACAAAGTCCTACATCCTACACATAAGTTATATTTGTTCTTTTTTCTTTTTTTTGAATAATGTATGTGTTTTACGTTTATTTATCATCGCTACTGGTTGCTCATATGAGCGACGCCTCCTGAAGAGATTAGTTATTTTAGATTTTTGGAGGAGAGTGCAATGATACAGACAGAGACCCATTCCAGAGTCTCCTCTTGTTCTTTTACATGCCCGGTGTACAGCACCTACACGAGACCTCGTCTCATCTGAAAGACTGTTAATTTTATTAGGGTCAGACGTGGGATCGAACCTGTGATCCCTGTATTACCTGTCCAGTGTGTTACCACTGGACTACAGATCCATCTGAGCTTTTTGAATAAGTAAATTCAGGGCTATATATACATTCTGTATAATTGCTATATATACATTCTGTATAATTGCTATATATACATTCTGTATAATTGCTAACACCGTAAGCAATATGAAGTTACATACATGTGTCAGTTTCATTATTGACAAAACAATACACAATCTGATTAAATATGAAATTGGAAGTCGTGGGTGACAACACATATTGTATTAATCCCAATAGAGCTCTGGGGAAGGGAAATGGCTGTCACATGACAATATAATTATGTTATCAATTGGTGATTATTTTAAAAAGTAGACAATAAATGATTTAACAAAGTAATGACAACAGATGATAGAACTTGATAAGCAACTGCAGAAGTAGAGTATTACAAATGTACTAAACTCATTAAACATTGACAACTGAATATTTCAAGAAATATACATAAAGCTTACACTCATTTTGATATCAAATTTGCTGAATTTATAATATGTATTTATATAGATTAATTAATTGTCTTTGTAATAGGATGACATTGCGATAAAAATACTTTGGTCTATCATTCGATTCCTATTTTAACTACCTGGCTTCGCAATTGGGATTAGTGTTAGATTAGTTTAAACATTATTTATTCGTTCTGTTATGTATGTACATATACAACTATCATAAACATTATTTATTCGTTCTGTTATGTATGTACATATACAACTATCATAAACATTATTTATTCGTTCTGTTATGTGTGTACATATACAACTATCATAAACATTATTTATTCGTTCTGTTATGTGTGTACATATACAACTATCATAAACATTATTTATTCGTTCTGTTATGTGTGTACATATACAACTATCATAAACATTATTTATTCGTTCTGTTATGTGTGTACATATACAACTATCATAAACATTATTTATTCGTTCTGTTATGTGTGTACATATACAACTATCATAAACATTATTTATTCGTTCTGTTATGTGTGTACATATACAACTATCATAAACATTATTTATTCGTTCTGTTATGTGTGTACATATACAACTATCATAAACATTATTTATTCGTTCTGTTATGTGTGTACATATACAACTATCATAAACATTATTTATTCGTTCTGTTATGTGTGTACATATACAACTATCATAAAAGTGTCAGATCAGACCAGTCCATAACCAGGCTTACTCAACTTGTCACAAAAATATATAAATCATAGGCGTATTTGTTGAGAAAAATGACACAAAGATAGGTTCACCCATTGGTTGTCCAATCTGGGCAGGTGTGTGTTCGCACTGTGCATGTGCAGATCCAACCAGAGCTTAGATAAGTTTTGTTGATTCTGCATGTAACTCAAGAATTCTGAATGTACACATAAATAAATAAAAATGAACTTTTCGTAAATTTAAATTGTGAATTGGATCTTTTAATTATAGCCTGACCCGCCCCGGTACCTCACGCCAAGCGAGTTCCCCAACTACATACAACAATGTACAACACATATAAAAACACCCCAGAGAGTCGGGTCGGCAATATACCGTATTATTCTAATAAACGCCCAGGCATATGTTAGAATCATCAATTATTTATAATTAGTGGTGGGTGGCCATTTATTAGAGACAATTGTTTTTTTGTGTCCAAAATCAAGAAAATAATATGAAACATACATATTAAAGTGGTTACACATATATCCTATCATGTTCCAATCTACATGTCTACTCTCACAATACTGCAAAGAAACAGCCTAACAAACACATTTTTTGTCAAAAATGTATCAACAAATGCTAAATGTCTGATTTCTTATAAAACACGATCTGAATTAATTACAGCAATTTATCTATAATTATACACAGCGTAAGTGATATCGTGGCATTCATGTCTGCATAATTTAATTGTTGTGACATTATAAAATCATGCTGCAAATCGCTTGCGAAATAAACAATGGAATAAAAACACTCTACATAGATCAAAGCATTACGCCAACAAATCTCACACCCATTTCCCTCAACTGCAAGAGATAAATGTCAATCAATCCAAGGCTGGACAAATTTATTTTATCCATCTGTTTATTTTGTTCACATGCAATTTATGTGATTGACAGATGGATAAAACATATTTGTTCCAATCTCGCGTTGATTGACTGCGACTCTGGTAGCTGTGTTGATTGACTGCGACTCTGGTAGCTGTGTTGGGAAATGGGCGGGGATATTTCACTGGTTCAATGATGTTTTTTATGCTGAAAAATGGGGGGTGGGCGTTTATTAGAGTATGTGCGATTATTAGAATAAATACGTATAATCTGCAGCATTTTGAGTCTGTGGATACACTGTACATGGTAGATAAAAGATGCCATGCTAGTCTGTGACACAGTGATTATATAACTTGCTTTACAGGTATATCATCAGTTTCCATTCTGTTTTGTCTACTCTGACATGTTAATTTTTTCTCATTAGGTGAGTCCCAATGTCCTGTTGGTGAACTTGCCAGTTCCACAGAGAGCTGTACATTTAAACATGACAGCTACAGACATGCTGAAGACGATCAGTCAAGGTCATCAGCTCTTTCTTGTGATGAGCCCGAAACATTCATGCACATGAAGAAACATCAAATTGAACAGTTTAATAGAAAGAAAGATCATGAAGATAGAGCCATTGATGAAACGGTATCAAAACTTGTCAAGAACATACTTAAAGAAGGTAAGGAAAAGGAAAAGAAGAACATTTCAGGCCCCTTAAGACGGAAAAGAGGCTTATCTCATCATGACTATGGGTACCCTAGCGATTTTACGGGTGACCTCTGCTCTCAACCAAAGAAACCCATTGTACAATATTTTCCAACTTTATCACCAATGTTGACTAGAACAAATACAGATAATGTACCAGGTTCCTACCAGTTGCAACAAAG
The DNA here is from genome assembly GCA_014843695.1 of Archivesica marissinica. Lineage (NCBI taxonomy): Eukaryota > Metazoa > Mollusca > Bivalvia > Venerida > Vesicomyidae > Archivesica > Archivesica marissinica. The sequence goes on along the minus strand of CM026402.1, from coordinate 31,942,093 downwards.
TGAGAGTAAGAAATATAGTGAAAGTTCAGATGATGAAGTGGTGACTATTAAAATTGAAGCACGCGAGATAGAAGATTATGGAGACTCAGTATCTATGCATCAAACAAGTGAACTAGATGAGAGATCTCAGGCAATGCAGAACGATTACGTTGTGTATATAGACAGTGATTGTTCGAACCAGGAAAGAATTAGTTGGGACAAGGATGTACCTAAAGAATACTCGTGTTCACACAGAACCACGGGTAGTGAGGAGTGTGCAGTAACACAGAAAACTAGTTGTTCAATTAGTGGTGATTCTAATAATTCTGCAAATATGACCAATGAACAGAAAGATACCGATAGTCCGACTGGCGAAGTAATTCACATAAAAACTGAAGAAAATATTGACTTGCCATTTGTTGAAGAATACTATCATAACAGAATAAATTATGCCGAAACAGTGAAGCTTACCACTGAAGAAAAGATGAGAGATTCTGCAATATACTCAAGTGAGTGTGTTTTATTTGATTTGTAATGTACCATACTAGTAGCGTCTAGTATCATAGATCGTTTCTAATATTCAACCAAGTTTGGACATAATATTTGAATACATTTAATCCTCTGATTTTGTTGGTTACCTGTCTGTCAATCACAAATTGTGTCTGCTCCTTAACTTTTAGACGGCTTCAATGAATTTGAGATAATGTTGCACAAATGTTTTACCGTACAATACGCTCATTTTAGTTTATACAAATTTTTGCTTGATTGCAAAACATTAGTTTAATCGCATTTGAGACCTCATTCCTGATATTATACCACATCATTCCTGATATTGTACCACATCATTCCTGATATTGTACCACATCATTCCTGATATTGTACCACATCATTCCTGATATTGTACCACATCATTCCTGATATTGTACCACATCATTCCTGATATTTTATCACATCATTCCAGATACTGTACCACATCATTCCAGATATTGTATCACATCATTCCTGATACTGTACCACATCATTCCAGATACTGTACCACATCATTCCTGATACTGTATCACATCACTCCATATACTGTACCACATCATTCCAGATACTGTACCACATCATTCCTGATATTTTACCACATCATTCCATATACTGTACCACATCATTCCAGATACTGTACCACATCATTCCTGATACTGTACCACATCATTCCTGATATTTTACGACATTCCATATACTGTACCACATCATTCCATATACTGTACCACATCATTCCAGATACTGTATCACATCATTCCAGATACTGTATCACATCATTCCAGATACTGTACCACATCATTCCATATACTGTATCACATCATTCCTGATACTGTACCACATCATTCCAGATACTATACCACATCATTCCAGATACTGTACCACATCATTCCATATACTGTACCACATCATTCCAGATACTGTACCACGTCATTCCAGATATTGTACCACATCATTCCTGATACTGTACCACGTCATTCCAGATATTGTACCACATCATTCCTGATATTGTACCACATCAATCCTGATACTGTACCATGTCATTCCAGATACTGTACCACATCATTCCTGATATTGTACCACATCATTCCAGATACTGTACCACATCATTCCTGATATTGTACAACATCATTCCTGATATTGTACAACATCATTCCTGATATTGTACCACATCATTCCTGATATTGTACCACATGATTCCTGATATTGTACCACATCATTCCTGATACTGAACCACATCATTCCAGATACTGAACCACATCATTCCTGATATTGTACCACATGATTCCTGATATTGTACCACATCATTCCTGATACTGAACCACATCATTCCAGATACTGAACCACATCATTCCAGATACTGAACCACATCATTCCTGATATTGTACCACATGATTCCTGATATTGTACCACATCATTCCTGATACTGAACCACATCATTCCAGATACTGTACCACATCATTCCTGATATTTTACGACATTCCATATACTGTACCACATCATTCCAGATACTGTATCACATCATTCCAGATACTGTATCACATCATTCCAGATACTGTACCACATCATTCCTGATACTGTATCACATCATTCCATATACTGTACCACATCATTCCTGATATTTTACGATATTCCATATACTGTACCACATCATTCCAGATACTGTATCACATCATTCCAGATACTGTACCACATCATTCCATATACTGTATCACATCATTCCTGATACTGTACCACATCATTCCAGATACTATACCACATCATTCCAGATACTGTACCACATCATTCCATATACTGTACCACATCATTCCAGATACTGTACCACGTCATTCCAGATATTGTACCACATCATTCCTGATACTGTACCACGTCATTCCAGATATTGTACCACATCATTCCTGATATTGTACCACATCAATCCTGATATTGTACCATGTCATTCCAGATACTGTACCACATCATTCCTGATATTGTACCACATCATTCCAGATACTGTACCACATCATTCCTGATATTGTACAACATCATTCCTGATATTGTACAACATCATTCCTGATATTGTACCACATCATTCCTGATATTGTACCACATGATTCCTGATATTGTACCACATCATTCCTGATACTGAACCACATCATTCCAGATACTGTACCAAGTCATTCCTGATATTGTACACATCATTCCTGATAATGTACCACATCTGATACTGTACCACATCATTCCAGATACTGTACCACATCATTCCTGATACTGTACCACATCATTCCTGATACTGTATCACATCATTCCAGATATTGTACCACATCATTCCAGATACTGTACCACATCATTCCTGATATTGTACCACATCATTCCAGATACTGTACCACATCATTCCAGATACTGTACCACATCATTCCTGATATTGTATCACATCATTCCTGATACTGTACCACATCATTCCAGATACTGTACCACATCATTCCAGATACTGTACCACATCATTCCAGATACTGTATCACATCATTCCAGATATTGTACAACACCATTCCTGATACTGTACCACATCATTCCTGATATTTTACCACATCATTCCAGATACTGTACCACATCATTCCATATATTGTACCACATCATTCCAGATACTGTACCACATCATTCCAGATATTGTACCACATCATTCCTGATACTGTACCACATCATTCCTGATACTGTACCACATCATTCCTGATATTTTACCACATCATTCCATATACTGTACCACATCATTCCAGATACTGTACCACATCATTCCTGATACTGTACCACATCATTCCTGATATTTTACCACATCATTCCAGATATTGTACCACATCATTCCTGATATTGTACCACACCATTCCAGATACTGTACCACACCATTCCAGATACTATACCACATCATTCCAGATACTGTACCACATCATTCCAGATATTGTACCACATCATTCCAGATACTGTACCACATCATTCCTGATATTGTACCACATCATTCCAGATATTGTATCACATCATTCCTGATATTGTACCACATCATTCCAGATATTGTATCACATCATTCCTGATATTGTACCACATCATTCCAGATATTGTATCACATCATTCCTGATATTGTACCACATCATTCCAGATATTGTATCACATCATTCCTGATATTGTACCACATCATTCCAGATATTGTATCACATCATTCCTGATATTGTACCACATCATTCCAGATATTGTATCACATCATTCCTGATATTGTACCACATCATTCCAGATATTGTATCACATCATTCCTGATATTGTACCACATCATTCCAGATATTGTATCACATCATTCCTGATATTGTACCACATCATTCCAGATATTGTATCACATCATTCCTGATATTGTACCACATCATTCCAGATATTGTATCACATCATTCCTGATATTGTACCACATCATTCCAGATACTGTACCACACCATTCCAGATATTGTATCACATCATTCCTGATATTGTACCACATCATTCCAGATACTGTACCACATCATTCCTGATATTGTACCACATCATTCCAGATACTGTACCACATCATTCCTGATATTGTATCACATCATTTCTGATACTGTACCACATCATTCCTGATATTGTACACATCATTCCTGATATTGTACCACATCTGATACTGTACCACATCATTCCTGATACTGTACCACATCATTCCAGATACTGTACCACATCATTCCTGATACTGTACCACATCATTCCTGATATTGTACCACATCATTCCAGATATTTTATCACATCATTCCAGATACTGTACCACATCATTCCAGATACTGTACCACAGTATTCCTGATATTGTACCACATCATTCCTGATACTGTACCACATCATTCCTGATATTGTACCACATCATTCCAGATATTGTACCACATCATTCCAGATACTGTATCACATCATTCCAGATATTGTACAACACCATTCCTGATACTGTACCACATCATTCCTGATATTGTACCACATCATTCCTGATACTGTACCACCTCATTCCAGATACTGTATCACATCATTCCAGATATTGTACAACACCATTCCTGATACTGTACCACATCATTCCTGATATTGTATCACATCATTCCAGATATTTTATCAAATCATTCCTGATATTGTACCACATCATTCCAGATATTGTATCACATCATTCCTGATATTGTACCACATCATTCCAGATACTGTACCACACCATTCCAGTTACTGTACCACATCATTCCTGATATTGTATCACATCATTCCTGATACTGTACCACATCATTCCAGATACTGTACCACATCATTCCTGATATTGTATCACATCATTCCTGATACTGTACCACATCATTCCAGATACAATCAACAACTAGATACTGTATCACACCAATCAACAACTAGATACTGTATCACACCAATCAACAACTATATACTGTATCACACCAATCAACAACTAGATGCTGTATCACACCAATCAACATATATATATATACTGTATCACATCAATCAACAACTAGATGCTGTATCACACCAATCAACAACTAGATACTGTATCACACCAATCAACAACTATATACTGTATCACACCAATCAACAACTAGATACTGTATCACACCAATCAACAACTATATACTGTATCACACCAATCAACAACTAGATACTGTATCACACCAATCAACAAATATATACTGTATCACACCAATCAACAACTAGATACTGTATCACACCAATCAACAACTATATACTGTATCACACCAATCAACAACTAGATACTGTATCACACCAATCAACAACTAGATACTGTATCACACCAATCAACAACTAGATACTGTATCACACCAATCAACAACTAGATACTGTATCACACCAATCAACAATAATACTGTATCACACCAATCAACAACTAGATACTGTATCACACCAATCAACAACTAGATACTGTATCACACCAATCAACACATATAGATACTGTATCACACCAATCAACAACTAGATACTGTATCACACCAATCAACAAATATATACTGTATCACACCAATCAACAACTAGATACTGTATCACACCAATCAACAACTAGATACTGTATCACACCAATCAACAAATATATACTGTATCACACCAATCAACAACTAGATACTGTATCACATCAATCAACAACTAGATACTGTATCACACCAATCAACAACTAGATACTGTATCACACCAATCAACAACTAGATACTGTATCACACCAATCAACAACTAGATACTGTATCACATCAATTAACAACTAGATACTGTTTCACACCAATCAACAACTAGATGCTGTATCACACCAATTAACATATATATATATATACTGTATCACATCAATCAACAACTAGATGCTGTATCACACCAATCAACAACTAGATGCTGTATCACACCAATCAACAACTAGATGCTGTATCACACCAATCAACAACTAGATACTGTATCACATCAATCAACAACTAGATACTGTATCACACCAATCAACATATATATATATATACTGTATCACACCAATCAACAACTAGATACTGTATCACATCAATCAACAACTAGATACTGTATCACATCAATCAACAATATATATATATACTGTATCACACCAATCAACAACTAGATACTGTATCACACCAATCAACAACTAAATACTGTATCACACCAATCAACAACTAGATACTGTATCACATCAATCAACATATATATATATATATATACTGTATCACACCAATCAACAACTATATACTGTATCACACCAATCAACAACTATATACTGTATCACACCAATCAACAACTAGATACTGTATCACACCAATCAACAACTAGATGCTGTATCACACCAATCAACGCACATATATATATATACTGTATCACACCAATCAACAACTAGATACTGTATCACACCAATCAACAAATAGATACTGTATCACACCAATCAACAACTAGATACTGTATCACACCAATCAACATATATATACTGTATCACACCAATCAACAACTAGATACTGTATCACACCAATCAACATATATATATATAATATATATATATATATATATATACTGTATCACACCAATCAACAACTAGATACTGTATCACATCAATCAACAACTAGATACTGTATCACACCAATCAACAACTATATACTGTATCACACCAATCAACAACTAGATACTGTATCACATCAATTAACAACTAGATACTGTATCACACCAATCAATATATATATATATATACTGTATCACACCAATCAACAACTAGATACTGTATCACACCAATCAACAACTAGATACTGTATCACATCAATCAACAACTAGATACTGTATCACACCAATCAACAACTAGATACTGTATCACACCAATCAACAACTAGATACTGTATCACACCAATCAACAACTAGATACTGTATCACATCAATCAACAACTAGATACTGTATCACACCAATCAACAACTAGATACTGTATCACACCAATCAACAACTATATACTGTATCACACCAATCAACAACTAGATACTGTATCACATCAATTAACAACTAGATACTGTATCACACCAATCAATATATATATATATATATACTGTATCACACCAATCAACAACTAGATACTGTATCACACCAATCAACAACTAGATACTGTATCACATCAATCAACAACTAGATACTGTATCACACCAATCAACATATATGTATATATATACTGTATCACACCAATCAACAACTAGATACTGTATCACACCAATCAACATATATGTATATATATACTGTATCACACCAAACAACAACTAGATACTGTAACACACCAATCAACAACTATATACTGTATCACACCAATCAACAACTAGATACTGTAACACACCAATCAACAAATATATACTGTATCACACCAATCAACAACTAGATACTGTATCACACCAATCAATATATATATATATATACTGTATCACACCAATCAACAACTAGATACTGTATCACACCAATCAACAACTATATACTGTATCACATCAATCAACAACTAGATACTGTATCACACCAATCAACAACTAGATACTGTATCACACCAATCAACAACTAGATACTGTATCACACCAATCAACATATATGTATATATATACTGTATCACACCAATCAACAACTAGATACTGTATCACACCAATCAACAACTAGATACTGTATCACACCAAACAACAACTAGATACTGTAACACACCAATCAACAACTAGATACTGTATCACACCAATCAACACATATATACTGTATCACACCAATCAACACATATATACTGTATCACACCAATCAACACATATATACTGTATCACACCAATCAACAACTAGATACTGTAACACACCAATCAACAAATATATACTGTATCACATCAATCAACAACTAGATGCTGTATCACACCAATCAACAACTAGATGCTGTATCACACCAATCAACAACTAGATGCTGTATCACACCAATCAACAACTAGATGCTGTATCACATCAATCAACAACTAGATACTGTATCACATCAATCAACATATATATATATATACTGTATCACACCAATCAACAACTAGATACTGTATCACATCAATCAACAACTAGATACTGTATCACATCAATCAACATATATATATATATATACTGTATCACACCAATCAACAACTAGATACTGTATCACACCAATCAACAACTAAATACTGTATCACACCAATCAACAACTAGATACTGTATCACATCAATCAACATATATATATATATATACTGTATCACACCAATCAACAACTATATACTGTATCACACCAATCAACAACTATATACTGTATCACACCAATCAACAACTAGATACTGTATCACACCAATCAACACTAGATGCTGTATCACACCAATCAACGCACATATATATATACTGTATCACACCAATCAACAACTAGATACTGTATCACACCAATCAACAAATAGATACTGTATCACACCAATCAACAACTAGATACTGTATCACACCAATCAACATATATATACTGTATCACACCAATCAACAACTAGATACTGTATCACACCAATCAACATATATATATATATATATATATATATATATATATATATACTGTATCACACCAATCAACAACTAGATACTGTATCACATCAATCAACAACTAGATACTGTATCACACCAATCAACAACTATATACTGTATCACACCAATCAACAACTAGATACTGTATCACATCAATTAACAACTAGATACTGTATCACACCAATCAATATATATATATATATACTGTATCACACCAATCAACAACTAGATACTGTATCACACCAATCAACAACTAGATACTGTATCACATCAATCAACAACTAGATACTGTATCACACCAATCAACAACTAGATACTGTATCACACCAATCAACAACTAGATACTGTATCACACCAATCAACAACTAGATACTGTATCACATCAATCAACAACTAGATACTGTATCACACCAATCAACAACTAGATACTGTATCACACCAATCAACAACTATATACTGTATCACACCAATCAACAACTAGATACTGTATCACATCAATTAACAAATAGATACTGTATCACACCAATCAATATATATATATATATACTGTATCACACCAATCAACAACTAGATACTGTATCACACCAATCAACAACTAGATACTGTATCACATCAATCAACAACTAGATACTGTATCACACCAATCAACATATATGTATATATATACTGTATCACACCAATCAACAACTAGATACTGTATCACACCAATCAACATATATGTATATATATACTGTATCACACCAAACAACAACTAGATACTGTAACACACCAATCAACAACTATATACTGTATCACACCAATCAACAACTAGATACTGTAACACACCAATCAACAAATATATACTGTATCACACCAATCAACAACTAGATACTGTATCACACCAATCAAAATATATATATATATATACTGTATCACACCAATCAACAACTAGATACTGTATCACACCAATCAACAACTATATACTGTATCACATCAATCAACAACTAGATACTGTATCACACCAATCAACAACTAGATACTGTATCACACCAATCAACAACTAGATACTGTATCACACCAATCAACATATATGTATATATATACTGTATCACACCAATCAACAACTAGATACTGTATCACACCAATCAACAACTAGATACTGTATCACACCAAACAACAACTAGATACTGTAACACACCAATCAACAACTAGATACTGTATCACACCAATCAACACATATATACTGTATCACACCAATCAACACATATATACTGTATCACACCAATCAACACATATATACTGTATCACACCAATCAACAACTAGATACTGTAACACACCAATCAACAAATATATACTGTATCACATCAATCAACAACTAGATGCTGTATCACACCAATCAACAACTAGATGCTGTATCACACCAATCAACAACTAGATGCTGTATCACACCAATCAACAACTAGATGCTGTATCACATCAATCAACAACTAGATACTGTATCACATCAATCAACATATATATATATATACTGTATCACACCAATCAACAACTAGATACTGTATCACATCAATCAACAACTAGATACTGTATCACATCAATCAACATATATATATATATATACTGTATCACACCAATCAACAACTAGATACTGTATCACACCAATCAACAACTAAATACTGTATCACACCAATCAACAACTAGATACTGTATCACATCAATCAACATATATATATATATATATATACTGTATCACACCAATCAACAACTAGATACTGTATCACATCAATCAACAACTAGATACTGTATCACACCAATCAACAACTATATACTGTATCACACCAATCAACAACTAGATACTGTATCACATCA
>CM026402.1:31909947-31930674 GCA_014843695.1 Archivesica marissinica | reverse complement strand
GTATATACATGTATGTAGGGTGGGTTAGGAAGATGTTGTATTGGGCTACATGGGTATATACATGTATGTAGGGTGGGTTAGGAAGATGCTGTATTGGGCTACATGGGTATATACATGTATGTAGGGTGGGTTAGGGTATATACATGTATGTAGGGTGGGTTAGGAAGATGTTGTATTGGGCTACATGGGTATATACATGTATGTAGGGTGGGTTAGGAAGATGTTGTATTGGGCTACATGGGTATATACATGTATGTAGGGTGGGTTAGGGATATACATGTATGTAGGGTGGGTTAGGAAGATGTTGTATTGGGCTACATGGGTATATACATGAATGTACGGGGGTTAGGACATGTACGTAGTGGGTTAGGGTATATACATGATGTAGGGTGGGTTAAAAGGGTATATACATGTATGTAGGGTGGGTTAGGAAGATGTTGTATTGGGCTACATGGGTATATACATGTATGTAGGGTGGGTTAGGAAGGTGCTGTATTGGGCTACATGGGTATATACATGTATGTAGGGTTGGTTAGGGTATATACATGTATGTAGGGTGGGTTAGGGTATATACATGTATGTAGGGTGGGTTAGGGTATATACATGTATGTAGCGTGGGTTAGGGTATATACATGTATGTAGCGTGGGTTAGGGTATATACATGTATGTAGGGTGGGTTAGGAAGGTGTTGTATTGGGCTACATGGGTATATACATGTATGTAGGCTGGGTTAGGAAGGTGCTGTATTGGGCTACATGGGTATATACATGTATGTAGGGTGGGTTAGGAAGGTATTGTATTGGGCTACATGGGTATATACATGTATGTAGGGTGGGTTAGGAAGGTGCTGTATTGGGCTACATGGGTATATACATGTATGTAGGGTGGGTTAGGAAGGTGTTGTATTGGGCTACATGGGTATATGTACTTGTTGTAGTTACAGAGACTGGCAGAGATAGGAGAGGAAAGTGTTGTAGTTACAGCCAGTGTTGTTGATGGCACTCACTCTGTGCTTGCCTCTGATCAGGGAGAGAGGTTTCTACATGATACAGTTGTCACTCACTTCATGGAACATTTTGTGACATTTCTCTTCACTGGTATGTTCATTGATCTCTTGCTGTACACACCAGATAGAACCCACGACACCCTAATTGATAATATAAAATTACTGACCAGTGCCGTAGTGACCATTGAACATGTAAAATTCCATGCTTATTCGTCACGAAAGATTAATATCTGTTATGTCACTTTGTCGCCATTTGTTGTTATTTGTTCACGAGACGTGAAAGTTGTATTGTACGTACGCATTTACTTGAGAAATTATCATAAATTACACGCTTCAATTACAGTGGTAAATTAATTAAATAACTTCATAAATGTATTTACGCAAGCGCCGGTAGCCGAACGGTCTAAAGTGTTGATACTAAACTGAAATGAAATGAGCTAGTTCTCGTGGGTTCGAATCCTCACTGCTTAAAAATTGCGAAGTTACAAAAATAGAAAGAAAGATTTTTTATTACGATGATATAGATATTTATTTATAAATTATTTCAGTTATATTCTTTATATACTGAGTCAAAAAAGAAACGATACCTGGTGTTTAAAGAACGGCACAGCAACTGGCGCAAGGATCTCATCACAGTACCGCTGGGCGTTTAGGTTCCCGTCCACCACTAACAGTTCAGTGCGACTGCCGAAGGTGATACCGCCCCACGCCATAACGCTTCCGCCCCCGAACAGATCGACCTGACGTACACATGCGTCGGCGTAACGTTCACCGCGTCTGCGATATACCCGCTCTCTGCCATCCGCTCGACGCAAACAGAACCGCGATTCATCGCTAAACATCACCGAATTCCACTGTAACCGAGTCCAGCGAGCACGTTCCGTCGTCCATTCCCGCCGTACGTCACGGTGACGTCATGTCAGGATGGGTCCAACGTATGGACGATAGACACGAATGCCACGTTCACGAGCCGGTTCCTGACTGTTTGTGCACTGATGCGATTGTTGGTCATCCCAGGAGTAACGGCAGCTGTGTGCGTAGCAGGTAGGAACCGGTCACATAAATGTGACGTCCGAATGTGACGGTCCTGTTCACGCGTCGTCACACGTGGTCGACCAGATCTTGGACGGTCGTCCACCGATCCATGTGTTCGATAACGTCGAAGTAGACGTGTTATCGTGATCCGCGTAACCCCAAGTCGATTTGCGACGTCATGCTGACGTAAACTGCCGTCAATCATGCCAATGGCACGCATTCTCTGATTGCGGTTTAGCCTAGGCATTTTGTTAGAGGTAACAATGGGTATGTAAGGTGTTTTTCCTCGATGGTAATGCAATACCAGTACAATAAACTGGTTTTCCGATTTGTACATGTGCAGGAAGTTGTCTTTGTTGAGGAGCACGTGCAAATCGGAAATTCGGCGTTCCAGGATTATCGGGTGTTTATTTACCTGTGTTTATGGTTGGCTGACGTTGCAATAAGATACCCGGTACTGATACGTAATAATATATTAAACGTTTCTATGGTTTTATCCGTTTTACGTCATTTTTAGTTTGTTATCGTTTCTTTTTTGACTCAGTATATTTTAAATCAATGTTTCCCGATTCCCATTTTGATGCTAGTATGTGTTTTATTTCTTATGTTTTAATTCTTATTTTTATAATATTTTATTTTATTTTTCTACAACACAACTTACACAATTTTACGAGCATCATGCAATTTCAAAATTACGATCCATCTTCGCTCGCTGTGTCAGTGGAGCTGCCACACTCATATGCCGAGTCAGTATCCTCTGTATCCGAGCCATGTATGGTAATCACTACCTCAGTCGGCTTTTCTCCGGAGTAGTTATCTGATGCTTGCATCTTGCCAATCAATGAATGTTAATAAAATCGTGCAAAGCACTCTCGCTTTCGTGCTATTTGTAGCATTTTTATAAAATCAAGAAATAATAAAAATAAAATTAGTGGCATTACAACTGCACCATCAATCGGATTTGATTAAAACATCAAGTTAGAACGGCCTTATACTGATTGTAACTTCGTATATGACCTAAGGTCAGCCGAATATGCAGATGTCTCAAGTAAATGCGTACGTACAATAGTAAATTGTTAAAAATCTTCACCTTTACAGATCTTTGACCCCACATAATATAATATTGACATTTGCATTGACTTTCATAGTAAAACTCTTTTCAATAATCTCGGAAAGCATGTCCAGAAAGCACACTGTCCAGAAAGTACAATGTCCAGAAAGCACACTGTCCAGAAAGTACAATGTACAGAAAGTACAATGTCCAGAAAGTACAATGTACAGAAAGTACAATATCCAGAAAGTACAATGCCCAGAAAGTACATTGTACAGACAGTACAATGTACAGAAAGTACAATGTCCAGAAAGTACAATGTTCAGAAAGTACAATGCCCAGAAAGTACAATGTCCAGAAAGTACAATATCCAGAAAGTACATTGTACAGAAAGTACAATGTACAGAAAAATACAATGTCCAGAAAGTACAATGTACAGAAAGTACAATGTCCAGAAAGTACAATGTACAGAAAGTACAATATCCAGAAAGTACAATGCCCAGAAAGTACATTGTACAGAAAGTACAATGTACAGAAAGTACAATGTCCAGAAAGTACAATGTCCAGAAAGTACAATGCCGAGAAAGTACAATATCCAGAAAGTACAATGTACAGAAAGTACAATATCCAGAAAGTACAATGTACAGAAAGTACAATGTCCAGAAAGTACAATGTCCAGAAAGTACAATGCCCAGAAAGTACAATGTCCAGAAAGTACAATGTCCAGAAAGTACAATGTCCAGAAAGTACAATGCCCACACTGCCAAGAAAGTACAATGTCCAGAAAGTACAATATCCAGAAAGTACAATGCCCAGAAAGTACAATATCCAGAAAGTACAATGCCCAGAAAGTACAATGCCCAGAAAGTACAATGTCCAGAAAGTATAATGTCCAGAAAGTACAATGCCCAGAAAGTACAATATCCAGAAAGTACAATGCCCACCAACAATGTCCAGAAAGTACAATATCCAGAAAGTACAATATCCAGAAAATACAATGCACAGAAAGTACAATGTCCAGAAAGTACAATATCCAGAAAGTACAATGCCCACCAACAATGTCCAGAAAGTACAATATCCAGAAAGTACAATATCCAGAAAATACAATGCACAGAAAGTACAATGCCCAGAAAGTACAATGTTCAGAAAGTACAATGCCCAGAAAGTACAATGTCCAGAAAGTACAATATCCAGAAAGTACATTGTACAGAAAGTACAATGTACAGAAAAATACAATGTCCAGAAAGTACAATGTACAGAAAGTACAATGTCCAGAAAGTACAATGTACAGAAAGTACAATATCCAGAAAGTACAATGCCCAGAAAGTACATTGTACAGAAAGTACAATGTACAGAAAGTACAATGTCCAGAAAGTACAATGTCCAGAAAGTACAATGCCGAGAAAGTACAATGTCCAGAAAGTACAATATCCAGAAAGTACAATGTACAGAAAGTACAATATCCAGAAAGTACAATGTACAGAAAGTACAATGTCCAGAAAGTACAATGTCCAGAAAGTACAATGCCCAGAAAGTACAATGTCCAGAAAGTACAATGTCCAGAAAGTACAATGTCCAGAAAGTACAATGCCCACACTGCCAAGAAAGTACAATGTCCAGAAAGTACAATACAATGTCCAGAAAGTACAATATCCAGAAAGTACAATATCCAGAAAGTACAATGCCCAGAAAGTACAATGCCCAGAAAGTACAATGTCCAGAAAGTACAATGTCCAGACAGTACAATATCCAGAAAGTACAATGCCCACCAACAATGTCCAGAAAGTACAATATCCAGAAAGTACAATATCCAGAAAATACAATGCACAGAAAGTACAATGCCCAGAAAGTACAATGTCCAGAAAGTACAATGTCCAGACAGTACAATATCCAGAAAGTACAATGCCCACCAACAATGTCCAGAAAGTACAATATCCAGAAAGTACAATATCCAGAAAATACAATGCACAGAAAGTACAATGCCCAGAAAGTACAATGTCCAGAAAGTACAATGTCCAGACAGTACAATATCCAGAAAGTACAATGCCCACCAACAATGTCCAGAAAGTACAATATCCAGAAAGTACAATATCCAGAAAATACAATGCACAGAAAGTACAATGCCCAGAAAGTACAATGTCCAGAAAGTATAATACCCAGAAAGTACAATGCCCAGAAAGTACAATGTCCAGAAAGTACAATGCCCAGAAAGTACAATGTACAGAAAGTACAATGCCCACAATGTCCAGAAAGTACAATGTTCAGAAAGTACAATGTACAGAAAATACAATACCCACACTGTCCAGAAAGTACAATATCCAGAGAGTACAATGTCCAGAAAGTACAATGCCCAACTGTCCAGAAAGTACAATGTCCAGAAGGTACAATGTCCAGAAAGTACAATGCCCACACTGTCCGGAAAGTACAATGTCCAGAAAGTACAATGTCCAGAAAGTACATTATCCAGAAAGTACAATGCCCAGAAAGTACAATACCCAGAATATACAATGCCCACAATGTCCAGAAAGTACAATATCCAGAAAGTACAATGACCAGAAAGTACAATGTCCAGAAAGTACAATGTCCAGAAAGTACAATATCCAGAAAGTACAATGTACAGAAAGTACAATGTCCAGAAAGTACAATGTACAGAAAGTACAATGTACAGAAAGTACAATGTCCAGAAAGTACAATGTACAGAAAGTACAATGTACAGAAAGTACAATGTACAGAAAGTACAATGTACAGAAAGTACAATGTCCAGAAAGTACAATATCCAGAAAGTACAATGTCCAGAAAGTACAATATCCAGAAAGTACAATGCCCAGAAAGTACAATACCCAGAATGTACAATGCCACAATGTCCAGAAAGTACAATATCCAGAAAGTACACTGCCCACACTGTCCAGAAAGTACCATGTCCAGAAAGTACAATGTCCAGAAAGTACAATGTCCAGAATGTACAATGTCCAGAAAGTACAATGTCCAGAAAGTACAATGTCCAGAAAGTACAATGCCGAGAAAGTACAATATCCAGAAAGTACAATGTACAGAAAGTACAATATCCAGAAAGTACAATGTACAGAAAGTACAATGTCCAGAAAGTACAATGTCCAGAAAGTACAATGCCCAGAAAGTACAATGTCCAGAAAGTACAATGTCCAGAAAGTACAATGTCCAGAAAGTACAATGCCCACACTGCCAAGAAAGTACAATGTCCAGAAAGTACAATATCCAGAAAGTACAATGCCCAGAAAGTACAATATCCAGAAAGTACAATGCCCAGAAAGTACAATGCCCAGAAAGTACAATGTCCAGAAAGTATAATGTCCAGAAAGTACAATGCCCAGAAAGTACAATATCCAGAAAGTACAATGCCCACCAACAATGTCCAGAAAGTACAATATCCAGAAAGTACAATATCCAGAAAATACAATGCACAGAAAGTACAATGTCCAGAAAGTACAATATCCAGAAAGTACAATGCCCACCAACACTGTCCAGAAAGTACAATATCCAGAAAGTACAATATCCAGAAAATACAATGCACAGAAAGTACAATGCCCAGAAAGTACAATGTTCAGAAAGTACAATGCCCAGAAAGTACAATGTCCAGAAAGTACAATATCCAGAAAGTACAATGTCCAGAAAGTACAATGCCCACAATGCCAAGAAAGTACAATGTCCAGAAAGTACAATATCCAGAAAGTACAATATCCAGAAAATACAATGCACAGAAAGTACAATGCCCAGAAAGTACAATGTCCAGAAAGTACAATGTCCAGACAGTACAATATCCAGAAAGTACAATGCCCACCAACAATGTCCAGAAAGTACAATATCCAGAAAGTACAATATCCAGAAAATACAATGCACAGAAAGTACAATGCCCAGAAAGTACAATGTCCAGAAAGTACAATGTCCAGACAGTACAATATCCAGAAAGTACAATGCCCACCAACAATGTCCAGAAAGTACAATATCCAGAAAGTACAATATCCAGAAAATACAATGCACAGAAAGTACAATGCCCAGAAAGTACAATGTCCAGAAAGTACAATGTCCAGACAGTACAATATCCAGAAAGTACAATGCCCACCAACAATGTCCAGAAAGTACAATATCCAGAAAGTACAATATCCAGAAAATACAATGCACAGAAAGTACAATGCCCAGAAAGTACAATGTCCAGAAAGTATAATACCCAGAAAGTACAATGCCCAGAAAGTACAATGTCCAGAAAGTACAATGCCCAGAAAGTACAATGTACAGAAAGTACAATGCCCACAATGTCCAGAAAGTACAATGTTCAGAAAGTACAATGTACAGAAAATACAATAACATGTCCAGAAAGTACAATATCCAGAGAGTACAATGTCCAGAAAGTACAATGCCCAACTGTCCAGAAAGTACAATGTCCAGAAAGTACAATGTCCAGAAAGTACAATGCCCACACTGTCCGGAAAGTACAATGTCCAGAAAGTACAATGTCCAGAAAGTACATTATCCAGAAAGTACAATGCCCAGAAAGTACAATACCCAGAATATACAATGCCCACAATGTCCAGAAAGTACAATATCCAGAAAGTACAATGACCAGAAAGTACAATGTCCAGAAAGTACAATGTCCAGAAAGTACAATATCCAGAAAGTACAATGTACAGAAAGTACAATGTCCAGAAAGTACAATGTACAGAAAGTACAATGTACAGAAAGTACAATGTCCAGAAAGTACAATGTACAGAAAGTACAATGTACAGAAAGTACAATGTACAGAAAGTACAATGTACAGAAAGTACAATGTCCAGAAAGTACAATATCCAGAAAGTACAATGTCCAGAAAGTACAATATCCAGAAAGTACAATGCCCAGAAAGTACAATACCCAGAATGTACAATGCCACAATGTCCAGAAAGTACAATATCCAGAAAGTACACTGCCCACACTGTCCAGAAAGTACCATGTCCAGAAAGTACAATGTCCAGAAAGTACAATGTCCAGAATGTACAATGTCCAGAAAGTACAATGTCCAGAGAGTACAATGTTCAGAAAGTACAATAACCAGAAAGTACAATAACCAGAAAGTACAATATCCAGAAAGTACAATGTCCAGAAAGTACAATGTCCAGAAAGTACAATGTCCAGAAAGTACAATATCCAGAAAGTACAATTCCCAGAAAGTACAATATCCAGAAAGTACAATGTCCAGAAAGTACAATGTCCAGAAAGTACAATGTCCACACTGCCCAGAAAGTACAATATCCAGAAACTACAATGTCCAGAAATTACAATGTCCAGAAAGTACAATATCCACACTGCCCAGAAAGTACAATGCCCAGAAAGTACACTATCTAGAAAGTACAATTCCCAGAAAGTACAATATCCAGAAAGTACAATGCCCCACACTGTCCAGAAAGTACAATGTCCAGAAAGTACAATGCCCAGAAAGTACAATGTCCAGAAAGTACAATGTCCAGAAAGTACAATACCCAGAAAGTACAATGCCCTGAAAGTACAATGTACAGAAAGTACAATGCCCACACTGCCCAGAAAGTACAATGCCCAGAAAGTACAATATCCAGAAAGTACAATGTCCAGAAAGTACAATATCCAGAAAGTACAATGTCCAGAAAGTACAATATCCAGAAAGTACAATGTCCAGAAAGTACAATATCCAGAAAGTACAATATCCAGAAAGTACAATATCCAGAAAGTACAATATCCAGAAAGTACAATATCCAGAAAGTACAATGTCCAGAAAGTACAATATCCAGAAAGTACAATATCCAGAAAGTACAATGTCCAGAAAGTACAATGTACAGAAAGTACAATTCCCAGAAAGTACAACATCCAGAAAGTACAATTCCCAGAAAGTACAATATCCAGAAAGTACAATTCCCAGAAAGTACAATGTCCAGAAAGTACAATGTACAGAAAGTACAATACACAGAAAGTACAATGCCCAGAAAGTACAATGTCCAGACAGTACAATACCCAGAAAGTACAATGTCCAGAAAGTACAATGTCCACACTGCCCAGAAAGAACAATATCCAGAAAGTACAATTCCCAGAAAGTACAATATCCAGAAAGTACAATATCCAGAAAGTACAATTCCCAGAAAGTACAATATCCAGAAAGTACAATATCCAGAAAGTACAATTCCCAGAAAGTACAATGTTCAGAAAGTACAATGCCCACACTGCCCAGAAAGTATAATGCCCACACACTGCCCAGAAAGTACAATGTCCAGAAAGTACAATGCCCAGAAAGTACAATGTCCAGAAAGTACAATGTCCAGAAAGTACAATGTCCAGAAAGTACAATGTCCAGAAAGTACAATGTCCAGAAAGTACAATAACCAGAAAGTACAATGTCCAGAAAGTACAATGTCCAGAAAGTACACTGTCCAGAATGTACAATGTTCAGGATGTACAATGTCCAGAAAGTACAATGTCCAGAAAGTACAATGTCCAGAAAGTACAATGTCCAGAAAGTACAATGTCCAGAAAGTACAATGTTCAGAAAGTACAATGCCCAGAATGTACAATGTCCAGAATGTACAATGCCCAGAAAGTACAATGTGCAGAAAGTACAATGCCCAGAATGTACACTGTTCAGAATGTACAATGCCCAGAATGTACACTGTTCAGAATGTACAATGCCCAGAATGTACAATGTCCAGAATGTACACTGTCCAGAATGTACACTGTCCAGAATGTACACTGTCCAGAAAGTACACTGTCCAGAAAGTACAATGTCCACAATGTACAATGTCCAGAAAGTACAATGTTCAGAAAGTACAATGCCCAGAATGTACAATGCCCCCACACTGTCCAGAAAGTACAATGCCCAGAAAGTACAATGTCCAGAAAGTACAATGCCCAGAAAGTGTAATGTCCACACTGTCCAGAAAGTACAATGCCCACACTGTCCAGAAAGTACAATATCAAGAAAGTACAATGTCCAGAAAGTACAATGTGCAGAAAGTACAATGCCCACCCACACTGTCCAGAAAGTACAATGTGCAGAAAGTACAATATCCAGAAAGTACAATTCCCAGAAAGTACAATGTCCAGAAAGTACAATACCCAGAAAGTACAATGCTCAGAAAGTACAATGTTCAGAAAATACAATACCCAGAAAGTACAATGTCCAGAAAGTACAATGTACAGAAAGTACAATGTCCACACTGCCCAGAAAGAACAATATCCAGAAAGTACAATTCCCAGAAAGTACAATATCCAGAAAGTACAATGTCCAGAAAATACAATGTACAGAAAGTACAATTCCCAGAAAGTACAATATCCAGAAAGTACAATTCCCAGAAAGTACAATATCCAGAAAGTACAATATCCAGAAAGTACAATTCCCAGAAAGTACAATATCCAGAAAGTACAATATCCAGAAAGTACAATTCCCAGAAAGTACAATATCCAGAAAGTACAATGTCCAGAAAGTACAATGCCCACACTGCCCAGAAAGTACAATGTCCAGAAAGTACAATGCCCAGAAAGTACAATGTCCAGAAAGTACAATGTTCAGGATGTACAATGCCCAGAAAGTACAATGTACAGAAAGTACAATGTCCAGAATGTACAATGTTCAGGATGTACAATGCCCAGAAAGTACAATGTACAGAAAGTACAATGTCCAGAAAGTACAATGTCCAGAAAGTACAATATCCAGAAAGTACAATGCCCAGAAAGTACAATGTCCAGAAAGTACAATGTACAGAAAGTACAATGTACAGAAAGTACAATAATGTACAGAAAGTTCAATGTTCAGAAAGTACAATGTACAGAAAGTACAATGCCCACCCACACTGCCCAGAAAGTACAATGCCCAGAAAGTACAATGTACAGAAAGTACAATGCCCACACTGCCCAGAAAGTACAATGCCCAGAAAGTACAATGTCCAGAAAGTACAATGTCCAAGAAAGTACAATGTCCAGAAAGTACAATGCCCAGAAAGTACAATGCCCAAGAAAGTACAATGTCCAGAAAGTACAATGCCCAGAAAGTACAATGTCCAGAAAGTACAATGTACAGAAAGTACAATGTACAGAAAGTACAATGTACAGAAAGTACAATGCCCACAATGCCCAGAAAGTACAATGCCCAGAAAGTACAATGTCCAGAAAGTACAATGTACAGAAAGTACAATGTACAGAAAGTACAATGTACAGAAAGTACAATGCCCACAATGCCCAGAAAGTACAATGCCCAGAAAGTACAATGTCCAGAAAGTACAATGCCCAGAAAGTGCAATGTCCACACTGTCCAGAAAGTACATTATCCAGAAAGTACAATATCCAGAAAGTACAATGCCCACACTGTCCAGAAAGTACAATGTCCAGAAAGTACAATATCCAGAAAGTACAATGCCCAGAAAGTACAATACCCACATTGTCCAGAAAGTACAATGCCCAACTGTCCAGAAAGTACAATGTCCAGAAAGTACAATGCCCAGAAAGTACAATGTCCAGAAAGTACAATGTCCAAGAAAGTACAATGTCCAGAAAGTACAATGCCCAGAAAGTACAATGCCCAAGAAAGTACAATGTCCAGAAAGTACAATGCCCAGAAAGTACAATGTCCAGAAAGTACAATGTACAGAAAGTACAATGTACAGAAAGTACAATGTACAGAAAGTACAATGCCCACCCACAATGCCCAGAAAGTACAATGCCCAGAAAGTACAATGTCCAGAAAGTACAATGTACAGAAAGTACAATGTACAGAAAGTACAATGTACAGAAAGTACAATGCCCACAATGCCCAGAAAGTACAATGCCCAGAAAGTACAATGTCCAGAAAGTACAATGCCCAGAAAGTGCAATGTCCACACTGTCCAGAAAGTACATTATCCAGAAAGTACAATATCCAGAAAGTACAATGCCCACACTGTCCAGAAAGTACAATGTCCAGAAAGTACAATATCCAGAAAGTACAATGCCCAGAAAGTACAATACCCACATTGTCCAGAAAGTACAATGCCCAACTGTCCAGAAAGTACAATGTCCAGAAAGTACAATGCCCAGAAAGTACAATACCCACACTGTCCAGAAAGTACAAGGTCCAGAAAGTACAATACCCACACTGTCCAGAAAGTACAATGTCCAGAAAGTACAATGCCCACACTGTCCAGAAAGTACAATGCCTAGAAAGTACAATGTCCAGATACATGATGCAGTGTTATATATTACATGGTAGATACATGATGCTGTGTTATATATTACATGGTAGATACATGATGCTGTGTTATATATTACATGGTAGATACATGATGCTGTGTTATATATTACATGGTAGATAAACGATGCTGTGTTATATATTACATGGTAGATACATGATGCTGTGTTATATATTACATGGTAGATAAATGATGCTGTGTTATATATTACATGGTAGATAAACGATGCTGTGTTATATATTACATGGTAGATAAACGATGCTGTGTTATATATTACATGGTAGATACATGATGCTGTGTTATATATTACATGGTAGATAAATGATGCTGTGTTATATATTACATGGTAGATACATGATGCTGTGTTATATATTACATGGTAGATAAATGATGCTGTGTTATATATTACATGGTAGATAAACGATGCTGTGTTATATATTACATGGTAGATACATGATGCTGTGTTATATATTACATGGTAGATAAATGATGCTGTGTTATATATTACATGGTAGATAAACGATGCTGTGTTATATATTACATGGTAGATACATGATGCTGTGTTATATATTACATGGTAGATAAACGATGCTGTGTTATATATTACATGGTAGATAAATGATGCTGTGTTATATATTACATGGTAGATACATGATGCTGTGTTATATATTACATGGTAGATAAACGATGCTGTGTTATATATTACATGGTAGATAAACGATGCTGTGTTATATATTACATGGTAGATACATGATGCTGTGTTATATATTACATGGTAGATAAACGATGCTGTGTTATATATTACATGGTAGATACATGATGCTGTGTTATATATTACATGGTAGATAAACGATGCTGTGTTATATATTACATGGTAGATACATGATGCTGTGTTATATATTACATGGTAGATACATGATGCTGTGTTATATATTACATGGTAGATACATGATGCTGTGTTATATATTACATGGTAGATACATGATGCTGTGTTATATATTACATGGTAGATAAATGATGCTGTGTTATATATTACATGGTAGATAAACGATGCTGTGTTATATATTACATGGTAGATAAACGATGCTGTGTTATATATTACATGGTAGATACATGATGCTGTGTTATATATTACATGGTAGATACATGATGCTGTGTTATATATTACATGGTAGATAAACGATGCTGTGTTATATATTACATGGTAGATAAATGATGCTGTGTTATATATTACATGGTAGATAAATGATGCTGTGTTATATATTACATGGTAGATAAATGATGCTGTGTTATATATTACATGGTAGATAAATGATGCTGTGTTATATATTACATGGTAGATAAACGATGCTGTGTTATATATTACATGGTAGATACATGATGCTGTGTTATATATTACATGGTAGATACATGATGCTGTGTTATATATTACATGGTAGATACATGATGCTGTGTTATATATTACATGGTAGATAAATGATGCTGTGTTATATATTACATGGTAGATACATGATGCTGTGTTATATATTACATGGTAGATACATGATGCTGTGTTATATATTACATGGTAGATACATGATGCTGTGTTATATATTACATGGTAGATACATGATGCTGTGTTATATATTACATGGTAGATAAATGATGCTGTGTTATATATTACATGGTAGATAAACGATGCTGTGTTATATATTACATGGTAGATAAACGATGCTGTGTTATATATTACATGGTAGATAAATGATGCTGTGTTATATATTACATGGTAGATACATGATGCTGTGTTATATATTACATGGTAGATAAACGATGCTGTGTTATATATTACATGGTAGATACATGATGCTGTGTTATATATTACATGGTAGATACATGATGCTGTGTTATATATTACATGGTAGATACATGATGCTGTGTTATATATTACATGGTAGATACATGATGCTGTGTTATATATTACATGGTAGATACATGATGCTGTGTTATATATTACATGGTAGATACATGATGCTGTGTTATATATTACATGGTAGATAAACGATGCTGTGTTATATATTACATGGTAGATACATGATGCTGTGTTATATATTACATGGTAGATACATGATGCTGTGTTATATATTACATGGTAGATACATGATGCTGTGTTATATATTACATGGTAGATAAACGATGCTGTGTTATATATTACATGGTAGATACATGATGCTGTGTTATATATTACATGGTAGATAAATGATGCTGTGTTATATATTACATGGTAGATACATGATGCTGTGTTATATATTACATGGTAGATACATGATGCTGTGTTATATATTACATGGTAGATACATGATGCTGTGTTATATATTACATGGTAGATACATGATGCTGTGTTATATATTACATGGTAGATACATGATGCTGTGTTATATATTACATGGTAGATACATGATGCTGTGTTATATATTACATGGTAGATACATGATGCTGTGTTATATATTACATGGTAGATACATGATGCTGTGTTATATATTACATGGTAGATACATGATGCTGTGTTATATATTACATGGTAGATACATGATGCTGTGTTATATATTACATGGTAGATAAATGATGCTGTGTTATATATTACATGGTAGATAAACGATGCTGTGTTATATATTACATGGTAGATACATGATGCTGTGTTATATATTACATGGTAGATACATGATGCTGTGTTATATATTACATGGTAGATACATGATGCTGTGTTATATATTACATGGTAGATACATGATGCTGTGTTATATATTACATGGTAGATAAATGATGCTGTGTTATATATTACATGGTAGATAAACGATGCTGTGTTATATATTACATGGTAGATAAACGATGCTGTGTTATATATTACATGGTAGATACATGATGCTGTGTTATATATTACATGGTAGATACATGATGCTGTGTTATATATTACATGGTAGATACATGATGCTGTGTTATATATTACATGGTAGATAAATGATGCTGTGTTATATATTACATGGTAGATACATGATGCTGTGTTATATATTACATGGTAGATACATGATGCTGTGTTATATATTACATGGTAGATACATGATGCTGTGTTATATATTACATGGTAGATACATGATGCTGTGTTATATATTACATGGTAGATACACGATGCTGTGTTATATATTACATGGTAGATACATGATGCTGTGTTATATATTACATGGTAGATACATGATGCTGTGTTATATATTACATGGTAGATAAATGATGCTGTGTTATATATTACATGGTAGATAAACGATGCAGTGTTATATATTACATGGTAGATAAATGATGCTGTGTTATATATTACATGGTAGATACATGATGCTGTGTTATATATTACATGGTAGATACATGATGCTGTGTTATATATTACATGGTAGATAAATGATGCCATGCTGTGTTATATATTACATGGTAGATAAACGATGCTGTGTTATATATTACATGGTAGATACATGATGCTGTGTTATATATTACATGGTAGATAAATGATGCTGTGTTATATATTACATGGTAGATAAACGATGCTGTGTTATATATTACATGGTAGATAAACGATGCTGTGTTATATATTACATGGTAGATACATGATGCTGTGTTATATATTACATGGTAGATACATGATGCTGTGTTATATATTACATGGTAGATAAATGATGCTGTGTTATATATTACATGGTAGATAAACATGATGCTGTGTTATATATTACATGGTAGATACATGATGCTGTGTTATATATTACATGGTAGATACATGATGCTGTGTTATATATTACATGGTAGATACATGATGCTGTGTTATATATTACATGGTAGATAAATGATGCTGTGTTATATATTACATGGTAGATAAATGATGCTGTGTTATATATTACATGGTAGATAAATGATGCTGTGTTATATATTACATGGTAGATAAATGATGCTGTGTTATATATTACATGGTAGATAAACGATGCTGTGTTATATATTACATGGTAGATACATGATGCTGTGTTATATATTACATGGTAGATACACGATGCTGTGTTATATATTACATGGTAGATACATGATGCTGTGTTATATATTACATGGTAGATAAATGATGCTGTGTTATATATTACATGGTAGATAAACGATGCTGTGTTATATATTACATGGTAGATACATGATGCTGTGTTATATATTACATGGTAGATACATGATGCTGTGTTATATATTACATGGTAGATACATGATGCTGTGTTATATATTACATGGTAGATAAATGATGCTGTGTTATATATTACATGGTAGATAAACGATGCTGTGTTATATATTACATGGTAGATAAACGATGCTGTGTTATATATTACATGGTAGATACATGATGCTGTGTTATATATTACATGGTAGATACATGATGCTGTGTTATATATTACATGGTAGATAAACGATGCTGTGTTATATATTACATGGTAGATACATGATGCTGTGTTATATATTACATGGTAGATACATGATGCTGTGTTATATATTACATGGTAGATACATGATGCTGTGTTATATATTACATGGTAGATACATGATGCTGTGTTATATATTACATGGTAGATACATGATGCTGTGTTATATATTACATGGTAGATAAACGATGCTGTGTTATATATTACATGGTAGATAAATGATGCTGTGTTATATATTACATGGTAGATACATGATGCTGTGTTATATATTACATGGTAGATACATGATGCTGTGTTATATATTACATGGTAGATACATGATGCTGTGTTATATATTACATGGTAGATACATGATGCTGTGTTATATATTACATGGTAGATACATGATGCTGTGTTATATATTACATGGTAGATACATGATGCTGTGTTATATATTACATGGTAGATACATGATGCTGTGTTATATATTACATGGTAGATACATGATGCTGTGTTATATATTACATGGTAGATACATGATGCTGTGTTATATATTACATGGTAGATACATGATGCTGTGTTATATATTACATGGTAGATACATGATGCTGTGTTATATATTACATGGTAGATACATGATGCTGTGTTATATATTACATGGTAGATACATGATGCTGTGTTATATATTACATGGTAGATAAACGATGCTGTGTTATATATTACATGGTAGATACATGATGCTGTGTTATATATTACATGGTAGATACATGATGCTGTGTTATATATTACATGGTAGATACATGATGCTGTGTTATATATTACATGGTAGATACATGATGCTGTGTTATATATTACATGGTAGATAAATGATGCTGTGTTATATATTACATGGTAGATAAACGATGCTGTGTTATATATTACATGGTAGATAAACGATGCTGTGTTATATATTACATGGTAGATAAATGATGCTGTGTTATATATTACATGGTAGATACATGATGCTGTGTTATATATTACATGGTAGATACATGATGCTGTGTTATATATTACATGGTAAAGATGCTTTATATATTACATGGTAGATAATGCTGTGTTATATATTACATGGTAGATACATGATGCTGTGTTATATATTACATGGTAGATACATGATGCTGTGTTATATATTACATGGTAGATACATGATGCTGTGTTATATATTACATGGTAGATACATGATGCTGTGTTATATATTACATGGTAGATACATGATGCTGTGTTATATATTACATGGTAGATACATGATGCTGTGTTATATATTACATGGTAGATAAATGATGCTGTGTTATATATTACATGGTAGATAAACGATGCTGTGTTATATATTACATGGTAGATAAATGATGCTGTGTTATATATTACATGGTAGATACATGATGCTGTGTTATATATTACATGGTAGATACATGATGCTGTGTTATATATTACATGGTAGATAAATGATGCCATGCTGTGTTATATATTACATGGTAGATAAACGATGCTGTGTTATATATTACATGGTAGATACATGATGCTGTGTTATATATTACATGGTAGATAAACGATGCTGTGTTATATATTACATGGTAGATAAACGATGCTGTGTTATATATTACATGGTAGATACATGATGCTGTGTTATATATTACATGGTAGATACATGATGCTGTGTTATATATTACATGGTAGATACATGATGCTGTGTTATATATTACATGGTAGATAAACGATGCTGTGTTATATATTACATGGTAGATAAATGATGCTGTGTTATATATTACATGGTAGATAAATGATGCTGTGTTATATATTACATGGTAGATACATGATGCTGTGTTATATATTACATGGTAGATACATGATGCTGTGTTATATATTACATGGTAGATACATGATGCTGTGTTATATATTACATGGTAGATACATGATGCTGTGTTATATATTACATGGTAGATACATGATGCTGTGTTATATATTACATGGTAGATAAACGATGCTGTGTTATATATTACATGGTAGATACATGATGCTGTGTTATATATTACATGGTAGATACATGATGCTGTGTTATATATTACATGGTAGATAAATGATGCTGTGTTATATATTACATGGTAGATAAATGATGCTGTGTTATATATTACATGGTAGATAAACGATGCTGTGTTATATATTACATGGTAGATACATGATGCTGTGTTATATATTACATGGTAGATAAACGATGCTGTGTTATATATTACATGGTAGATAAACGATGCTGTGTTATATATTACATGGTAGATAAACGATGCTGTGTTATATATTACATGGTAGATAAACGATGCTGTGTTATATATTACATGGTAGATACATGATGCTGTGTTATATATTACATGGTAGATACATGATGCTGTGTTATATATTACATGGTAGATACATGATGCTGTGTTATATATTACATGGTAGATAAATGATGCTGTGTTATATATTACATGGTAGATAAACGATGCTGTGTTATATATTACATGGTAGATACATGATGCTGTGTTATATATTACATGGTAGATAAATGATGCTGTGTTATATATTACATGGTAGATACATGATGCTGTGTTATATATTACATGGTAGATACATGATGCTGTGTTATATATTACATGGTAGATAAACGATGCTGTGTTATATATTACATGGTAGATACATGATGCTGTGTTATATATTACATGGTAGATACATGATGCTGTGTTATATATTACATGGTAGATACATGATGCTGTGTTATATATTACATGGTAGATACATGATGCTGTGTTATATATTACATGGTAGATACATGATGCTGTGTTATATATTACATGGTAGATACATGATGCTGTGTTATATATTACATGGTAGATAACAATGCTGTGTTATATATTACATGGTAGATAAACGATGCTGTGTTATATATTACATGGTAGATAAACGATGCTGTGTTATATATTACATGGTAGATAAATGATGCTGTGTTATATATTACATGGTAGATACATGATGCTGTGTTATATATTACATGGTAGATAAATGATGCTGTGTTATATATTACATGGTAGATAAATGATGCTGTGTTATATATTACATGGTAGATACATGATGCTGTGTTATATATTACATGGTAGATAAATGATGCCATGCTGTGTTATATATTACATGGTAGATAAACGATGCTGTGTTATATAATACATCGTAGATACATGATGCTGTGTTATATATTACATGGTAGATAAATGATGCTGTGTTATATATTACATGGTAGATAAACGATGCTGTGTTATATATTACATGGTAGATAAACGATGCAGTGTTATATATTACATGGTAGATACATGATGCAGTGTTATATATTACATGGTAGATACATGATGCTGTGTTATATATTACATGGTAGATACATGATGCTGTGTTATATATTACATGGTAGATACATGATGCTGTGTTATATATTACATGGTAGATACATGATGCTGTGTTATATATTACATGGTAGATACATGATGCTGTGTTATATATACATGGTAGATACTGATGCTGTGTTATATATTACATGGTAGATAAATGATGCTGTGTTATATATTACATGGTAGATAAATGATGCTGTGTTATATATTACATGGTAGATACATGATGC
Organism: Archivesica marissinica; assembly: GCA_014843695.1. Taxonomy (NCBI): domain Eukaryota; kingdom Metazoa; phylum Mollusca; class Bivalvia; order Venerida; family Vesicomyidae; genus Archivesica; species Archivesica marissinica. The sequence continues at coordinate 31,910,270 of CM026402.1, read as the reverse complement.
TGTGTTATATATTACATGGTAGATACATGATGCTGTGTTATATATTACATGGTAGATAAATGATGCTGTGTTATATATTACATGGTAGATACATGATGCTGTGTTATATATTACATGGTAGATACATGATGCTGTGTTATATATTACATGGTAGATAAATGATGCTGTGTTATATATTACATGGTAGATAAATGATGCTGTGTTATATATTACATGGTAGATACATGATGCTGTGTTATATATTACATGGTAGATAAATGATGCTGTGTTATATATTACATGGTAGATAAATGATGCTGTGTTATATATTACATGGTAGATAA